>OZ010591.1:87029659-87089659 GCA_963932145.1 Acanthosepion lycidas | reverse complement strand
TATTCACTTACATGGTAATACCCTTGGGAAAGGTGTGATTTCTCGTCTTTTCTACCTAGCCATGGGTAAATAGCAGGATAGACTGTGTTCTATAGCCTAGAAAGGCAACTGATCTACCGCAGAATGAAATGACAACCTACTACGGAAAAAGCTGCCTCTGGGTGTGATAGCGAAAAGTAACTCACATATATAAATGATAGGTATATGTGGAAAACTCTGATCACGACTTGATGAAGTGACACGGTATATAGAAGAAGAAGAAAGTCAAGAGTCTGAAATGTTGTTTTATATGAGATAAATCAAAAATGTTTTCTTTATCATGCTATTCCTAATTTTTAGCCATCATCATATTTTGTCACTGATAAACAAAGTATTACATCTACTGCAAAATGCAAAAGAATTTCGCAGATAATTTTATAAAACACCGATGGGAAACTGAAAAGAAAATACTCCCTCTCAGAATAATGCCAATATTTGTAAATGTCAAGAGAATCTATTTTTATGAATCAAAATTCTCTGATTTCTATAAAATTTAGATCAATGATTTAAAAAAAAAAACACTCTTTGATGTGGTCAGATGACATTACAAAATGAAGGTTTTCATCCGGATATATACACGTTGGTTGGCGCAAAACTAAGCATGTTACCTGGCTAAGCCAATTGTTGCTGAAATCTGCTTCAGAGCAGTTTGTTTAATATCATTCTCTTGCTCGACATGTAAACTATTGCACAAAAACCCAGCAAGTCACGACTGAAGATATTTTGAGATATTTCTACCTTCTTGCCGAGAGCCCTTTTGTTTTCGTTCCTGTTTTTCAGTCACTGACCAAATCCCTAAAATTAAAATAAAATTATTTTTTTTTGTTTACTATGAAACTTAGTTGGTATTTGGAGTTCACTTTACTTCTCGTTATTTCATTTCTTTTGTCGCACACGTGACAGTAAGTAATACAGTTAATCTTAAGTAGATAGGTGACACTAGCTGACCCGTTTGTCTGCAGACTTCACTGATCATATCATTTTAGGCATCGGTCATAAAAGACGTTTGATTTGATTTAATTTTCGTTGTGGGCAATTTGTTTATTTACAGTTCCATGCTCCTTTGTTACAGTTCGGAATTCACTTCGTCAAAAAATGTTAGATGAAATAAAGAAAACTTTATCAAATACTGGTGTATACGGAATGATACAAACTATTCGTTTTTATCAGCCACATCATGTGAAAAGTCAGTATATATTTCTATATTTTGTAATTCTAAGCAATACCTGTCTCTCTGTTGAACATTTACATGCAGCTGTTTAGCAACCCAGTTATACATGTTTGTTAGTTCGGTTACTTGATCTTTCGTACTGTATTTCTTGCCGTGTACTTGATCATGCGATTATCAAACACGACAAGCTCATTTTCCTCATTTTGCGTCCTAGTGATTCCAATATCTACATTAATTGGGTAGATGACATTTTGCTGAGCCTTTCGATTTTTATATTTTCTTTAAAAAATATATGATAACTTCTAAGTCAAACAATATTCATTTTTTTTTAGCTAGAGTCGAAATATCAATACCAATGTTTTATTTATTGCGAACTTCGACTTCCATCATAGGTTGCTGACTTAATAAAGCGTCTACAAAATCGATCTTTGCATTATGAGTGTGGATAACGTTCTTTCTAAAAATAATATATTCTATGCAAATTGTTTTTTTTTTCTTTCACTCTTTGTTTAACAATTCGATTTCTTTATATATACTTTATCCTATCATACATTGTTGTGTTCGCGATTCATTTCATTTTCATTTCCATAAGATTGTCCTTTCGCCCTATTCTTACTTTTTAAATTTATTCTCTCATTTGTCATTTGTTATTTTGTTTTGTTTTTTTTTGTTTTTTATGCACGATGCATTACAGCTGATTTGATGAATAGAGTCCGGCACTGGAAACTCTTTTACGCAATCTTGACAATAATTCAACATTGTATCATATACGTCTTGCATTTTCTTATCACTTCTTCCATTTCAATATTACAATATTTTCGGGATTTGCTCATTAAACAGTGATCTTCCATTTTAGCAGCAGTTCAGGAAAGGTACATCATAAGCCAGCCAGTGAATCTGTAAGTTAATATGAATTCCATGTAGTTTAAAATACTTAAAATAACTTTAGTAAATTTCAAACCTCAAGGGCAACTCAAAGGGTTATTGAATAAGGCGTGGGACATGAATGCAAGAGGAGAAATTATGAAATGAATATTATGATTAATTGATTTGTGTTATACAACTTATCAATATTTGCAGGTTATTTAAAGCCAAAAATATTTGTAGATTGTTGGAATATTTTGGAGTATTAATGGGGTAGTAATTTAGTGTTATTAATTAACCTATACCTGGTTAATAACATGTAGATTCATACCATTCGTAAGGGTATTTGCGTATAAGTGAATAAAATGTAACCCTCTGGAATTGGAACTTAACGCTTTGACTAAAAATTCCGAGTCATTATCCATTACCACTCACGCGCATTCGTGCTTACAGATCCTGGCATTCTCAAGTGGTCATCCCCATACGTATTGAGCAAGCTTGAAGTTGCATAACTTTGGTGATTGTACAGTTCCAACGTGGTATGGCGGTATTGCTGAAGATTATGACGATAAGTGGGAAAGATAACGATTGGCGTTTCATTTGAAAATGCTGAGATTGAAGTGTCCAGCAAAATATTCAAACGACGTCCCTGATTAGAACCTACCTTACAATGAGAATACGGAAGAGGTTAGGGTGATTTGACTCCGTCGACAGGGCATAATGATTTTTGGCATAGGTTCTTTGAAGAAAATAAATTCGTAAACTCAAGGACTCAGCACATATACTTGGCCAAAAACATCACCTGAGCGGACCAAGCATAGAAATTAATTCGGTGTGGGAAAAAGTAATAAGTAGTGACAGAGAAAAGCGATAATAACAGCAAGAATTTCAAGATGAGCATTAGTAAAAACATGTAACGATAACAGCAAAATTGGAATTTGAGAACTTGTATAAAAGGTTGCTCAAATAATTAAGTTTATAATACCCAGAAATTCAAACACAGATGTCCCCAAGGATACATGGATAAAGGCGTTAGTTAGATCCAGTGCACAGGATCCAAAGAGTGTGAGTTCCATACCTGGTTAAGGCAGTAGAGAACTTGGAGAGGGGAATTAACAAGAGATACCCAATAACTGTTATCAATTAGATATGGCACGTAAAACGAGAACAGTCTACCTCAGTGAGCGAAATAATGGCTTCATTTCGATGTTCCAACCACCTGAAGAAGGCCGGAGCGTTAAACGACCGAAACGTTGTAATAAATATGGTGACAAAGATTAATAATGTAAATAGATTACATAATACATCATATCAGAAATATAGACAGATACAGAAAGCTTTCTGCTGGAATATCATTGTTGCGTATCACATTCATTCCTGAGTAATCCTGGAGATTCAGCTATTCAGATATTCAATACAAACGTCTGAGATGTTGGAAATAAAGACTGGAGCTATTCTCTAGACTATTTGTTGAATTTTGTTTGATACTTCTTCAGGCCAAGTTATCGGGTGAACTAATGAGTTATAATATTTAATGTGATAATGCATTTAAATGGAATTTAGTGGAGTATATCATAAAGTTATGTAGGTTAGATAGCGGTTTACTCTCAAATTGACGTAGTTAAGTACGTAGCGATCGAAGGAGTATTATTTGGTGACTTTATTCCACAATGTCACAGCTCTGGAGAAGAAACTGTCCGAGTTGTAAATCAGATCCTGCCAGTAGGATACTAAAGAAATGAATATGGCACGACCCTGAGAACGGGACTTGTTGGTTCGTAAATGTCTGGATTGGGGGGAACCAAAAATGTAGCTCGTCTGAACATTTGGCATTAAAATAGCAACAGATTAGCAAGAAAAATAGTTGTGGGATGAAAAATAATTCCCCACCAACAAGGCTGCATAAACACTTTTGAAATTAGAAAATGAAGACTTACTATATCCAGGCCAAATATGTCGGAAATCCTCCATTTTTGGTGCAATCTGTTTTTCTGTAAATGTAAAGCATTTGATATATATATATATATATATATATATATATATATATATATATATATATATATATATAATATATAAATATATATATATATATATATATATAAATATATAAATATATATATATATATATATATATATATATATATATATATTTGTGTGTGTGTGTGTTTGAGATAGAGAGAGAGAGAGAGAGAGAGAGAGAGAGAGAGAGAGAGAGAGAGCTTTTTTGGGAAATAGAATGTGCCAAGCATTTTCTAGCATTTTTAACAATGTCTTGTATATATTAGTCTCACTTAAGGTTTCAAGTGAGCTTGAGATCCGAAATATATTCCAAGCAGGGTTGCTCGTTGAAAGTACAACAGTTTATGCATTCTTCCTAATCAGATGTCATTCATTCACTGCCGTGGATTCGCAGCCTGATTAAAGTTGCAGTAAATAAATAAATAAAAAAACAAAAAAACTGTTAAAATATTTGATGAAATTACATAATAATCGAAAATAATAACAATATCTTGTTTTTTTTGTTGTTGGATCTGTTTCTGTGTTCAATGTGTTCGACGCAGAACATTTTGATATGTTAATTTCCATTATTTCTTTCTTGCAGTGATCAGAACATGGCTTCCTTGTATCTTCTCTAGGGTGGTGTTAAAAAAGCATAACTCTTGTATAAATTTGCTAAACCCTCTTTTTGTCCAACATTTAGAAGTGTGAGGGAGTACGTGTATCTTCACTACACCAGAAAGTTTTTTTTTTATTCTCTGTTATAAAATTATATTATGTCTCAGAAGATATATGGATTAGTGTGCAGACTATCTGAAATTAGTGTTTGTGTTGGTATGTGGTATGGTCAACATATAAATGTGAATGTTCACATGGTTTTTCTCCTTTGAGTTTATGAATAAATAAGATATGTGTTTATATTTGAAATTTGACTTTGTCAAATTAATTATAGTCAACGTTTTAAACTTATGTGTTGTCATAACAGAAGAGGGAACTCAAGTGTTGTATGGTATAGCGTTAACGAAACAAAAGTGAAAATAGGTTCATCATTTTCCATTTAACCTATGGATATTTAACTTACATATAAGTTGAAGAGTGCTCGGTTACTGCATGTTGATAATAATGCTACAACCGGTGTTAGTTAATTACTGCATAATTCCTTGTTTTTGAATTTCGGTCTAGAATAGAATATTCCTAGTGTAGTTCATTTGATGAAAGGAAGAACCTTCACAAAGAAAAATATTAATTTACATTTTTCATCGAAAGCAGAACATCACCCTGGCTTGTCTGTTAGGAAACTATATGGAACTAAAATCTATCCCTGTCGATTTCTATTATGGTCTGTACCAGAATTACGTATGGGCTAGTGCGGATTTCAGTCCCGAGAGCATAAGACTGGAGGAAACACCAAGTTTCCTCTATTCTTTGTCTTCTGATAAAACTAAAAATTGTAAAGATATTAGAACATAGAAAATTTGTTTATTTTCAGAGTTAATGACGTTACTTTGAACTAAATTGACACAATATTTTTAGATATAGATAATGGAGACTAACATTCGTAATGAATGGCCCTCACATGTTATGTGGGGCCCCTTCATTATTCATTACATATAGTGCGTGACTATTTACCGGCGCATATAACAAGGTGAACTTTAATAATTATTTTTTTTAAATAATACCTATTTTTAGAAGATGAATTATACTAACCTGACATTTCATTTACATTTGACGTTCAAATCGGCATCAGTATGCCGTAGATTAAATTGGTCATAACATTTAGAAACGTGTTCTGAGGTTATTAATTATTATATAGTTAGTTCTCTGTGTTTTCTGTGTAAACTCGGTTGTTATTTGATTTAGGAAGGCTTGTAAATAAGTTATCAATAGCTACAAAGTCGTCTGCATTTGATAGGTTTTCAGCACTTAAATATTTATTTATATGGATGTTTGACCAGACTCTCAACTGTTTATTTATAAAACAGTATATTTTATTATACTATAATAATTTTTTTATTTTGTTTTTCTACCTTCCTGAATATTCCAAAAATAATAATATGATATTAAAATCCGCACTGTCAGGGGACATTTAAGCTAGCTTCATCGGGGACTCATGATTGAACCTTCAGCTTGTTCAGAATTTTGAGTGCGCCTAAATATTTTCATAGTCTCATCACTGAAAGCTCTCCAGGCTGCCGTTTGGTCGTCAGTGGGGATTTCTTTTCGTGAGTCATACAGCTGCTGTATGCGATAGACAACAATAAACTACAGAAGTCAAAATTGATCGTTGCAATTAAATATTGCATCAGTATTTAAACCTCTTTTTAAAAGTTCACAGCTAATTTATATGCCGCCATTTTAGTCTAAAGACAATTTGATACAAGTTATAAAAATTGTTATCGTACAAAAAACATTCGACGCAAAAAAAATCCAAATGTTCAGGATTGTAAGTCTGGATCCGGCCCGGAATGATTTCAATTTGCTTTCAGAGTCAGCCATATTACATGATGCTATGATATTGTGGCACCATTTAACGAGGCAGAAAGCTGTGTTATGTAAGGATATGAAAACAGACTATTGGTACGGGAAGACATCTTATTATAAACTACAGACTGGCTGGCCAAAGAAAAAAAATTCAAATGAAAATGTTATTTCGATAAGTGACGAAAAACAGGCAACTAAAGGGACTTTGGACAGATATAAAATTATGTTATCAGAAATATGTACCGAGGGAAAATGAATGGGAACCTAGAAGTGTTTTTTTTTCTTTCTTCGAGGCGACAGACTGACTGGATCGTTGGAGCTGTTTCTTTTTGAGACCGTGTTAGGAAGACCACACATTCTGATAATTAGCGATAAAATACCTGACTTAAACCACGTGTAGAACAAGAGTTATGACCGCCATTGTCATATTGTCCCATTCGCAGCCAGAGAAATGATAACACCATTAAGAGGAAGAAAAGGGAAAGAGAAGAGATAATTTTTTTTTAGTTAAGCAAGATATTTTTTTCTTCCTGAAACAAAGCCGCGGATTCGTCCACGCCCGACTAAGACATCATTGGTCGAGTGGTGATCACATGACGCACGAGGGATGCTGTTTCAGCCCATCTGGAGGATGAGTAAGAGAGGTTGCTACGAAGATGTGGGGAGGGCAGTTCACGCCCCTCTGAAGTATGATGAGAACTTGGGAGTGAGGAAAGTTTCCCAAAAATGGAAAAAGGTGGAAATTCCTAACCAGAGAGGTGGATATGTATTTAGAATTATCGAGGAACCCCCCGGCGCCGACAAACTCACCCCGGTTTTGGTCGGCGCCCATATAAACGAAGCCACAACGAGCAGAGTTGAGTTGAGTCCCAGCAGTTCCCAGAGTCAGTCTTCAGTTGAAGCAAGCCTTGCAGATAGCTGACCAAGATTGACGCACATTCCGGACCCCTCTTCAACAAGAGCAATTATTTTGAAGAGCGACTTAGATCCAGATCACCGAAACAAGTTTTTTTTGACTTTCGTCCAAAGACCAACCGAAACACCAATTTCTTAGAGAGCAGACAACTTGAAGTGCTAAAACTTGCCTAGCGGAAAACGACGTGTCACAATCCATAGAACGGGTCGGGAGATAGATGCAGTCCTATGTATCCAACAACTAGACATAAAGTTTGTTACCTTTTTCTTTGATACTTTGAACTTTTGAGTTTTCATTTTATTGTCTTTTATGCATATTTGTGTGGTATCACCCCCGTTGAACTCGGTTTGCAGTACGGCCCCGACGACTGGTTGATTTCCTCTGCCTAGATCAATTCACAACGTGGGTAGGAAGACTGGGAATCAAAGTAGTTACTTCGGTAACCAGGCGTTGGAAGCGAATTGGGAACGACGAGGCTGATATCAAATCTAACCAGATCCCCACCCGAATCACCAAAAGGTTAGAACGTCACATTTGGAGCGGCGACACCCGAACGGAGCAGCGAGGAGCGAACGGCTGGCGCTGCGGTGAGGACGTCACAATTGGTGCTGTTTAGGGACGTCACAGTTGGTGCCGTGGTAGACTAGGATAGAACGTCACGGTTGGCGCTGCGACCAGGGGACGACGTCACAATATATTGGGCTACGACCTCTAGAAGTTGAGTTAAAAGAAGTGTGACACACTGATATTCGCATTTATTTATATGAATTTTGAGATATTTAAATGTTAGAAAGTGACAAAGTATGCTACACAGAGATTTTTGCATTTATTATATGGAAGAAAAAAATGGCTCTCAAGCAGGATTCAAACATGCGTCCACCTAGGTAGGAGAAACCGTCGTTAGATCCGACGTGGTTTAGAACATCTCTGCGAGAGAGTGTGATAAAGGAATGTTGAATAGTGCCTTATAAACGCAAATCTTTCTCACATTCCCGAAATATTTATATCTATTCAGTTTCGTATATTAACTTAAACAGTGTCATTTCTTGTGAATTGGTGGAATATTTTATTTATTAACTCATCAGATTGTATCACTTTCCCTTCAGAAGAAAAACATTTGTGTAGTCACTTCGTTTAATTATTAAACAATATATTTATTCATTTTCGTCTGCCGGGGAAAATGTTCGAGAAAACTATTAAAGAAACACACACACACACACACACACACACACACATATATATATATATATATATATATATATATATATATATATATATATATGTGTGTGTGTGTGTGTGTGTGTGTGTGTGTGTGTTTGTGTGTGTGTGGGTGTACGTATATATGCATACGTACATATGTATATATGTATATATATATATATATATATATATATATATGTTTGTGCGTGTATATATATATATATATATATATATATATATATATATATATATATATATATATGCGTGTGTGTGTCATTTTAACAGTTTCAACTAAATTTTAAAGGTCTCAATTCCTACACATTACAACAGTACAAAAAAGAGAAACTGCAGAAATAACGTACACACACACACACACACACACACACACACACACACACACACACACACATATATATATATATATATATATATATATATATATATATATATATATATATATTTATATATCAAAAATTAATTAACAAGTATTATTAAATTCAGGAGTTGATATCAACCAGTTAAAATTAAGATTTTATTTTTCCACTATTGCCAAATGTGTGTTGAACATCTAGAGCGAATGATTTTTCATAAAAAAAAACAATGATTTACTTATCTTAATGTTCGGGTAATTTTCCCCGATACGGTTTTATCAAAAATTAAATATTATCTGCGTTTTCGACAACATTTTGCTATCTATATATGAGTATTTTTATATTTATTAAATTATTTAAACAGTATCGTCAAGCACTGTGAAACTGTCTCATGCAGGATGACCCATCTATGATACACTTATTTAAAGATAATTTTCCAAGTATGACCTAAAAAAGTTCCTGACTCCGATATTGTTAACATAATTTTTATTCTTGACTGTACTATTCGAAAATAATCAAAGATAGAAAAATGTGCTTTTATATAATTGAGTGCATATACATACACATACACACACACACACATATATATATATATATATATATATATATATATATACATATATATATATATATATATATATGTATATATATGTATATATTATAGTACATGCAATAAATAAGTTGGTATATCATCCAGGTGGATCCTAATATTAAAAAATATTGAATCTGAGCCACATAAATAGCTTAATATATTTAATATTATTTATTATTATTCTGGTCATGGTTGGCATTCTTAATAATTTGAATTCTCCTTAACATTTTAAGTGGTTAATAAAATTATTTTTATGTTTAATCATATATATATATATATATATATATATATATATATATATATATATATATATATATATATATATATATATATATATATGTATACATATATACATATTACTAATTTTTAAATATTTTTAAATGTATTTCAAAATATTTTTCATAAAAAAAACTTTCTTAAAACGATTTATTATTAATTATATTTTATTTTATTTGTAAGCATTTTTTGTTAATTTTGATTACTAACAATTTTTTTTGTTATATAATTAATAAATAATAATTTCGTTTTATAAAACCTCTCTTTTTCGTTTTTTTTTTCTTTTTCTTTTTTCTTTTTTTTTTTGTGCCCTTCCATACTCTACTTCCTCTTCCTTATAACCGCAACTTTGATGTTAAGGTTTATATCTGGGGTGATTTAGTGTAGATTCATTCCATATAAGCCGGACAATCATTTTTTTTCAACTGCTGTCTTTTTTAAATAATACATTTTAAATCTCAATCCCGACACTAAATGCAATACACGATTTGTGTTAAATGAACTGACACATTGAAATTATTTGAAATAGTCTATTCTTAAGAAGCAATCTTTGATATCTCTGTCGTAAGCATTGGATCGACGCGACGTTGAGGTAATTCTTTCTGTAAATATACATATGCTCTGTTAAATTGAAAACATCGAGCTTTCTGTCGATCAGAATTAATAAGTAATATTACTAGGATCCACTCAGATTATATACCAGCAGGTCGATTACCTGTACTATATATATATATATATATATATATATATATATATATATATATTTCTTCTTTTATAACTCTCAGGAATTATCTTTTAATACGAGAAATATGTTCCAGAATATTATTACCAGCAATAAATTTTTGAAGAAAAAAAAAAATGTTACGGGCAGTTCATTAAAAAGAAAAAAAAATACCAGAAGTAAAAATCTGGTCGGTTGTAAATAACCCATGTAGGTATATATGCCGTAAAACAAAAAAAAAACCCCAAAAAAAAACCCCAAAAAAAACAATCCATCACTATGCCAGTCACACTTTCATTATATTATGTGATTGTTAAATTCTCCAAGAATTATTTACTTAATGTCTAAGAAATTTTAACAGAATCATTGTTTTCTAAATTTCACTGAATTTTATTTTGTCTTTCATTCATTAAATTATTTTACTTCGTTTACATTGTAAACCTTTTTCTTTTCTTTTTCTTTCTTATCTTTTCCATTTTATTCAGTCGATTTTCCTCTGTAGTTTATACTTTTTCTTTCCTAATACATTGCGTCATTTTCTTGTTTACCTTTCTTTTTTGGCTTTCTTTTTCTCTTTCATAGTACATAACTTTTATCGCGACATTTAATTCTTTTCTTTCTTTCTTTCTTTCTTTCTTTCTTCATTTCTTTATTAGCGTTCTTTCTTTCTCTTTATGTTCTCATTCTATATATCTTTCATCGCAATATTTCTTTCTTTACCTTTCTTTCGTTCACTTTTCATTCTATATATATTCTTTTTACACAATATTTCTTTACATTTCTTCCTTTCTCTTTAGCTTTCATATATATATATATATATATATATATATATATATATATATATATATATATATATATATATATATATATATAATCACAATATTTCTTTCTTCACAATTCTTTCCGTCTCTTTTCATTCTATACATCTTTCATCACAACATTTGTTTCTTTACATTTATATCTTTCTCGTTATCCCTCATTCCACATATCTTTCATTGCAATATTAATTTCTTCCTTTCCCTCCCTTTATCACTCATTCTGTTTATATATATATATAAATTCATATATATCATCACCATATTTCATTCTTTACATTCCTTTCATTCTTTCATCACAATATGTTTTTTCTTTACTTCATTTATGCCTTAATTCATCCAATTTTTTTCAATACATCCGTCATTCATTCCTTTTTTCTCATTTGAATATCTCTCTTGAGATTCCCCCAGTAAACACGATCGGACAAACACCAGTCCGACACAGCACCATTTTTGTTAATTTAAACAACATGAACGGAATTTTTCTTCATCTTTTATTTTTCACCCAACAGACAAATAGCAAAATCCGTCTACACTTTAATGAACACAGTTTATGTAAATTCTAGAGATCAACGTAAACTAACAACAACAATAAGAAAATTCAAAAACATAACCACTGAGATTTTAGTTCCGTCATTATTATCCGTCTTTCGTGCAAATAGTAACATTTAGCGGGTCAAATTAATTTATATTATTTTACATCTATTTTTGTTATTATGTCCATGTCTGCATCTGTCTTTTTCATACTGAAGCACACCAAGATAGAACGTCAAATCAAAACCGATTGATTTCATTCGTTAGAATTTTAAAAATAAAACAGTAACAAATTTATTTTTAAAAAATAAATAAAAGCAAATGAATGAAGAATACGAGAAGTAGAGGAAAAATCGGTCTTTCAACATACGAAAATAGTCTATAAACAATCTTTTTTGTTTCATTTTTGGTTAAGAATTTTTAATTACCAGTATTTGTTGAAAATACAGTGCAAATTAATCAACACATCAAATCGATTCATTAATATTCCAATAGAGCTTTTGTTGCAAATCAATGGCAAGAATAAAAATAGTCTTTCCCATCAAACAGAGCAGATCAGGAGAAGGAAACACACATCAATATCGAAAACCGAAGTAAATATGGAAACTTCTGAATAGGTGCATAAAACGAATATCATATTATCAAATTTTAGGCTCAAGTGCTGTGACCCCTTTAAGTGCGATCATAGTCTAACTACCGAAGTTTACTTACTTCGAGATTAAGTAATCTTTGGCTGAATTTTTAAAAAAAGCATTGAGAGACAACACTCACTGACATTGCTCACTTTTACTCCTCACTAAACGACCTTTACAAACAATTACAGTGTAACCGGGATATAAGAGAGTTGTAGGGACCGGAGAAGAAGTCTTTATATCCGGGTTTCTCTTATATCCAGGTTTGGTCTATTTTGTTTAGGTAAGTATGGCTCTAATTTGGGACCAAAGAAAATCTCTCTTGTATCCGGGTTACACGTATATATCGTTCCGTTATATGTCTTTAAAAATAGTTTCGTCACTCTTGATTAACTAAGAAGAAAAGAGGACAATTCACTTGATAAAACTGATTCGATATGTATAACAATAAAGTTAATATTATTTGTGTAATGAATGCCAACAAAGAGTTAGAATGGTGTTTATTGAAAGTTTATTGAGCTGCAACATAGCGACTTCTAGAGACATTTTATAATTATAAGTGCATAATAATGACAATACAGAGGGGAGGTAACTCTAGCACATTAATCACCACAATACCTCTAAATTTTTTTTTTTTTATATAATAATTATTGTCGCTATGCTTTCTTTTGCCTTTGCTTATTATTGAAAAATATCAGACGGATTTTGCATTCCACAAGGGAATCAGCATATATGGCAAATAAATAATTAACAGCTGGTTAAATTTTAATTAACGGACTCTAAGCTTTGGCTCTTTTCTGATATGGACAGATCTTCACCTGTTATCTCCCCTGAAATAAATCGGGTTTTGATAATTATCTTTACTCATACAACAACATAAATGAATTTAAATTTTGTTTGCTATATAAATTTTGCATGCTATATATAATATAACGTCACTCATATATAATAACACTGCGTACACATTTCTGTTTGAAATTCCATCGAAGTAAATTTTCCGATATATATCGGTGTTGAAATACCTAAAATATAATTTTGTTATTAGAATCAACTGACGAAAGTAAAATGAAA
Organism: Acanthosepion lycidas; assembly: GCA_963932145.1. NCBI lineage: Eukaryota > Metazoa > Mollusca > Cephalopoda > Sepiida > Sepiidae > Acanthosepion > Acanthosepion lycidas. The sequence continues at coordinate 87,075,978 of OZ010591.1, read as the reverse complement.
GCACCACTACTGTAGAATTTAAAACGGGAATCTTACTTTTAAGAAATTAATGAATGGATTTAGAAATTTTATAAAGAAACAAACAGGTATATATGTGATAATATTCATGATATACTTAAATAAAACACATTGTAAAAATATTTTTTCCTATTTTATTTTGTACTCGTTATATTTTAAATGTTATGCTGAAAAGTTTTCGGCTTGAGCAAGAAAATATTTCAAACATTATTCTGTTTAAGTCTGTAGAGCAGCAAATTGTACAGCATGCACACAGATAGAGGGGTAAATAAATATTCGCACAACTAAATAGTTGTGTTCTTCTAAATTTCTAAACCATACAGTTGCTTCAGACTAAGACAGAAATTTGGTATTTCAATGCCATTATTAAATAAACGAGTCCGAAATGCCATTGAATATCGCGCGAAGTATCGAATAATATAAGTTGCAGTGTGTGCAAATATATTTATATAATTTTACTGGTATAAAACATTTTTAATTGGTTGATATAAAAATCAAAGTAAATTATATCCCCGCAGGCAACAATAAAAAATGTATTTCAATTCATATTATTCTGCTGTTGCATGCATATATATATATATATATATATATATATATATATATATATATATATATATATATATATATATATATATATATATATATATATTTATATATATATAAAAGTGTATGTGTGTGCGTTCAAGGATTTTTTCTACATCAAACCATATAATTGCTTCATGGGATGGGGTAATTTAATTCACTCAGCAGGTTAGAAAGAAACGAATATTGAAATTGCAGTAGAACACCACGAAAGCTATAATGATTAATGTGAATCATTTTCGAATGTTTGCTTGGTAACAAAGCCACCCTCTGTGAAATGACATTTGTCTTCTTCTTTACGAAGAAAAAAAAACAACTTTTTTTTTTATTCAGAAGATACGAATGGCAGCTTGTAATTTAACTCTCGCCAGGAATGGGCAAAATATTTTGTATTTTTAAAAAATCGGACCCAGTGGAAAGAAACATAATTATTTATTAAAAAAAAAATAATGTGTCCGTTACTTTTTGCATAAAAGAAAATAGAATGGAAACTGAATAAAATTATGTCGTGATCACAATTCAATAGTAATATAAATAGTTTCCCGTTTTTTTTTCAAATTATTCGTATTAGATATAAAATAGGGGAAACTATTCTGTCTATAAAAATGATAAATGTATATAACAAAAATATAAATTAACATCTATAATAATGATTATGTATATAAAAACGACATTAATACATTTAAAATGATGGCCCAAACTATAATAAAATATATTAAAATCCACCATTTCTAATCTGAACAATACGTAATATTGATCACTTAGCATTAAATTGCTTCATGTACAAATTTCGGCTGCGATCACCTTTTACTATTTCAAGAAGGACTTAGACATGAGTAGTAGTATTCTGGAGAACCCTATAATGGCGAATCAGTTTGTAATTAAATGAGGACTTCTGACACTCTCAAGATCAATATTTCAAATGACTCATCAACCTATCTGCTAATCTAAATGTGGCATCCATGACTATTAGAATGGCATTACCTGGACACCATGGCATTAAATCATAAAAGACGAAAAATTATCTACTTACGGAATCCTTAAAATCTAGAAGAAAGGTAATGTAACGGAAAATGTATAGGAAGAGTATTAAAATATTGTCTGAGTAAAATTCTGTATATTACCATCGAACGTTTTGGTTTCATAGATGTGATATCTATGTCACCTTCCGAAGCAAATACTCTCCCAGTCCATAATATGTTGTATGTCTGCCAAATGATTATTTTCTTCTAACACTTTGAGAAAAAAAATATTACTACTACAATGGAAAGGCGTATCAAGCCATATGTTCAAACGAACAAGGAGCATCTATTTTTGATCACAGGGAAAAAGCTCAGAAAACATGGCAATTTTGAAAATTGGCATGGCTGGCTTTTGGCGGTAGATATCTAAACGTTTTTCAGGCCAGATGTGAACAAACTATAAAATACCAGAAACACAATTTAAGAAATTATTCGTTTTAATAAAAACTAGAGTCAAACGAAAAACTATTAGACATACAAATATTGAGTACTTTAAAAACAAAAATATAATTTCTAACGTGGTTACAAACTTAAAAATTGTGTTGTATTAAGTAAATACTTATTACCTATGTGAACACGAATAAGTATTTTTACTCTAGGCATAAATTTATTGGAGAATTTAACAGAAACCTATGAAGCAATTGTTTTGACGGCACATCTATAAACTGCTTTCAAAATCTTATTCTGTAGCCATTATTTTCTCTGACTGATATCAGACGTTAAGATTAGTTTGAAATAAGATCTTCGGATAAATTAGACTAATTTTTTTTTTAAATAATAGGTCTTTGTATGAATGCCAATCACTTGAACGAATTTAAGATGAAGTTTTGAACAGGTCTGAAAATAAATGGTTCTTGCAATGTTTTATGAAAATCGTTCCAATAAATATGTACATTGAAAGAAAATATATTTCGTCTTATATTATATAAAACCCAAACACGTAATAAGTTAATCTTCATTGCTAGGTTTCTACCAGCATTGGAAATTATGCTTTTCTTATGGAGGCTATTATAAATATGATGTATCTTATATTAGGTTAATGCAAAAATAATGACGTAATAATGTCGTATTTTGAGGTTAAATAATACGTCAAAAATCGACATTATTACGTCATTTTTTTTGCACAAACCTAATACTTCTCCGTGTGACTGTATTAATATACCAATATATCCGTAATAAGTGAATCTGTTATGTCGTATCACATTTTCAAATTAGTCTTCTCTAAGCTGTATATTCAAAAAATATTTTACTGTAGCTACCTAACCAACATTAGCTAAATATTTAATTATATTTCTTTTTTCAACATAGAACAAATTTACGTAATATGCATTGTTCTTAATGTCTTTGAAGTTTGGTATAATTTGATTTTTTCTGCGACATATAATATTCTGATCTACATATCACATGAAGTTAAATTGAATTTGATCAATTAGCTGCTTGTTTCGTATGTTGGTTAATTTTCTTGTTTAACAACATTCCTTGTCTCAAAATTGTCACAGGAAAAGGCTAGTAAATGTCGTTCAATGATTATTTCATATACATTATAACATGAAATGTAATGAGATTTACAATCCCTATTGACTATATATTAGGCTTGAAATATAGTTTTAGATATATAGATAATTTCTATTTAATTACTATTTCATATATACATCTTAATTTATTTACTAAGTCTATTGCGAGGGGGTCAAGGAAAACTGGAAATTATTTGGAAAAACATGATGCCCTTAATGTTTATTTTTATTGGTGCTTTTAAGAAAAAGATTGGTTAAGATTAATAAATAAGAAGTAAGATTAAAAATGGTTAAGATTAACTTTCATACTGTACGTTTCCTGCTAACACACGGTAATTATTGTCCCTTTTTATCCAATGCTTATACAGAAAGGTAATGTTAAAATCCAGCAACGATATTATTAATTATCATATAATTTTAGTTAATTGATCTGTCTCTTCCAACAATAAAATTCATCGTCTATATTCTGTCAGAGATCGGATGTCGATACAATTCATAATTTACACGTGCGTATAAATTTAATTCATAGAAATTTAATTTATGCAAAAATAAACGGTGTTTCAATTACTTGGACCGAATTTCAGGCCAATTATGTTTAAGCGTTTAATGATTTTTTTTTCTTTCAGATTTGGCGGACTTTTGGGCGATATTATTTTTCATGCATAATTGCCATGATTAAATATTATGATCTAATAGAGAAATAAATAATTTTTCAGAAATAACACTGATTTATTTACTCTTGACTTTGATCCGTCTAAATGAAACCCCCTTATATATAATCCGCCTTAATTAAACGCCCTTTACCTTTATACATATTTTGCAAAATCAGTATCAGTTTTAAACACGATTCTTCTATCATTATTGTTTTATTTGAGAGAATAATTCATTGTTAATCAATTGCACTATCAATTTAATTATACACATATATTTTATTGTATGCTTTTTTTTTCAGGACAGAATTCTGATTTGGAAATTGAAAAAGACTTTTTAAGTTTGGTAAGTTTAATATTTGATTATGCACTATTTTACGTTATTTCCACGTTTAAGATTTTGAATTGCTGCTACTACTACTACAAATATTGATACTATTGCAAATACTATTACGAATACTCTTACTGCTGATACTGAAACTAATGCTACAACTACTGCAACTATTCCTACAGCTAATGCTACTCATACAACTAATGCAATTACTCCCCCTCCTCTTAGTCTTACTGAACCTACACATACTACTACTACAACTACGGCAGTTACTGCTGCTAATACTACTACTAATATTAATAATAATAGTAATAAAAGGTGAATAAGACAAAAGAGGGGTAAAGAGAAGGAAACAATACCATATACATAAATGTTAGGTACCTACACGAGATCGCTAAAAAAAGAGAATAGCATGATGAAAAAGACGACAAACTTGACTAAAACAAAATTTTATAGTCTAAATGTTTATGTTATTATTAAGAGGTAAGATCAATGTATTTGGGGGACATTTTTTTACATTTTTAATCATCCCTAACATGTCCTAAATTTTCGTTAAAAATCTTGTTTTTTTTTTTGAGTCAGCAAAATTGACTATTTTTAACCATTTGATAAGAAAACTGCAACTCACACTTTGCAATTCTTTTAAATATCAATTATCATTTTTCCAAAACTTATTTTAAGAAAATCAGAAATTATAATGTTTATTTAAAATATTTTGAACCAAGCTTCTCCGCCGAAAAGATGTAATTTGAAAATCAAACAAAGCAGGTCAGAAACTTTCGTGTCACTTGACAGGTGATGAATATTGACAGATTCTGTGAGGATAATTTGTTATACGGAAGGAGAAAAGTGAAATTATTTACATTTAAGTGAACAAATTATTTACCTCGTTGTTTTTAAAGAAAAACTTTCAGCGCTCTATTTTTCTGTGTGTTTTGTACTTAGCTTTCACCGTTACGTTTACGATGCTTTATGGAAAATATATTGTAAAGAAATTACAATAAGACCGTTAAGAGTGAGATTAAGTGTCATATTTCATAAGAAAGGTATCTAATTAATGTATAGGTACACTTTCTTATGAAATTTTATCAGAAGTGTACAGAAATTACTATAATTTTATGTATATTTATTACATTTTACTGGGTTATTTCTATTTCCATTCATTTTGGGTTTTTTAATTAATTTTGATATTTCATTTATGGAAAATGTCATAACTGAGATTAATATCAAATGAATATCATATAAATTTCATAATATGTTACTGATACTAGTAAGTACGCTTCTCTGTTGAAATTGAAAAATCAAATTAACTTCTCAACACGTGTTTCGCAAAAGTAAATCCCTTAACTGCGGAGAACAATGCTTAACTAAAATAACACGAATTAATTGTATTCTGGTTGGTCTTCCGTACTTTATAATAATAGCCCGATTATAAACACAAAATTACATTTCTTAATTACTGCGGATCTTCTGATTAGTCAAAATGATACAATTTACAACACGCTAAAAAAAGATCTATCCCACTAGATCTAGGACACTTAGGAAACCCAATGCGGCTTTCAACTAATTTTATAATATTTTAACAACTTAAAAATAAAAAGCTATTATAATTAAGAAAAAAAACAAATAATAGTATTAAAAATTAATTTTTCCTCGAACTTTTTTTTTTTTTTTTGCTTTCAGAAAATATTGTCCATATTCATAAAAACAACTAAAAGAAAATAAAGGCATTTGAAATTAAATAATACCTTTGTTTTATTTTGTATGTTAAAATTCAGAGCTGATTTTCAGGCAGAGGGTGTCCAATTACAAACAACAAAGAAAACTTGATTTGCTTTTTTCAAAGCCTTGTGCTACTGTAATCACTAAACTTGACGCGATTGAATTTCTAGCGTTTTCATAAAATTAGTTAGGGGGGTAATACATATATAAAAAATATTTCTGCCGTGGCTTTAATAAACAGAAACATATTTATAATAATTCCGATCATCTGTGAATAGTTTCTGAAAGTTTCTTTAACATCCGACAATTATTTTTATTTTTGCATGATTTTCCAAATTAATGTGTCACAAAAAAAAAAAAAAAAAATGTTAAAATTTGTATGTTATTTACTAGGAACTAGTAAATAACATACAAATTTTAACATTTTTTTTTTTTTTTTTTGTAAATTTGTAAATTTTTATTAAAAATCCTTGTTTCTCTTTGTATCACCGGAACGGTGATACAAAGAGAAACAAGGATTTTTAATAAAAATTTACAATGTTCTAAAAAGAAGGAACAATTTTAAAAAATAATTAAAATAAACTTTAATCTTTCCTCTAAATGTAAACATTTAGACGATAGAATTTTGTTTTCGTCAAATTTGGCGTCTTTTTCATCATGCTATGCTCTATTTTAGCGATCTCATGGATGTACCTAATAAATATCATTAATACACTGTATTTGGAAATTTACTGTGTACTTTGCTGAAGGAGGATCCCAATCTCCAGTATATGATCTTTCACGTGGCACTTATCCATACCACTACGTTCGTGTTTGCTCGCTTTCGCCCCTAGGATGAAGGGGCAGTAATCTTCGACGAAAGGTCGGAAAAGATTGATAATATCCTCACTCAATTTCCCTCGGCCAGTTTTCATATATTAGGTGACTATAATCCAGCAATACAGATGTGGAAGGCAGATATTGCGGCGACTTCTGCATCGCATATGTACTCTTCCAAATTATCGGAGAACATACCAGCGTCCAGAACGTGACGTGAATCCAAGCGATCCTCTGCGACATTTTTCTAATCTCCTGCCCCGGTCAATGCTTAGCAAAATTTTGCCTCCACTACACACGATATACTATTCCTTAATAAGTGTCCAGATTGATGATAAACATAAGGCATCCCCTGATGTACCGTTTCATAGAAAGTCTTTTCGTTATGCGAAGGACAACTGCGATAGATTTGATCCTAGATAAGATTGATTGGATCCTTTCTGGAATAGAGAGTTTTATACCTAAAAAATATACCTGTAAAAACCAAAAAGTCAACCTTAATTAACCGCGGTAGGCGCTGCAGACATAACTCACTGAAACCGCTACTTCAAAATTTATCGCACAGATCTGCTCGCAATCGCTGCAAACAAAGGTTATAGGAAACACCAAGAGAAGCTACGCATAAGCAGCCCAGATCAATTTTGAAAAGAAATAAATTAAGCCCAGTGAATTCTGGAAGATCACCAACCAAATCATAAACAGAGTTATATATATAAAGTGGCTGTGTCCAAAATTATAAATGGCGCCGCGAACATATCTTCCTCAAAAATAAGACGAACCTCTTCAGCCTTATCTTTGCCTGTAACTCAACGTTAGATGACAAAGACAACCCCCTCCTGAAGTATCCATGTCTCACTGAGCACAATCTCAGTAATATTACGAGAATTCTCTAGAGGTATCAAAAGCCTTGACCCTAAGGAAGCCACTGGACTAGAGAAAATAACAGTGGTTATCCTTAAGAATATAAACCCGGAATTACCCCCAATCGTAGTGTTGTGGATTCTGGGATGAAATCCGGTCTCAAATGAATGACAAACGCAGGAATGAAATATAGCAAATACAAGTATTGTCGTAATAATACAATTGGTAATACGGTTAGTAGATCCAGAAATGCGGTTAGTAGCAATAATAATATATATATCCAGTCTGGAAAATTCAGTATCGAAGTATGACTTCCTTCTGAGTCTACGTGCTCGCAACTGTGACTCCTACAAAGCGGTAACCTCACACTCTCACTCTCACTGCATCACTCCCGACTTCCGTGTATTCACCGGCAGAAGTACAAGTACACACTGGTCGAGTCCACTTGTATACAAAGGGGTGGACCCCTTAACACGTAGCAAAGTTATTCAACCGCTACTTGAAGGTGAAATCGTCGCCAAACCCTTGTAAGTTTTCAAGGGTATGCACGGTTTTCAAGAACACGGGCGTGCGATATTTCCCTTGGCAGTACAGACCCATCATTCTCATCAGTGGGATTTTTGAGGACATAATAATTGAAATGTTCGTCAGGCACCTAGAAAAGTATAACTTCTTCAGCAGTATGGTTTTCAGTTGGCCTGATCCACTACCAATGCCCTAACTACAATCACACACAGAATCAGGCGACAGACATACATCGAAGACAATAGCATTAGTTATCTCAAACGTTTACTGCACTGGGAGGCTCTTCTCAATGATAAAATCCTTCATAACAGGCAGGTCCCTGAATGTAGTTATTAATGGCTAGTCCCCCGGAGGCCTAGCGGTCAACGTAGCCGTCTCCCAGGGGTAAAACCTCGAAATTTTTTATCTATGTAAATAATCTGCCTAAAAATATACTAAGATCATTCGGGTATATCTATGCCGATGATACGAGTATATAATGGCGCACCTCTAAATCTCTCGACGGTCGGATATTGCGACTGATCTTTCTTCCGATCGGGAACAAATTAAAAACTTGCAAGTTACGTTCAAAGACCAAGCTGCTTGCATTCTCTCATCGACTTTCTGACTCTGAGCTAACACCATTCAGTATGGACGGAGGTTCTCTCGGTGAAGCGCCGTAACTTGAAAGAGCGTCGGGCGTCAAACTCACAACCGACCACAAGTGGAACGCGTTGATACTTTTCATTTTTTAGGATACAGATATAAAGATCGGCTTCCTGTATCGCTCCATAATTACCTGACTTCTCCTGCTGTCCTCTACATTTAAATGAGCCAGATCAGACCAAAAATCGAGTACGGTTGTCATATTTGGTGTCAGCTAGTAGACCTCATTCTCCAGCTTAGGTAGGATTCAAAATCGTCTCTGAGGCCTTGTGGGTAACGAATTATTCTCCACTCTTCAACTTCTCTCTCTCTCTCTCTTCGCGCGCGATCTGGAACGACATGAAAATTTAATGACAAGAAAGATTTGGCCGTTGGGAACCATTTGTCTCTGAACATCAAGGTCTTGTCACAGAGTCAGTTTAATCTGCTCGATCATACATATGAATAATAATAATATTGGCATTGACTTTTGGCTAGGTCACTTTAATTTTTTAGTCATTTTACATACAAAATTAAATTATAAAATAATATGTTTATTATTATTGTAAGTTATGTTTCCTGCTTCGTATCTTGTAGAGTCGGGTCTAAAGTATGGTCATTAGGCCATATAAGAGAATAACTGATAGATAAAAAAAAAAGAACGAAATAGAAAGTAAAAATAAAACGAACCTAAATTTGAGTAAAAAAATAAACAATGACAATAACAATGCAGTTATAATATTAAATACAAATTAAATGATATGTAGTTTAATAACACAATATAATGCCAAAGACAACAGCAATGGCAATGATAATAATAAAATATCGGTCAGGATGTGTGTGTGTGTATGTGTGTGTGTGCGTGTGTGCGCGTGCAACGAATGCAAGGTCGCATTTTTCGACGGATTTGCACCAAAATTTACATGCACATTCTCCACGTTAGCGGGAAAGCCAAGACTAACCTTGTATTTTCCAACTTGCTTCGATAGTTGAAATTATCGATTTTTTTCATGCTTCTATTCACTTTTCATGTAGTTTGCGGCCATTTTCTACTAGCCAGAGTGAGATCCTATAGCTTGCTGTCACGAATAGGCAGGAAGATTCTATTGGCCAGCGTCAGAGCCTATAGCTGACTGGCACGAATGTTAACTAGCAGAACTGGGTTAGGTGTGAAAAAGTATTTGTTGTTAACATTCTTTTTTTATTCGGTTTTTCCAGTTATGAGTATTTTTTTGAAAGCTGATCGTTTTGTGTTCATTTTGTTTAGTACTTTTTTTTGTAACAGATTTAATGTTTAGTATAGAGCTTAGAAAATATTCGCAGTGGGAGATAGGCAAGAAGTAAGGATTGTAGCAACATCAGCACGGCAAAGGGCACTCCTTTAAAGGCAAGTAAGGGCAAAAATATCATGTCAACTGATAGCGATTGCTGTATGAGTCGTACGATTTTTGAATCAAGCACGGGCAACGCCGGGCCATGTTGCTAGTGCATATATATATATATATACATATATATATATATATATATATATATATATATATATATATATATATATATATATATATAATATTAGTTGTAAATATACACATACATATGCAAAATATCTAAATATATATATGCATACATACATACATATACATATATATTTGTATAAAAAATAATTCCAAGACGGTAGAATCCATGTAGAAGTCAATATCCAGGACGGCGTATGAATATAATAAAAACGCTTAAACACTAATATTCCATGGTCATCATTTATTCCATTGGAATCGTAAATACAATCCAATTCATCAGACCTACAAATTCAAAAAGAAAACAGAAAAAACAACTCCGGAAATAAAAAATAGAATTGAGGGACAGTGTAAGTATGAGAGTGCGGGACGAATAATCGTTATATTTATTTTTTATATGTTTATATTTGATTTGTAACCTGTGGTCGATATTATTAGGTTGGTGCAAAAATAATGTCGTTTTCTCACATATGTTACTATGTGAGAAAACGACATTATTTTTGCACCAACCTAATAATTTTGTCAAATTTTCTTAATTACACAGCGGCCCTTTCAGTAAATGCCCTTCAGTTTTAGTTCCCCCACCCCCATCTCTCCCCCACCCCTTTTTCTTTTCCTCTCCCTCACTCCCTCTTCTGATCTTTAAGATTAGATCGTCTATTGTGTGTGTATGTCACTACAAAATGTATCCTTTCCGGTTACATCTTTAATGTATTAGACATCCGACAACATTCATATTTCTCTCACTTAAACCGTCTTTGACTCCCCTCTTTAAAACTTCTCTCTGTTAAATTTTAAACCCCCACCTTCTCTCGTCTGTTATCCCTCTCTTTAGCTCTAACATTCGTCCAAAACTCTCATACTTACACACTCCCTAAATTCTTTTTTTTTTTTTAATTCCAGAGTTGTTTTTTTCTGTTTTCTTTTTGAATTTATAGGTCTGATGAATTGGGCCGTATTTACGATTCCACTGGAATAAATTATGGCCATGGAATATTAGTGTTTAAGCCTTTTATTATACATATATATATATATATATATATATATATATATATATATATATATATATATACCAAATACTTATTTTTTTAGAAATATAATATAGATGTTTTTATTTTTTTATATTTTTTTAAATAAATTATGATTCATAGCTACATAGATTTAAATTAAAATCGGTAAGATTTTTTCGTTGTATTATATTACTTTGAAGTACATTTTGCTGAAATGAAACAAAACAAATAATCATAAAATTAAGACAAAAGTCATATTAATATCAAAAAAAGAAAATAAATGACTATATAAAATTCATTAAAAAAATACGTTAAAATCCATTTGGAAAAAAAGATATTTACGCTGCAATATTTACATTAAATCCTTTATACATTTCCAGTTTCTATGGAAGCTCGAAAAATAGATCATATATCCTTGGATTCCAAACACTGCTGCTGCTGCTTCTACTTCTTCTTCTTCTTCTTCTTCTTCTTCTTCTTCTTCTTCTTCTTCTTCTTCTTCTTCTTCTTCTTCTTCTTCTTCTTCTTCTTCTTCTTCTTATTATTATTATTATTATTATTATTATTATTATTATTATTATTATTATGTCAGTGCAAAAATAATGTCGTTTTCTCGCATAGTAACATATGTGAGAAAACGACATTATTTTTTGCACCAACCTGATATTACTACTACTATCATATCTGTTAAATAATTATTTACTCCTAGGTCCCAACCATAGACCTAATATCATAAACAGAGTCCAGACATTTTCGTCTATTGGTTTTTGTAAAAACATATAACAACTTACGATCACATACATTTAGAGAGATAATGCCTTCGTAAGGTAGTAATTTATAGAACGTTTTATTTAAGGTATATACTACCAGAGATTCTTTCAATGAGTCAGAAAATTTCCTATGAAACTGAGGAATCTAAACATCACTGGAAATATTGCTTTATTGATGTGCCACAATTGTTTAAGATTTCCACTTCAAGATCCTTGTATCTTCATTTTTAAGATCTTTAAAGATATATAACAGTCTGCAGAAACTGCTATGTCAAAAGAATGCAAATTATGTTTTGTTGTTTTGATCACTATTTCTGGGCGATTAGCTTTGATTGTCTTCTTTGGGTGCATTGCAATCCCTCACAAAATTGTTAGAAGTCTTATCACTATAACCGGTTCTGTGTGGTTTCCATGCCAATTTCTGACAGATTAATTCTCGTAAAATTTATGCATATATTCGCCCAGCCTGCATGCACAGTTTTATAATTGGTGGAGGCTAATACCCTGAAATCTGAAAATAAGCTTGTCAACTGTTTCTGATTATGCATCACAGTATGTTCGTTCAGCTGTAACACAATATTTCACCTCCTGTGTAAGACGTGTTAAACAGCGTCCAACAGCAAGGCCTCTGATCTGGAGGGTTTGAAGAGCGTTGAACCACATCTTAATTGGTGGTGTTCTCAGGTCCATCCCCAGCCAAGTTGCTAGCGCCAGTCAGGATCCCAGGTATGGCCAAATAGTTAACCCCTAAACTTGGTTGAAAACACTATGAATGCATGAAAAATAAGTTTTAATAACAGGAATAATTTTGTAAAATATTTATTACCAGCAATATATTTTTGAAAAGAAAAATATTATCAGTAATACATTTTTTGGAAAAAATATTACTAGCAGTAACATTTGTTGGGATTAAATAACCAACTGAGGTTGATATCCCGTAAAACAAAACAACACAAACCAACCAATGATATTTCAGTATATTTGATTTATTAACTTCTAGTTACCTCTCATTGGTCCTGGGAAGCTAGAATAAAACTTTCAGTTTCGGCTTTTCATCATGCAGTACGTAACCACTGATGGTTACGGGTTTCGCCTATGTTAGATTCTCTGATAGGCGGAGGGTTTTGCCCATGAAGAGATTTATCTCGCGAAAGGTTCTGCATTTGGTACATTGTATTTGCTTTTGCTTTCTTTTTTAGGTTCTTTACAGCTGGCGTAAGTGTATTAACGTTTATCCTTTGGAAAATCACTTTTGAAATTGTAGGCATCCTTTATTACTAAATAAAGTTTCTTTGTCACAGATCTTAATCTAGACTTCTGACGATTCTAGGTGTCTTTGAATGCCGATTGTTGTAACTTTATAAATTAGATCTAATAGAACTAATCATCTGCATTCTTCAAATGAGGATACATACAGACGATCAACATAGGCCACAGAATAGTGCACGCAGTGGCAAATAAGAAGATTCCTTATTTTCACGTTATTTCACTTCATTTCAGCTAGGGTTCAGTTAAGGATACTGAAACTGCCTTGCACGTCAGAAACAGCAAAATGGTTTAGAGCTAAATTTCTGTTTTGTAAATACAATTCATTTTTTTAACGCTAAATCCACACATTTGTAGTATTTATTCCTTTTTTTCTTTATTTCATTATGCTGCCTTCAATCTTTCGCTGACAATGAGACATTTATAGGCTTCTTCCTGTTCCATCCACCTAATCTTAGTGACAACATCTCGATCCATTGAGTATGTTTCTGTAATTATCTCTTAGTTTACTGTCCCATTTGCACATTTATCTAATCTAATGACTATAACAAGATCATCAGTGAAATAGATTACAGCAGTGAGGAAAACCTTTAAATCATTGTCGCCTTTTTGCAAAAGTATATATTCATCCCTGTAGAATATGTGTTTAAATATATAGTACTAACTTTTGAACCCATAGTTATTGCTATTTTGTTCAGGCAAAAGTGAGATCGGAAATATATATATATATATATATATATATATATATATATATATATATTACTTATCGAGTAAATTGAATTGAGTTCTACGAGCTGCTGCTGTATTTCTTATTTTTCTATATTATAGAGAAAAACATTAAATTTCCTTTCATTTCTGCCGCACGACGATGGCTTAGATGTAACATATCTGACAAATTAGTCGAGGTTCCGATCCCGGTTTCAAGTAGTTATACGTCTATCCACAGAAAGAGCTGTGATACAGCGAAATAGTCTGCTGTATGTGGATGACTCTATATATGCTCCCGGAAATCCGGTTTAGCTTTCTAAGGAAAGGGTTTTTAAAAGAAAACAGCGGGTCTTCCTGCTATTAAGCATTGTTCTTCAAGTATATTAAATTGAGTTCTCCGAACCGCTGGCGTACATCGTATAGAGGAAAAGGTTAAAATTCCCCTTTGTTTCTGCCGTGCCACGATGGCTTATATGTAATATATCTGACTGGTTTCGATCTAGTCACACACAGTCTTTCTGTAGATGACTGTCTCTCTCTCTCGCTCTCTTTCTCTCTTTCTCTCTCTCTCTCTCTCTCTCTATATATATATATATATATATATATATATATATAAAATGAAATACATCTACAATTGTGTATATTTAGGCAGCATATCTTTCTTCAATAATGTTTCACTGAATAATGTAAACATGTTATATCTATTTTTAACATAATCCTTTCAAGTTCTGTAATAATCTTCTTGATGTCAAGTTAAAAATCATCAATTAAGGAGACTTAATTCTCTTTAAGCGAAGTACTTTCTATCTCCTCCGAGATCATCCTCAGGACGGTATTGTGGGCACAAACTTAATATAACTGTGATTGTGGTAATGGTGATTCTTGAAACACGGGTGGACAAGCTTTTATAATTATTTTAGATTTAACCTTTGTAGGGGTACGATGTTATTTTTGTAAAATCATTTCTGTTTTGCTTCCACGATGCATGGGAGGGGTAAACAAAGATGGCAAAAATGTAACATAGAGCTAAATGTTCGCAAACGTATAAACATTTAAATCATTGCTACTACACTCATAATAAATTTGGTTGCTTTTGATAAAGAGGGCCTCGACAATTTCAAGATTCTTTTTGTTCTTTTCATGGTGTATTGGTATTCTCAAGAAATATTTTACTGTATTGTGAATGTGGACGTGCATGTGTCTTTAAGTGATAATAATTATAAATGCTATTTAAAAGATAATACCTTACTCTATAATAAAACATTTCAAGAAGAGAATTTGCAAAATTTTCAAGCTATAAGCTTTAGAAATGTTCTCTTAATGTAATATTCCTAAAGAAAAACATTCCATTAACTAAGGTCTCTGATAAATATTTGGTAAAGGGATTGTAAAAAAGTGCCACGCAATAATAATAATAATAATAATAATAATAATAATAATAATACCCAAAGTTTACAGAGAATAACGGAGTTGAGTTATGCTATGGAAACGTCATGCCTCAGATTTTCATTTGTTTATATAGCTTGGGATTCACAATTGCTTCTCAACTAAAGCTAGAAACATCAATCTAAATTGCCGTTTAACAGCTAACTGCATGGAGAACAGATGGGTTCCCAATTTTGTCAAGATCATTATTTGTTCGAAACTGAAAGTAATATACTAGTCCTCGTTATGGACTTGCTTTGCCGATACCATTTTCCTCGGGGATAACTCTTCCATGCCTGGTTTATTGTAAGATTAAGCAAAACAATTCAACGCTGAAGACGAATCGAGATAAGTAACAAATAGGAAGAAAACTAATTAGATATAATATATGAGACAAACTGAAACGAAAAGACTTATGACATGATATAGAATAGCTTAGATGTATGTATCTGAAATACTTCATTGAATTAACCAACGGAATTATGTTGAAAATAACCCGAGAAAAAACATATTTGAGAAAAAGATCGATAAAAAAAAACGCAATGGAGATGTTAATATATTTATGTTTAGTTTTAGATAAAAATATTTTTACGTTAAAATAATCATATTTAATAGAAATATTGTCATTCAGTGTCTTATAAGTAATATTCTTGCTAAATTAAATAAGTGATACCATGTGAAAATATTTAAACGGTATGGAAATACTCTCATAATTATCTTGATTTAATCATTTTTTTTTTTCAGAAATATATATAATGTGATAAATATACTTATTATTCAAAGTTTTCCAGTGTCACTTAGTTTCATCAAAGCTATATTTTTACTTATATACAGCAACAAATGGTTTGAATAATAAATAGAAAAACATACATTGCCAGATATTTTCTCATATTTGTTTGCGTATACTTTCCTATAATTCGTTTGATTTCTTTTGTTAATCGAAGACTGAGGCTAGAAGCTTTATGAAAATTTAATTTTGGTAAAGAATAGCGTAAAATTTTGGCATTATAAAAAAAAAGAAAAAAAGTGTTCATGAGGAGATATCAACTATTTTTTTTCGATATTGGTAAAAGGAATTTAAAAAGTAGTGAAAACATATAGAAAACCTCATTGTAGAGGTATTTTAAAGCGACAAGCGGATTTGATAGTCGTTTCTTTTCTGGAACAGAATTGTCTCTTTACTTTAGTGAATGTTAATTTATTCATCATGAAAACATGACCTGTGTAACCAAGGTGTATTATTCTTTTGTCACCGAAATATATATTAAGGAAACTGTCGTTTATCCTGACCGATAATACAAAAGCAACACACTTTTACGTAATTATTTATTCATACACACACGCATATCAGCTATATTCGTTTATGATTTTGAATCTGAATATGTACTCTCAAAAAAATTATAAGCCGAAATTTGAACTGACTTTAATGGCGGAAGAATGATCGCCCACAAATTATATAAGGTGACCAATGATGTTTGAAAGCGCTCAAACATTACAGAACACTGTTCACCAAATTCTAGAACCAAACACACGTTATATCATAGAAAAATAGTCTGTGAATATAGTGTGTGTGGGTAGAGTAATTGTGAGTTCTATTCTGGGGTAGAAATTAAGGAAATACTGATCCTAGTAGTAGAAATCTGTTTATCACGCGAGATAAAGAAAGCGCCCACTTTAGTCAAAATTCAGTCCATCGTTAGGGAGATTGGAATGACCTCTCAACAGCGTAACCTTAGTCAAAATTATACGGTCATTGTGCACAAGGAGGAATCTACCCCACGGTAGCAGAACATCACAAAATACTAATACAGGGCATTATATTTGGGGTCGGTTTGGCTGTGCGTCTTGCTGGAAATCTGTCAACTGATTTCGGGATCAGGTTTTTCTGTCTCGTTTTAGTTCCACAGCCTTTTAAATTTTTGGATATGAACACAAGTCAGTGAACTTTTAAATCTATCAAACTGTCAAGAAATAATAATAATAATAATAATAATGATAATAATAATAATGATAATAATAATAATAATAATAATAATAATAATAAAATTAGCGAAGGTGATGGCATACAACACCCCCAAATGAAGGAAAATATAAGAAAAGAGTACCACAGGCGTGTAGGTTTGGTACTAAATACTGAGCTAAACTCAAAAAACAGAACATCAGCCATAAACACATTGGCTGTCACTGTGGTGCAATACAGCTTTACTGTCCTTAAGTGGAGCATACATAAAATCAAGCGAATGGACGCCAAAACGAGAAAGATTCTCACTTGCTACCGCATGCATCATCCCAAAGCTCATGTTTATCGTCTGTATGTACCCACATTCGAAGGCAGAGGATTAGTTCAACAAGCAAGGACATCAAAACTACAACAATTGGCCTCCAAAGATACTTGGAAACTACAGAAGGCTGGATGATGGTATGAGTCAAGGAAAATGAAAGTAGTAAGTGTCTTTACTCCGTAATAAAAGAAGCCAACAAATTCAAAATGGAATTCCAAATAGGCGTAGAGATGCAAGTACAGCACAATACACCGGCAAACTGCAAAATACTTAAAAAAGACAGCAAAGACGAATGCAACCGACCAGATACAGAAGCGATGGCAAGATAAACCCACGTCATGGCCAATACTCTGCCCGTACCAAACAAGCTGACGTAGACAAAACACGTAGCCATCAGTGGCTACGTATTGCAGGGTTGAAAGCTGAAACTGAAGGTTTTATCCTTGCTGCACAGAACCAATGCTTGTTAACTAGGAATTATCAAGCACATGTACTAAAATATTGTGTCAGCTCCAAATGCAGATTCTGTGATAAATATCCAGAAACGATTGATCATCTTGTGTCAGCTTGCACCACATTTGCACCGACTGAATATAAAACCCGACATGACAGAGTGGGCCAATATCTGCACTGGAAAATCTGCAACTTCTATGGGAAGGAAACTGAAAGAAAATGGTATGAACACCACCCAGACCCGGTTGAGGAGATAGGACCTTTCACAATTCTATGGGACTACACAATACACACCGACAGAACAATAAAAGCCAACCGCCCAGATATTGTTATTAAAGACCACAATCAAAAAACATGCCTTCTTATTGATATGTCAATCCCTTCTGACTGCAATATATCTTTGAAGATATTCAAAAAGTTCTCAAAATACAACGACCTTGAAATAGAAATCTCGAAAATGTGGCAAATGGGAACATCAACAATCCCTGTTGTAGTTGGAGCCCGAGGACTGGTTGGAAAAGATAACAGTAGACAAATTGAAGGGATTCCTGGAAATCCATACCTCAAGGAGATACAAAAAACTGTTTTGAAAAGTACAGCCTACACTTTACGAAGGGATTTATCTATGTAATTTCTTCTTTTTTTTTTTTTTTGTCAGTGGAAGGTGTAATGATGCCATTTCTAACTTTAGATCCCTGCGCGGGACCAGTAAAGAAATGTGTTAACGCCAGAAATCAAAGAAAATAAAAATAATAATAATAATAATAATAATATCTAATGTTTACGGTGTTGAGTTATCCAATGGAAACGTCATCCCTGTGCTTAAAAAATATAGTCCAAAGATTTTTCATTGGTTTATACATTTTGGGATTCACAATTGCTTCTCCACTAAATCTAGAAACATCAATCTAAACTGCTGTTTAGCAGCCATCTGAATGGAAAACAGATGGGTTCCCAATTTTGCTAAGATTATTATTTGTTCGAAAGTAACAAACTAGTCCTCGTTATGAACTCGCTTTGCCGATACCATTTTCCTCGGGGACAACTCTTCTATTGTGAGACCGGAAACTACCTACGCAATAGACTCTTCCAGGTCTATATTAAGTAGGCGACATAGCACACTGTAGAGAATGACAGAGAGCGAGACCTCCGAATCAAGGTGAGTCGTGATAAAGTCTTTGATTGTAAGCGACAGCTGTCGGACTCTCTGCGTTAGCACAGAGGAACCCGGACGAAGCTTTGCCGAAGGACAAGGTTTCGTCCGGGGGTTAGACCGGGCCTGAACCCGTCTAGGCGGGTTCAAAGGCCATATTTTTGGCCGAGCCTACGGGCTCGGAGATAACCACATTAAACCGGCCTTATGCCACATTTGGTCCTCGTGGGTGGATCGATAAATAGCTAGTGACAGAGAGTGACAGTGAGAGTCTCGTACGATTACCAGTGTTGGACACTAACTTATAGTAAGCTATGCTTACACTATCTCTGTAACCTGTTGTTAATATATCTTTCTTACATCTAATCTGTGTTCCGTGTTTTACTTCTGTGGGCCCAACTTTGGCACCCACATCTTTGTCGACGAGGATTCTAGAAATGCACTCACAGCGAAACCTAAATACCTTACCAATCCCACATCTGGGTCGACGAAGATTTCTAGAAACGCATTCACGTCGAAAAACAGCAATTCTTTGCCAGTCCCACAACAGTGGCGACAGAAAGATTCAAGAATTTCGTTCTCACCGTATCAATAGCGACAGTACTCGAAAAATACACAAACTCCACGCGTTGCAACAGCAGTGTTGAAGGAGAAATTAAGCTGGTATTAATACATTAGCGATTTAAAAGCTAAACACCCAGCGTCTACATATATTCCAATACCAAACGCCATTGACAAACTAGTGATTCAACATTTACGGAATATTAAAGTCTGTCCAATACGAGAACGATTTCTACACACCCACTCAGACACACACACACACAAAAAAAACAGTTGTTCGTAAAAAAAACTGACAACACAAGTACTACCGTTGTGCTCAAGTTTTCGGAAAAAAATATCGAAATTTTTTTGATGTACCTGAGTTGAACTCAGGCATAAAATTATTCTCCCTTCAAATTCACTGAGGTGAGTTTTCTTCTTTCTGTACCTCTACAAAAAAAAAAAAAAAAAGAAAAAATACATAAGTGTGGTGAAAAATTATTCAATTACGTTAAAATTAACGGAACCACGGTAAAAAAAAGCTAAACACACATAATTAGTTTAGTTTAACTATTGTCTGTCCATATTTTTTTTCTGTAAAAGAAAAAAAAAGGAACAAAAAACTATCCAAGATTTTTTTTGTGTACCTCATCTTAGTACACGTGTTTCAAAGCAACAAAAAAAGCGCTGTCATATTTAAATATGGAAGATTTGCAAAAAGTAGTTGCCCAAATGTTAAAACTAAATTTGGACCAGCAGCAAAAATCAGAAGAAAGACAACAACTATTTTTGTATTTACATAAACAGCAAATGGAATTAGAAAAAATTACGCTTCAAAATGCTGAACTACAACAGAAACAACTTAAAGAATTACTCGTAAATTCTTTAAAAGGCTCAAACTCTGAAAAAGATACAATATTCTCCCAGAGTACAATTTACAATTCAATAGAAACATTTGAATAGGTACCAGAGAACGGCAAAACGTTCCAGGCTTTTTACAGGCGCTACTAAGATATTTTCAACGTTGACTGTAAAGAATGGTCCAGTAAAAAAAAAGGTACGTCTACTATTGAGAAAACTGGGAACTACAGAACATAGTAGGTTCTTAGATTTCATACTACCCAAGAAAACCACTGACTTGGATTTTTCAGAGACGATTAAGCTTCTATCGGAATTATTCGGGCCTAACACAACCTTGTTCCACAAACGTTGGAAATGCCTGAACACAGTCAAAGACAACAAGAAAGATTGTCTAACGTTTGCAGCATCGGTGAACAAGCTATGTAATGATTTTAAACTAGCCGAATTGACTGCCGATGATTTTAAGTGCTTAATTTTTACACAAGGTCTAGTATCAGCAGAAGACGCCGAAGTCAGACGACGGGTACTGACCAAGCTTGACGACGAACAAGGATTGACTATCCAAAAACTGGCAGAGGACTGTCAAAGAGTAATATCGCTAAAGCGTGAATGAAACACTATCGAGGAATCAGGTGTGACTCAGATTAATAAAATCAGAAGTAAGTCTACCTCCTATTCCCCTCAAAAAGACAAAAGGCAAATCTCATGTCCTAAATTAAGCAGTAACCAAAACTCAAATAGATTAACGAAACCGCCCGGATCATGTTACCATTGTAGTAAATGGCATTGGATGAAATTCTGTCCAGTTAAGAACAAACAATATTGGAAAAATTGCAATAAAAGTGGCCATACTTTAACTTCGTGCAAGTACGCCAGCAGAACGAGAAACCCCAAAAATAAAATTAGGCAACCTCAATCTGACAATATTGTCGATAGGAATTTAAGAAAATATGTACCAGTGGATATTTTCATTAAGTCCATTAAATTCCGGCTTGACTCGGGTTCTGATATTTCAACCATTAACTGGCGTACTTGGCGAAAATTGAACAAGCCGACCTTATTAAAAACGGATAAAACAGCAAAATCCGTAACTGGCGAAAATATTAACATTTTAGGCGTGGTAATACTTACAGTAACACTAAATGGAGTTACCAAAAAGCTCAAAGCCTACGTATTAAAAACTTCAGACAACTTATTTGGAACTGATTGGTTAGAAAAATTCAATCTTTGGGATTGCCCAATGAGTATATTTTGTCGCAAGATACAAAGTAAAACGTCCAATTTGGTAAATCTAAAAAAGGATCTCAAACAACAATTTGCCCAGGTTTTTTTTTCTGGCGGCCTTGGGAAATGTATTAAAATAAAAGCTAAGTTCAATGTGAGGGACGGTGCACAACCGGTATTCAAAAAGAAACGGAATATCCCTTTCTCTGCTCTAGAGCAAATCACTAAAGAGGTAGATAGACTCGAACAAGCAGGTATTCTGTCAAAAACAGATTTCAGCGAGTGGGCAGCACCTACGGTCTACGTAAAAAAGAAGTCCAATCAAATACGAGTATGCGCAGATTTTTCCACAGGATTAAACGATGCCTTGCAAGATCACCACTATCCTCTCCCAAGCACTAAAGAAATTTTCAATAAACTCAATGGTGGAAAATATTTTCTAAAATTGACCTCTCGCACGCATACCTTCAGATAGAGGTGGAAGAAGAAAGTTCCAAATTGCTATGCATAAACACCCATAGAGGGTTGTACAAATACAACATGGTGGCTTTTGAAGTAAAGGTTGCAACTACAATTTCCAGTAGGTCATGGACGCCATGCTGGGTGAACTTGAGTACGCAACAGCCTATTTGGATGATATACTAGTTACTAGTAAAACTACGGCAGAGCACCGGAACCATATAATAAACGTATTCGAAAAGATACAAGAATACAGATTTAAGGTTAAGGAGGCAAAGTGGGACTTTTTCTTACCAGAGATTAAATACTTAGGTCACATTATAAATAAAGATAGTCGTCGGCCTGATCCAGAAAGAGCCAACGCGATCAGAAACATGCCAGCTCCAGATAACGTTCAAGCGTTAGAAATTTCCTCGGCCTAGCTAATTTTTACCAAGTGTTCATTAAGAACATGCAAAATTTGCCTCTCAACCAACTTTAAAAAAAGGAGAAACCATGGTCATGGACTTCGGAATGCCAAGACATTCGAGTAGATCAAGAAAACTCTTACTTCAGACCTCTCCCTCGCACATTTCGACCCTAGTCTCGACATCATAGTCGCAAGTGATGCAAGCTCGTACGGCATAAGCGCTTACATATTACAGAAAGTGCCAGACGGTTCGCGAAAAGCTGTCTCACGCATCAAGATCTCTACTTCCAGCTGAGAAACAATCAATCCCAAGAGGAAAAAGTAGTAACAGTCTTATTTTTTTCTCTCCTTTTCAAAAAAGAAAACTCTTTGGAAGTGGGGTATTGTGAGACCGGAAACTACCTACACCATAGACTCTTCCAGACCTATATTAAGTAGGCGACATAGTACTCTGGAGAGAGTGACATAGAGTGACAGTGAGAGTCTCGTACCTCTACCAGTGTTGGACACTAACTTATAGTAAGCTCTGCTTACACTATCTGTGTAACCTGTTGTTAATATATCATTCTTACAACTAATCCATGTTCCGTGGTTTACTTATGTGGGCCCAACATTTGCACCCACATCATCTTCCATGCCTGGTTTATTGTAAGATTAAGCAAAACAATTCAACGCAGAGGATGAATTGTGATAAGTAACAAATAGGAAGAAAACTAATTAGATATAATATATGAGACAAACTGAAAAGAAAAGACTTATGACATGATATATAATAGCTTAGATGTATATGTATCTATGCGAAATAATTCATTGAATTAACCAACTTCCTTAGCTGTCGAGCTCTTTTGACCCGAAGTAGCTGGTTATGATGCGCCAGTTGTTCAGCTTTGCCGATTCTCCGGTTTGATACTGGACTTAGTTGTCAGAAGTTATTTGAAACACATGACACAGAAGTACCTATAGACAGTTCCCACTGTCACCTTCGGCTATGATAATCTTTTCAAACTGGTAGATTATTACAAAGAGGATAATTATCTAAAGATTTGATATAACTAAACAGGAAATGCGCAACGGCAATTATATCTATACGTTGAGCTTACGTTAACAATTTCCTGAAGTTTAAGCTGATGTAGAATCAATTGGTACAAAGGCTGAAAGTTTGTGATATTAAAAATAAATTTGAGGACATTAACCTGATTTTATATAATGTAAATTGTTATAAATCTTCTTCTCAGAAATTCAGACTCAAATACTGTATTAATGCCTTCATCTTTATTTGCATAGTCAGTTATGTGCCATGCATGATTCACGCTTAGGCGATCATGTTTCTTTTGACACAGGACAGATGAGGCTGTTTTTTACCGCCATTTCTTTCTGCGGCAGAGGCTATAAAACCCGGTCTGTCCTGTCATAGCTAGATGTGGGAGAAGATGATTGATACCTTTCCCAAGGATATTAGCACGTAAGTGAATGTAATGGATTCGACTGGAATTGGAACTCGGCTCTCCGATTCCTCAATCCACCGTAATAATATTGTCTTGCGTAACACAATTGTTTTTAGTTGTAATGATATAAAAGTGTCTTCTTTCGTTGCTTAAGTCATAGTAATTTAACTTAACATGATCTAATTAAATATGGATAAAGACTACAATACAAGTTCTAGCAACGATTAGTCATATAATCTGGTGTAGTAGAAGATAAAGAAGTTTTTTAACTAAACTTCCACAATACAAGCCTCAACAACAACTCATATTTTAAACGTTGAGAAAAAGACCAATTTAACTGCTATTAAAAACATATTTAACTTTTAATTTAAACAAACAGGTACCGTGTTTATTTATTTGGTTTAAAAACGACAGCTTCCAGAATGTGGCTTGTATTAGCCATTAAGCGATCTAAATGATTTCTAATTTTCCATCTCCAGGAAAACCGAGTTTTCGATGTCTTTCAGGTGTCCTTCTTTTAAGCGCTGAATCTTTGTCCCTGGAATTTTGAACCCGTACCAGTATCGATTTTCAATCCAGAACAGCATCGTTTTGATGTAACATGAAATGAGAAAGAAGGCTCACTGTGTTGCAATTACAGATTGACTCATTTTTTAAAAAAATAAGTTTCGACAGAAAAAAAAGACCATTGCCATTTGCCTAAATTCACCAGAAAGGTGATAGTTTAAAAAGTGGGAGGTATTAAAGCCGCACCGTTTATTATTGTAAGAGAAGAAAGTAACAGAATATGATTCTGAATATATGGAGGATATTAATGATTGGCGCCAAACATGAAAAGACTAACATTTTAATGCCCTGGAAGGCGGCTAACAGGGATTCTGTTCCGCAGAGCGGAGGTCTTTAACGACAAACTCTAAGAGAGGAAAATCTTTTTACAAATGGAATATTTATCTCCAATAATCAAGCCGGTAGATGGAAATAAATAAATATGAAGTTTAATAAGCAAATATATATATATATATATATATATATATATATATATATATATTTATATATATAAATTTAACATTATTTTCCGTCGAAACCTGTCATAAGTGTGATTAAAAAACATATTTTGTTCCAGATATCTGTGTCATAAGATTCGGAAAGTTTTCTTCTGCTCAAGTGAATTCAGATTCGATTCCTGCCAGAGTGAGCATATTTTACATTAATAAGATTTCTCGAAGATTCAAACCGGTAGGCGAAAAAAATATAGATATACTGCTTAATAAATAAATACGGGTGTACACTGAAAATAATGCATATATATATATATATATATATATATATATATATATATATATATATATATATATATATATATATATATATATATATATATATATATATATATATATGAATGAATGAATGAATGATTGATTAAATAAGGAACATATCGTAAATGGCTTATAAATGTGGCATATTTCTCTGGCATTTATATATTTTTTAATCGTTTCAAAATAAGAGTATGAATTTAGAAGGTAACGATTAAAACTGCATATACTCTTTTGAAGATTTAAATTGATTAGCAAGCAAAACAGGGAAGATAGTTTCACAAACGAGAAGTGAGAGAGAAGAAACTCTTAGTATAGGTCTTACGGTTACATCTAAAATGTAATGGCTGAGAGGAGATACTTTATGGAGTTGGCAAAGTGACTAAAGCCGAGATGCCAGGTCAGGTCCAATAACATTGCATATTCTTCTTTGTATTTTATTTGAAATTTCCAAATTTATAACAGATGCACTATGCCATAAGTTGAACCAATTTTCAACGCATGTATATTTCGTCGACTTAAAACTATGTAGGATAGATTCGGGCAAGAGAAAATATAAATGCCGAGGTAAAACTGGATGCCCGGTCAGTGAATGTCAAATATTTCCTTATAAGGAAACGTCTAATATTACCATTACCATTAACCGTCCCTCTCTCACACTATCTATCTATGTATCTATCTATCTATCTATCTATCTATCTATCTATCTATCTATCTATCTATCTATCTCTCTTTACACACACGCACACAAACACACACACACACACACACACACACACACATATATATATATATATATATATATATATATATATATATATATATATATATGGGTGTGTGTGCTTGTGTTAAAATAGCATTAATTTATGGCCACGTGTATCAATGAATTCGTACTAAAGAGACAATGTCCATCTTTAAAGCAATCGTACATTTGTTTTTTTTTTTATTTTGTGTTTGATAATACAGGTGTCATACAAGCAATTTAGAACTGATATAGAGATGTACATATAAAATGAAAACAAAACTTTGAAAAATCACTAACTTTCCAACAAAAGATACTGTGAAGAAACGCGTTAAATTACGGGGCAAATCAAATCAAGATAATATTAAAAAGGCAATAAAATCAATGATGGTATTTTGTTCTATTTTAAGTTGGAGAAATGCTAATATCATGTCGATGACCGTGGTAAAGTATTTGTAGTTAGTGTGTATCTTGGTGGCTTCAACCAAGCGGTGAAACGATTCAATGTTTATCTAGCCGAGTAGAAAAACTAAATCCGGGTTGAGATTCAAATCTAATTTAATCAATTTCCATAGATAATACGGAGTCGTATGTGTTTGCAAAAGTAGATTAAGTGAAGAACGGTAGAAATTTTCAAAGCAGCAGACTTATTTGAGAGAAACACGGGCACGAATCTGAATCTATTCTCAGGGGGAGAACCTATTGAGTTCCTTTTAATATTGTTTCATTTTTTATTGGTTGTCTGTGCGTTTTCCGCGCCATTTGTTTTGTTTTATATCAAATGATTTCTTCCTCACTTTTACTATTTCCGAGATAAAACAAGATCTTAATTATTTATTTTTCCGTAAAATTAAAGTTTTATTTAAAAAAAAAAAGAAGCTGTATTTAAAGGAGACCATTGAAAACTTACTTTATATAATTATACTTTTTTTTCCGATATCATTTTTTTAATTTATTCTATCCTTCAGACAAACGTCTTTCTTTCATTTATTAATTCATTTCATTTTTATTCAAATTTGACCCTTCCTTGTTTTTCTATTTCCTATTAAGCAAAACAATTAGTTTGGGGCAAACAGAAAATATTTTATTTTTCATATTTAACATTTTATGCAATTCACTCCATTATCAAATTCATTTCATACATTTCTTTTTTCTTCTCATTCCGAATTTGCCGAAACCGTTTCTTTCGTTTAAAGAAACGGTTATCCCTTCTAACAATATTTCCTAATTAAATATTCCATCTTTCCTTTCTATGTCGATTAAGCTACCGAATAGTTTCTGCCTTTTTATACGATTTTAACATTTTCGTTTTATATCGAAATTTCTTTTCTTTTTCCATTTCTTCTTTTATTTACAGTTCTCACCATTATCCCTTTCATTTTTATTTTTTATTTTTTTTAATACTTGTTTTGTACGGGATGAAAGTTCACGAAATAAAAGATCTCATTGACTCATTTTTTTTCTTTAACCATTTCTCCCCAAGCAAGGAAATGCAGCCACTAAGACACAAGTTGTTATTGTGTACAAAAGAAAAAGAAAAAGAGAAAAATTAGTAAGCAACGAGAAACATGAAACCAGTAGAATCAAGAAAAACTAGAAACCGGTTGATATTGCATTTAAACTTTTGAAAATAACATTTGGCTGGAAATAAGAAGCCGGAAATGATTTCCACAGATGAGAAGTGTAAGGAAATAAACTATTAACCTAGAATGCTTATATCTAGCCATTTTATTTATAAACTTATGATACCTTGTTGACAATCTAGAACTGCTTTTAAATTGATAAATTCAAGGTATAGAAGTTCATCAAAAGAATTACCATAAAAGTATTTATAGAAAAAGATACGTGGAAGCGATATTCCGGTGGTTGGAAACTAACTGAAGCCGGGATGCCACTACAAGCTCAGTAACTCTGCAGAGTATATTTTGGATTTTATCAAGAATCTCTATGCATCTAGCAAGAATACAAGATAATATGTCGAAGCAATATTCGAAGAATGGATGAATGGCAGGCGTATAAATGTGTAACATAGATTCTGGAGAGAAAAAACATTCTAGCACGACACAGTGAACAAAATATCCTAGCAGCAGATCTATCAATTGATTTATTTTATTCTTTCCACTTTCTCACCAGAGAATGATATCCTGAGAAGACGTAACAAGTCACCTTCCTGGAGGTTAGCATCGGACATGCTAAAGTAGGACAAAAAGATTCTCTCATATGTTTAAGAGAAATCGATTTTGTTTCGAGGTGTTAAAATTTACAAGCCATTTCTTGCCCCATTTAACAAAAGATTTTACGTCACTTTTGAGATAAGCTGCATATTCAACATTATCTTCCCGATCAAACATACGATGAAATATTTATATCATCAACATATATGCCGAGTTGAGAGCTGAAGCCACCAGGAACAACGTATATCCAAGTATAGATTCCCAGTGGAGAGCTACATTAATGCAACAATGATTAGAAGGGTGGCCGTTTAGGACAACTTTCATTTCGCTATTTGAAATAAATATAAACATGGTATAATCAGCCACTTAGTATTATCATGAAACATTTTCAATCTATCATAAAAATCAATATCTTCCTTGTTGATAATCTTAGTAAAAACCTTCTGAGCCATTCTATGTCCACTGTTGTTAACGTAATCATTATTTCACACAGAATCAGAGAGACACTGTATAACAAATTCCTCAAAACAGCGATCACCTTAGAAGTAGTAAAGGCTTTTGAAATGGTATAGCACAGGGGTTGGCTGCACAAACTCTCCAGCTATGGAAACTCTGGAAGTGTAATCTCATTTATGAAGTCCTTTCCATCGGGTAAGTACTAGAAAGTTGCTAGGATCTTCTCTCTACTTTATAGTACCGATCTGCCTAAGAAAGTTCGTACATAGTTCTTAAGTATCTATAAAGATGATACCACATTTCTTGAAAGTATCTCCAAAAAATGACTGGCAGCTTATCTGTCCACTGAATAAGTTCTCAGCTGGGAAAACATGCTTTTAACTTTCAAATCTACCAATTCCAAGAAATAACTTTTCGTCATCACCGTGTTGAGTGTGAATTATAAACATTCGCGAGGAATGAGTGAGCTAAAAAAAAAAATGACTCATTGTAAATCAAGTTCACTCCATACGCCAAGTGGAACTCATATATAGTATTCATTGATAAAGTTACTGGTGAAATTATCGAATACTTATACCGACCTGGATGTATTACATTAGTTAGAATGAAGTTCTATACGGGCAGCTTCTTTGCAATATTTACTGCATTATCAGACACCGAGAATATGTTTCCCCAACTGATGACTATTAATCACTTCAAGTCAGGAGCCAATCTTATCTATCGGACATATCCGTATAATACATACTACTTACCCACTTTTTTATACGGTCATAAGAAAGATGTACGGTAGATTAATGGAGAGCGACTCGGATTAAGGAATCGGAGAGTGGAGTTCGAATTCCACTCGATTCACTTAAGTTGTAATACCCTTGGGAAATGTAAGATTCCACTTATTCTCTCCCTAGCTATAGGTAAATAGGAGAGACCGGATTCTGTAGCTTTGGATGGCATCCGCTAGAAATTGGCATCCTACTTCGGGAAAAAAAAATCTGCCTCGTCAGTCATATATCGAAAGATACATGATCGCCTACTTTTCTAAGTGTAGCTTAGATCTAGCTCAAGGCCGAAACTGTGAAAAAACTATTGATGATCGAACTCACTTTTGATTTTATTTGATTTGATTTGTTGGTTTAATGGCATATCAACACCTTATGATTAAATTAATGCGAAAATTATTTTCTTTAGAGCTTTGAAGTCATAAAAATATGATACTTATTATAGAGCTCTCACAAATCACTCAACTTTTGTTCATATACATGTATCCGTGAAGAAATATTAATAGAGTCGTTGATATGCGTATTCTATGCTGTTTTGATGAAGTTATATTTTAAAATACAGTTTGTTTTAAGAAATTCTAGAATATATTGGTTAATGTCATAGAAGTTCTTTCATTTTGATTGAGGTATTGTTGCTATTTTTTAATATAAAAAAAGTATTGCGGGATTTTTTATTGTAAAGATTTTTTTTGTATTTTCATAGTGTTATTGTTTGGGAATGCTAACAGTTGCTGACACCCCAAATTAGGTTGAACTTGGGAAAAACAGCAAATAAGAGAGGGCTTCACACTCCTCATAGGCTCCAATCAAACGATTTTCTATCGGATATAGTTTATCGACATATCCAGAACTATCTACACAGTTGAAATTAATCATTCGAGACAAGTCCGAGAGAGTGGGACACCCAGTGAAGATCGAACTCACTACTCAGTCCTACACCATTTAAATTGTTCGGACTATCAATCTTTGTTGCCATATTTATTACATATTTTCGGCCGATGTACGCTCTGGTCTTCTTCAGGTGCTTGGAATGTCAAACTGAACACTTTATTTCGCTTCACATAAGTCAGGCAAACTGTTTTCTGAGTGTCCATACACAGATGTCTTCAAGGACACATGGCAGTGGCTAAAGGCGTTAATTAGATAGAATGACAAGACCCAAAGAGTGTGAGATCAATACCTGATTAAGACTGTTGGAGTACTTGGAGAGGGGAATTAGCAGGAAATAACTGATAACTGATATTCATTAGACTAGAACAGTCTACTCCAGCGAGCGAAATAAAGGGTTCAGTTCGACATTGCAAACACATGAAGAAGACCGGAGTGTACAAAGGCCGAAACTTAGTGATAAACATGGCAACAAAGATGAGTATGATAGTCCGAACAATGTAAAGAGTATAAATAATACCTCATGTCAGAAATATAGAGAGATACTCAGGCCCAATTGATCTAGCGAGACAATTCTGCTAGCCATTAAGCTACGTATAAGTGCCCAAATGATTTTCTAAGCGTAGCTTGTATGTCGCACCAGACCGAAAGTGTGGAGGATCCGGTGCGGATCGAACTAACTACACAATTGTAATCGATCTAGCGAGACAAGCTTGCAACACAATGATTCTCCATGCACAGCTTAGATATGGCACAAGTCCGAAAGTGTGGGACACCCAAGGGAGAGAGATGTCACTACTCAGTTAAAATTGATCTAGCAAGACAAGCTTGCTAACTACTTGAGCCTGTCGCAGTCAAAAATGATTTTCTAATCTTGGTTATATATGTTTAAAATTTACAAATGTAATCGTTGTTGCTTAAAAGTAAATGAGCGAAGTTTAAGCCAACATTTTTTTTTTCTTTTTTTTTTTTGAATGCTTGTCCGATAGTGAGGGTGTCTCATGTTTTTTTATTGTGTGTTGGAGAGAAAAGAGTGGAGTTGATAGTAATTTGTTTAGAAAGGGTGAATCGTATTAATGAGAATTGAAATTATTATTTTATGATAATTGTTTCTGACAATATAATTAATTTTTTTAATTTATTTTTAATGGACACAACCCATTGACAGTTTCACTTTTATTCATTTATATTTAATAGACACGACAGAGGTTTGATTAATTAGCTCAGAAATCTCCACTCCTTTTATCTGAAAAATACCTAAAAAATGTATTATATTTTCACTTACTTGTAATACTTATGATTCTACTGCCTGAATGATATATATGTTCCTATCTGTGGTCTAATATTTTATGTATAGATCATTTTTTCGGGTTGCGTATTTTGAAACTGTAAATGAGATCCTCGTTCCTGGTTTAGTCTAATATTCAGATAATATTGTTTAGATTCACGCTTAGAGATTAAAAAAAATATATATCCATATTAAAAAAGTATTATTCGGATTATATTGCATAAAAACAAGAAACATCACGCCCATGTCTATACGTCTTCTAGGGTTTTCATCTTCGCGGATAATATCTAAGTAACACTATATTGATGAGTTTTGGGGGAACTACTTTTAATTGACGGTAATTTAAAATCCTCTATATTAATATGATTACTTTGATGTCCAGACCATACCAATATATATATATATATATATATATATATATATATATATATATATATATATATATATAGCAGCATGACCCGGCGTTGCTCGTGCTTGATTCAAAAATCGTGCGACTGAAACATCAATCGCTATCACTTGACTTAAAATATTTTTGCCTTTCCTTGCCATTAAAGGAGTGCACTTTGCCGTGCTGATGTTGCTACATGCCTTACTTCTTGCCTATCTCTCACTGCGAATTTTTTCTAAGCTCTATACTAAACATTAAATCTGTTACGAAAAAAGAACTAAGCAAAATGAACACAAAACGATCAGCTTTAAAAAAGGACTCGTAACTTGAAAAACCGAATGAAAAAAGAATAATACCAACAAATACTTTTTCACACCCAACCCAGTTCTGCGGAATCAGAATCAACATTGAGTTTAAGCAAGCTAATGAGCCAATTGGAGTAAAGTGCCATCCAGATTTAAATTTTTTCAACTTGTGACGAATGCAGCTATCGAATTTTATTGCATGCTAGCATGCTAGTTAACATTTGTGTCAATCAGCTGTTGGCTCTCACGCTGGCCAATAGAATCTTTCTGCCTATTCGTGGCAGCCAGCTAGAGGCTCTCACTCTGGCTTGTACAAAATGGTCGCAGACTACATGAAAACTGCCGTAGAAGCATGAAAAAATCGATTATTTTCACTATCGATGGGAGTTGGGAAATGCAAAATCGGTCTTAACCTTCCCGGTAACTTGGAGCATGTGCATGTAATTTTGGTGCAAACCCGTCGAAAATTGCGGCCATGCATTCGTTACAGACAGACAAACACACATCCTTCCTTTTATAGATAGAGATATATTGCATACTATAAACTGTTAAATAATTATATATCTGGGAAAATTTGAAATATCTATATATGTGGCAAATCGATTGGAACTATGTTGTAACATTTAAGATGTACGACCAGAAAAATACGAGTTAGATTCCTGGGGCTCTACCCCATGACTTCCTCGTATAGAAAGCTACACTTTGAAAATATATACTTATGTCGAACTTATCCTTGCCTGTCAGGCAGCAGTACAATCGCGTGAAAAATCCTCACCATAATTTTAACATTGTTCATAAGACAACTAATATAAATTTTTCATATCAACGCTTTTTATATGCGCCATGTCACCTCAGGAAGTAGGGGATCATGGATCTCCACAAATTTCTGTATTTTGTTCGAAGTAGCTTTTGGCTTTTTACCATTCCCCTTCTTCCATTACTTACCAGTCGTTCTCGTCCTTATTCTTAGCATTTGCTCTTAGAGCATATCTTAAACTCTTCAATACCCTTCTTCATCTGAGAGAAAATTACCCGACATTCCCTGCGCTATAAAAGATTAGATATTAGCTAACAAGTTTACCGATTTCTAAATATATCTTCTTAACTCCTCAAAATTCGCTTGATATTTTCTTATCTTTTATAGTTTCACTGCAAGCAAAGCAATTATGCCATATAATACAAGAGGTTACTTGGGTTGAAAGTGAAATTGAAAGAAAACACTGTATTTTTTTTGTTGGGGGGGTGTTTTGTTTTACGGCATATCAACCGCAATGTGTTATCTAATGCTCAGAATAATTTTAAAAATATTTGCATGAATAAAATATATATTCTTTGTAAGATATCAGTTTGTAGATCAGGTTTCATTGAAGTAATTTTTGTAAAGAATTTTTATTTTTGTCCAAACTCTGGTTTCATTGATGTATTCTTTTCAGATATACAAATTATAGAGAAATTGATTTTATTCACATTCATATTTGGTTTAGAGTTTTGGTAGAGTTCCACTGTTTTGACTGTACATTATGTCATCCACATTTCTTTTCTCGAAAATCTTATCAATGTTGATTATTATAGCATTTTTGTCTTAAGAGAGAAAAGTCTGAACATTCGGATAATACATGTTTAATAGTGTATGGAGTTTCACAGGCTTGACATACTGGTTAATCGTCTTTGTTTCGCTAATCCGTATGTGTTATTCTTGGATGTGCACTGCGTAAGCGGGCCAGTACTACGCCTTGCTTCCGAGATTTTCTGAAAGCCAACTGCGATAATCTTAATATGGGCTGAAATCCGAAGAGTTTTTGTGTGGGTTATCGTCCCAGCACCGTTGCCATTCCTTTTGATTATATTTGTTAATGACCTTAAAGGGATTTTGGTTCTTGAATCAAGATCAATATCTAAAGCTTATTGGACTGCTAGGTCTGCTTTCCACAACGTGGAGGTAAGGACTCCAACATAGGTTGATGTCTTTATGTTTTCATGTAGTGATCATTTTACATAATCGTTTGTAATGAGTACGTTGTTGGATTTCTTTTCCTTCGAAACCCTTTGTACGGATAGTGATTCCGAACAAAATAAGAAAGGTATTTGTTTGCGCTGTTTCAATCGGTAGTAGCGAGGGGCGGTATGTACAAAGGACAGGGACGTGATCCACGCGGGCTGTTGATCCGCACCTACCAGGTATTCCTCGTTCACGGGTTTGGTTACAGGCCACGATCTGCAATAAATCTTGAGAGATAGATTTATTGAATAAGTCTGCTTAGCGGAAATAGATTTTCCCTTTTGGAAACGCTTATTTCGACAATATTTGGCTCACTGCTACGCATCCTGTCTTCTCCTCAAACTTTGACACGTCTGTATAGATGTGTGTATGGTTAGGGTAGTTTTCCAATATGACCTGAAATTCTCCTCGAATGCGAGTGGTTGCGTTTTGTTCAGGGAGTTTATTTAATTCTAGAAAGACTTCAGTTCATTTGATTGCCCATGATTGAATACTGGCTGCAGTTGTTTCTTATATGTTTGAGAGTGTGGTCACTTTCATCCTGAGTCCATAGTGTTGCATTGCATTGTCCATTGGTTGGAATAGATTACAGCAATTAGGTTTAAAGCTAGCGTTGTAAGCAGGGTTTGTAGGCCATGGTTTTATTTTGCCATAGTACAGTTGTAGCAGTTTAGTGTGTCTTAAACGTGGAGTTGATTTTTTAGATTCTGTGTATAAGCTCTCCACTGGGGATGTTCTAAAACCTCTAAGTACTAGTCTGAACACTTGATCATAGGATGCGTTGAGTATTTTTAGGTATGATTTTCTGGCCGCCACATTGAAACTAGCGCAATCCAGATTTGAGCTAAGCTGTGATTTGCATAATTTAATTAATCTTTGTCAATCTGCTCCCCATTCAGTATGGGATAACACGCTCAATGTTTGGCGTACTTTGCTACATTTTATATTTAAATATTTTAGATGGGAAATGAATGTCAATGTTTTATCAAAGATGATTCTTCTGAACTTGCGTTATTCCACTAATGTTATTTCCGCTCCGTCTAATTTTAAACAAGTTTCGTTGTGTAATTAACTTAATTTGCAGAAATTTCAGCATCTGGCTTTCGCTTCGGAAAATGTAAAACTATTTCAGTGGCACATTTATGTATTTTATTGAGGCATTGTCATTATATGGCATGCATATATCGAGATTTGTAGATTATTATCGAGTCATCGACATATAGAGATAATCACACTCCTGGTATTAAGGATTTAACTATAAACTTACTTTTGACGAAGACATTTAGTCATCGAAAGAATGATGCTTTGTAGAATCCATTTTTCTTGATTTTGAACTTCTTATAGCGGTCTTCCAGTAAATTCTCTATGTAATGAGTTAGCCTTTCATTTACACACAGTTCATGTATGTTGCTTCTTAATGAAGGCTCCCTTACAAAGTTATCAACGCGTATTAAGTGGTCAATGGTGGATTTTTATTTCCTAAAATCACATTCAAAATCGCTGATTAAGCCATCAGTTTGCAGATACTATATAAACCATTCACTCTATAGTTTAACATACGTAAATGGTTAATGCTATTGGTTTGTAGTTTTCAAGAGCTGTGACATCCTTTCCAGATTTTTGAATAGGCAGAATGAATCAGGCTCTCCACATTTCTGGGAAGTTGCTATTTTTCATTATTATATTATATATATTTAATAGCAGTTGCAAAGATTTATTGGGTAACTGTTTTATAAATTCGTAGTGGATATCATCTGGGCTCACATCTGTATTGTGGAAATTCTTTAAACATTCATTTAGTTACTCATGAGTGAATGAAATGTTATAGTTTTTAGTTTTATTTCATTTAAATTTTAGTTTTTGTTTTCCTGTTTTTTGATTGAGATTTAGTAATTGTTGGCTACCATTCTTGGCAGATTATTTTTAGTGATGATTTTGGTTAGTTGGTCGGCGAAATCCTTTTTGCGGTTTATTTAGGAGTTTGTTTATTGATAGGTGTTTTACAGTGTGTGATTGGTATTTGCCTGCTATTCTCTTTATCATATTCCAGACAGAATTTATTTTTGTAGCAGAATAGAATATATTGACGGATTGTGTCCTTCATTAATTTTTCGTTTCTTTAATTTTCTTCCGTGCTTTTTCTCGGAGTTTCTTAATTTGCAGGAAATTAGAAGTTGTAGGTTGTCAGTTACATACTCTCAGAGCTACTCTTCTTAGCCTGTCGCCCTTTTACATTTATAATTGTACCAATCTCTATTGCATTTTTGATGCTGAATTTCTTTATGCATTTTCTAACTAGATATCAAGAGTTCCGTGAAATATTTTACGTCGTTCATGCTTTTTCTTTCAACTGGTTTTTCAGAAATTTGCATTTTAAATTCTTCCAAATACCCTCCATTTAATTTCCACCGGAGAGGAGTTTTGTCATTATGTTCTCAGTTTTGTTGGACGATTGGCAAGTAATAGATACCCATGTGTCTGCTAATAACAGTAGTCGCATGAAAAGTAGTTGTTAAATTCAATTTAATTTGAGTTCCATTTTCTTAACTAGGATGGATGTACCGCCTGACGCTCGAAGCTCATTCTCATGTGTGTAGTTGTATTGATGGCATTCTTTAATATTCAGTTTGTACTTATGCCTAAGGAATTCTTCCTGAAGGGAAGCAACTGCCGGTGACAAGTCTGTTATTAGAAAAAGCAGTTCATATATATTTGTGTTTATTCCGCGTCAGTTAGATT
Organism: Acanthosepion lycidas; assembly: GCA_963932145.1. Classification (NCBI taxonomy): domain Eukaryota; kingdom Metazoa; phylum Mollusca; class Cephalopoda; order Sepiida; family Sepiidae; genus Acanthosepion; species Acanthosepion lycidas. The sequence continues at coordinate 87,038,729 of OZ010591.1, read as the reverse complement.
ATTGGATACATGATTGCTAAATGTTTTTGGGGATCTAGCTTAATATTTGTTTGTGATTTAACTTTCCGAGGTTTTGTGTGTTCTGTGTTTCAAACTCAAAATTTCTTCTAGTTTTTCAAACTGATTTTACGTAAGAATTTAGTTACTGTAAATTTCTGATTTGTGTGTGGCTGGTTTATTTTTTTTATTTTGTATATATTCTTTCTTAAGTGTATATTTAGTGGTTTTTGCTGGACAGATAAGAGATCACTGTGACCTTTGCTTTGTAGATATTATTAGGTTGGTGCAGAAAATAACGCAATAATGTCGTTTTTTGACGTTAAAAATACGTCAAAAAACGACATTATTACGTCATTATTTTTGCACCAACCTAATATATTATTGGAGGAGTTGTTTGTATTTTAGCGGCAGATTTTGTATTTGATTTTTCTTTATTTTTCTGTTCTTTCATTGAATTTCTTTTATGGTTCATTTTGTACTATTTGGTTATAATATATGTCATTTAGTTAGTCTTGAAATTTGGGACATTCATTTAGTCCTAAATGTACGAACTTCTCTATGAAGGCTCTGCATTTGCCAGGTTGATTGGTATTCGTCAAGGTTGTCTCTTTCTTTTATCTTTGCATCGGAAGGGACTTTGATGTAGCTTTCTACTATACGCCTTTCTTCCATAAATGATACATTTTGTTTATGTTTCAACTCGACTATCACTTTTTCCCTTTTCCGGATGTCGCATGATTGTGAGTATGCTCGACGGGTTTGTTTTTTTTTCTGGCATTTAACACATGTAACTTCATAGTAGCATTCTTTCTTGTGGTCTGTTGGCCACATTTCCGATATGTTGGGCGACTCCTGCAGGTAACTTTATGATGTCCAATTTAGCGGAGCCGGAATATATTGTTCCACTGGCCCAATATCGTATCCTCTTTTATTTTTCTAGGGATTTGAAGTGTGATAAATGTAAAGATATACATATCTGTTTTTATATTTTCCCATTTCTATTTATCGTGATTCTATGGTAATCCCTGACCCCTTGACTTTCTATGGCAGATGTGATTTCCTCAGGATTGGCCAGAGACAACTCTCTAATTTCTTCCTTAGAACTGTTCAGACTTTCTTGGGGTCAGATGTTTATGTCGAGGTCATAAATGTCTTCATGATGATTAAACATTCGGCGTGTTCTCTATTTTCCCGTTCTCCCAGCAAAATAGATTATGGATTTAATATTTTAAAATTTTAGTTATTACGGAAGAAAAATTCCGACAGGAGTTGAGAGTGAGAAAATAAACAGTAACGGTAGATGTGGCTGTTTTATCTAGCTAGTTCCATAGTAAAAGCTTGAGACCTTGTTGCTAATCTAGAAGCACGCTTAAGTTACTGTAGTAAGAGCACCACGGAAAAAGGATAATTTGAACAATTACGGTGAAAGAATATGTAGAAAATTCATAGACAAGATTCGTCACATCGGTGAGAATGTGACTGAAGTCGAGTGGCTTGTTAGAATTGATAAAGATCCTTCTTTGGTTATTTTCAAAAATCTCTATATGTAAACCAGGAGCATCAGACTACATATGGCAACAGTCTTCACTGAACGGACGAATGATAGATTTATAAATATGAAAAATGGGTTCTGATCAGAAAGATTTCTGACTTGACAGAGTGAATGATTTTTTCTTGTAATAGACGTAGCAATTGATTTGATGCCTGGAAATTATCTTTCTCTGTACCTACCCTCCACTGAATCTCACCGTCACATTTTCCGACATTTACTGCATCATTACCAAGAAAATTAAATTTGTGTACTTGCTTGACTTGGGCAACCTCAATACGTTGACATCTTCTCTGTGGCAAATAAATTTGTCAATGTAATCTTATTATATATCAATCCACTGAGGATAGATATATAAAAAGCTAAGTACTTCTTTTACTTAAATGTAAAGAGGAAATAACCACAATTCATCGATTATGTTCAACTACATATTTATAAGGTTTTTAATGGTTATATGTTATTGTCAATGCAGCACATATATGAAATAAATAATGAAATTTCGGGAAGAAATCCAAACAGTTAAATCTAATAAAATCAACTCGAAGTTCAAATGTTTACTTTCGATTTGAAATATTTGGATGTAAATACTCGGATATCAATGTTAAAATTAAAGAACCTCGGATAATTGGGAGTGTAAATTATTTTACCTTGTTTGTTTAAGTTAAATAATGAGATAAAATTTAGCTCAGTTTCCTAAAGCAGGGATTATATCCTTGTAATGAAATGAAGCGCCTTTAAAAAAATATATATGAAAAGTTTGATATACCCTATTATATATATATATATATATATATATGTATATATGTATGTATGAAGTCATGTGCGGCAGAGTGTTATGACTCTGTATGCAAAACAATATTAACGCAACATCAATACCTCAAATTCTTCCTAAAAAATCAGTTCAAATAATTTGTAAACAATAACTCAATCCACTTGGTTTTTTTCCGAACTCGCAGCTTGAGGTGCCAGTCGGTAATCTGAAATCAATTTTTCAAACGATTACAATTAGGGAAAGAAGAATTTAATAATAATAGAAAAAAAAACATCTTAACACAATGGGAATAATAACAGACACAGACTTTTTATTAATGTTTGCCACTGGATTCGTTGAATAAAAGCGAACAGATACTGTTTATTCTCGCACGCATTCAAACTCACACCTAATTAGTACCACGGAACACAACATAAGAAGAGAAGTTCAAACGTCGCAAGTAATTTTAAAATTTTGGTGTAAAAGTTTTGTCCGCAATCAAAAGAGTGTGACGTCATAGGAAAGTACGTTAATTAATTAATGGCTTTATTTTTTTATTTCTTTTACAAACTGTTAGAATAATATCTTCTTCTTTATACGAACAGTCTTTACAAAAAAATAACACCTGCATTAAGGGCTAATTAGCAAAATATTATCTACACTTAGAAGCTTAATCTAATGCATTTATTGATAGAATTACATCAAAGAAATCATATATATATATATATATATATATATATATATATATATATATATATATATATATATATATATATATATATGCAATTTTCTTATGCCATGATTGTATGTTTACATTGCCGATGTTAAAGAAAATATATGTTAAGTAAATAATACATACATAATAACGACAATGCTGAAAATTTCAAAATAAACTATTGGGATTTTAATATAATTTCAATGAGATTTCGTAGTGACAGTATTTAATGGTTTCATTCGTGGCCTAGAGGAACAGAGACATTGGTGTCTGTCTTTCTGTTTCTTGGAAGATATTAATAAAATTGATTTTTCTATTTCATTTTTTTTATTAACGTGAAATCCCGTTCCGATTTTCATGAGAAGCCTGATATATATTCAGATTAACATGGCAGTCACCGATACAGACCTTATTCTTTTATGTGCTGTATCCATTCTGTGCTTTTGCAATCATGGCTCTTCATATTTCCTGTCTTTTGGAGCTCTTAGATACTTGTCTTTTTGCTATCTGTCTAAAACCCTGTTCTGTTATCCATTTTCATATGCGTTTTATGTTCGTTATTCTTATTTCCTCTATGTCGTTCTTGATTCAGTATGCCCCATGAGTGTCAGATATTCCTCTTTCCCCATTATGTGCCCTGGATATTTCAGCTGTCTCTTTCGGGTCTTAAATACCTTACTCCATTACAATTTCATATACTTAATCGATCTAAGTTAGTTATATTGAGAACTTCGCTTTTGACACTAAAAACTGAATATATTAGTTTCTTTCATATATTCCATCGTTTTTTTCTGATGTTCTTCGAATGATCTCGAAGAATAATCTTTCGTAGAATTGTTTTATTTCTTATTTATTCTGGTCATCTACTGATACTGTTTGTTGTTTAACGTGGTTTAAATTTTATTTCCGATTAGATACACCTCTGATATTAAATGCTAAATAGACAAAAATGTTTATGTTCGACATCTGCTCTTTGGGTTTAACCAAGATTACATGCTGCCAAATCTGATACGTTTCTGCTGTATATAGATATGATGTAAGTAGCGACAGAATGACACAGAAATGATTTTCCCATTTAAAAGAGATCAAGTTCAAACAGGTCCTCTGATTTCAGGCCAAACTGTTCAGTTTTGGTGAAAACCAACTGCCCCCGCTAATTAAAGAAAAACTGCACTAGGCCTCTGTTGAAGTAAGCAAGATGATAAGCTTTTATCTTACTGTGACTAGTCGTCTTCACTCCATGGAGAATGTCCGGAAACACGGCCTATGTGTGACAAACACATTGACAGAGAGAGAAAAAAAAACATCGGCACACCTCAATATTTCGCTTCCAATTGGAACAATATGTTGAATATGATCATTTACGTCTACTTGGCATTCCTTCTGAAAAGAATGTCTAATTTTAGATAAATATTTCAATAACATTAAACAACAGTTTCACAGGATGACCTACTAGGAAGCAAAAATTGCTCCGCAAGATTATTCTTCGACATAATTCCCAGATCACCACAACAAATATAGAGATTTTCCAAGCGTAGCTTAGATGTGGCACAAGGCCGAATGTTCTGGGCACCCAGTGAGGATCGAACTCACTACTCAGTCGTAATTGCTCTAGCAAGACAATCTTGCTAACTATTACACCACCTGGGGGGTACGCAAAAAAAGAAGGAACATATTTAGCGATTTAATAGAAAAAAAAATTACATTTTGATGACATCAGTAAAATGTGAGTCCAAAAATATTCTAAAATCTTCACAAGAGAAATATTTTTCTTTATAATTGGTGGAAAGTTCCTCGATACGGAAAGAAAAAATGGATTGATTAGTTATATAAAATAGAAAGAGGTGTAAGATAAGGACGTTCCTTTCTTGACAGATATATCCAAAACTTACATTAATGCGATCCTGAGATAGCTAAAAGTTCTAACAGGTCATATTTGTGGTACACACAATCTTAATAGTAGCAGACATAGCGTCGATGGCAGATACAGAAAGGAAAGTCTAGAGGCTCCTAGAGACTGTATTAAAGAAAAGTGGGAATAAAAAATAAAACATCGATTGTAAGAAGACATATGGTTGTTAGAATGGGAACTGTACGAAAAGATAATTACGAACTGCAGATGCCGAAATGATACAAGTAAGAAAATGTAAATACTTTGGATGTTGTGTGTTATTGATATGAACAATATAAACGGGTATCAAAATAACTATTGGTTAAACATCAACTCTGATTGATAGGACACGTGAAAAGGTTAACAGATGCAAAGGAAATATTTAAACAAGTCCTACATTGTGAAATTACAGAACACCATTCAGGAGGAGACCACACGAAAAACATCAGAATCAAACAAACTCAATTAAGAGAACTGTGACATCTACTCTGGTACTTTGGAAAAAGAATATTACTGAAAATTCTATTGACTGAAAGAAAGTAAAGAAGGAGATTGCCATTGTTGCAAAACTCAGTCAACTACATGAAGCGAATTAAAAAAAAAATTAAATACAAGAAAATATACAACAGAAAAAACAACAACAACTGGAACAAGATCCAAATAATCAGTTTTAACGTCGATTTCGCGATCAACGTTTTCTTTACTGACATCAGAAGACAGTCATAGAAACCTGATTACAAAGAGGAAATCTGAACTATCCATGAGGAGAAGGAAATGCCAAATGAATGAAACCATATAATTGTGCATGCTTACATATTATTCATTTTCTTTCTTAGTTTCTACACTTACCATACACAAGTTATTCATTTTTCTTTCTCTTTTCAATCTGATTTTCTATTTTTTTTTCATATATTCCTTTAATTTTTAATTCTGTTTCTTTCTATCTACCAGTCTATCTATTCTTCTGCTAATTGATTTAATTAGTGACTTTTTTCAATTCCTCCTGTTCATTTTTCATTTTGATTTCATTCTACTTTTCATTCATAAATTTTCATTTCATTCATTTAATTTTAATTTGCTTTTTTTTTATCTTGATGTATTTTTAGCTACTTTTCTTCTTTTTACACTATTTATTTATGTTCATTCTGTCCTTCATTTTCATTCTTTCTTTCTCTTGGTATATTTTTCTATCTCTTTTTATTTCCTTCTTCATCTCTTTCTTGTGCTTTTTTGTGTTTTCTCGTGCTTACGTCTTCCTTTTTCTTTCGTTATATTTGTCATATTCTTTTTATTCCATCTACATTTCTTTCCTATTTTGTTTGTTTGTTTTTTATTTCTTTTTTCCTTTCTGTCGTTTTCGTTCTTTTTATTATATTTCTCTTTCTCTTTTTACTTTCTTCTACATATTTCTTGTTTTTCTTTCATTCGTTTCATTCTTTCTTTCGCTAATTTTCTCTTTTTAATTCCTTCTACATGACTTCCCTGTCTTCTTGATTTGTTTTCTTTCTTTCTTTATTTTCATTCTTTTTTTCGTTCGTTATAATTCTCTTTCTCTTTTTCTTCCATTCTACAATCTCCTTCCTGTTTGCTTGTTTTTTCTTTCTTTGCTTTCATTCGTTCTTTTGTTATATTTCTCTTTCTCTTTTTATTTTCTTCCACATTTCTTTTCGGTTTTCTTGATTTTTCTTTCTTTTTTATTCTTTCTTTATTTCGTTATATTTCTCATTTTATTTCTGCCTATATAACTTTCTTGTTTGCTTGTTTCTTTTTTCTTTCTTCTCTTTCATTCATTCTTTTTTCGTTATATTTCTCTTTCTATTTTTATTTCCTTCTAAATCTCTTTCCTGTTTTCTTTCTTTCTTTCTTTCTTTCTTTTCATTATTTCTTTCGTTGTATATCTTGTTCTCTTTTTCTTTACTTCTACATCTCTTTCCAGTTTTGTAATTTTTTTTTTTCTTTTTATTTGTTTGTCAAAATCTATTTCTCAATACATTACTTTCATTCTTTGATTTAGTCCTGACCTCTTTCTTTCTAACTTTTTGGGCTCCAAAACATTTTCTTACTTTCATTCCTTCCAACTATTTTTCGCTCTTTCCTCCATTTATTCGTGTTTTCCGTCATTCATTTGTCCATGGTTTCTTTCTCCTTTTTATTTCTTTGCCGTATGAATGTCTGAACAGTTCACGTGAGAGAAATGATTCTATTTTACCAAACTGTCAAGATGGAATATTTTAAGATTTGAGAAATATCTAGATTCAGATAAGTACTGCTTCTCTTCTGCGATTCTTTTTTCGCATCTGGATAATATTCCCATTTCGCTTAGGAGTGGAAAGACTATATTTCATACAATCCATAACAACATCTATGGATGCATTTTATCTTAATGGAAAATTTACATGCTATATCCGCATTTCAAACTAGCATTTAAATGAAAAAATATGAAAATAAGGCTCACTATGGATACAATTTGTATCTACAGTGGGCAGCCATGAAAACTGAACAACAGGTTTAATCATTCGAGAACGATAGGAACGAACAAACCATTTCAAATAGCAGCGGGAATATAGTAATAATTTAGATAATATTGTAAGCATTAAAATACGATCTGTTGTAAAGGTTAGCGGGGGGATCCGAAATAAATTTACAGAGATCGTTGATATTCTCGGATTACTATTTTTGATTTGATTAAGGAGTAATTTCATGATAAAGAAAGTTCTTTCAGTTCATTAAGAAAAAGCAATCTAAAACACACATTGCTCAACACCGTTTTAAAACGCTGCCCCAAATGCAAATTATATATCGGTGATACTAAAATCAGACAAGTAAACATATTTAAATAATTGGGAAGTGTTCAAACAGATGAGGAAAAGTGAGATACTGAAACTGCAAGACATATTCCAAAAGCTACGCAGTATATCAAGAGACAGAATATTTCGTTATTAATAAAGATAATAATACTGGAATTTTATGTGATATTTGTCCTATTGTATGGTAGTGAATGTTGGACAATATCTTTCTTTTATTTATCCATTACCAATTTGTTTCACGCAGAGTTATTTTAAAAATAAGCTTCTGTTTTTCAGGGATATATTAACAATCTCTATAAATTTTCTCACGTTTTTTCTTTAAGGAATGACTCAATATTTAAAAGCGTGTTATATTTTGGTGTAGGTAAATGAATATTTTAGAAGTATTTCCAAGAAAACACACATATATATCTAAGAAATAATAATAATAATAATTATAATAATAATAATAATAATATTATTAATAATAATAATAATAATAATAATAATAATAATAATAATAATAATAATAATATGTCGTAGTTGGAGCCCTAAGATTGGTTGGAAAAGATTCCAGTAGACTAATTGAAGGGATTCCTGGAAGTCCATGCCTCATAGAGATACAAAAACTTGTTCTGACAATACACTCCACATTTTACAAAGGGCTTTATCTATGTATTTATTTTTATTTTTTTTATTTTTGCCAGGGGAAAGTGTCATGATGCCATTTCTAACCTTAGGTCCCTGGGCAGAACCCGGAAAGAAATCTGTAAACGCCAGAAATCAAATAATATAAAAATAATAAAAATAATAATAAAAGAAATACAAATAACACACACACACACACACACAAATATATATAATTGATATATATTTAATAAAACACAGTACACACACTATATACCTGGCTAACATATTTTCACCGATCAAAAATTGTTATATTCATAAACAGTTTCGCATATCGAGGAATCGGACAAACCTGTTTTGTTACTAACAATACAATTTTGACTGAAAAAATACTCCATCTAAAATAAACATCTGTCGATGAGTAATTCCCATTTCTTTGTTTGTTCCTCGATCAGTGATCTCTGTAGTGATTAATAGAGAGCAGTTTTGTTTAGGGGGAATTAAATTTAACCAGCTAATTCCTGCCCCAATTCACAACCGATTGCAGGTCTTTTCGAGATGAAGATAAAGAACAGAGTAGGGCCTAAGATGGAGCCTTGGGGAACACCTGCGTTCGTGGGATAGGAGCTGGTGGAGAATCCGTTGAGAACGACCTTCAATTCACGGTTTCACAGGAATAATTGCATTAAGTCAAACAATCGACCTGTAATTTCATAACCCTCGAGCTTGCGAAGAAGGCCGGCATGCCAAA
>OZ010591.1:86989659-87024659 GCA_963932145.1 Acanthosepion lycidas | reverse complement strand
GTTACGCGTGATAGGTAATAGAATAGTACTGGTCCGACCAAAAAAAAAAACTTATATAAAACATAAAAATATATAAAACTTATATTTGATAATATGTGGAAATTGTGAGAAGGTTTCGGTCCGAGAAATCTTCAGCACACTCGCTCAATTGTCTTTCAGGTGCTATACACGCAAAGAATTAAAACTGGTTTGGTTTGCTTTGTTTTACGGCATATCAACCACAATGTGTTATTTAATGCCAACAAGATTTTTATTGTTGGTACTATTATCTTTTAAAAAATATATTGCTAGTAATAATTTTTTCTTCAAATTTCATTGTTGGTATTAAAACCTATTTTTATAATTTCATATTGTGTTGACCCCAAATTAGGGCTTAAATATTTGCTCATAGATGTGACCCTCACAGGTACTACCATCCTAGGCCAGGGTAGACCTGCGATCACCAGCAATTAAGAGGTGGCTCCACGCTCCACAAAAACCTCCCGATGCGAGGACTTGCTATTGGTCTTAGAAATGAAGCGATTAAAACTGAATATCGGTAGGACGTCTGCAAATAGCGATATTCTTATTTCGCATTCTCTTTAGAAACAGTATAAATATATTTTTACACTTGACATCTTTTATTAAAACACAATACGGTTAGGGTTTTCAAAAAGAGAGTCAGGACAATTCTGAATTTTTAAAAAATAGAGAGAAGACAGCTTTTAACTGAAAAAGAAAAATGCAAGGTTTACAGATATTAAAGGGAATATATATATATATATATATATATATATATATATATATATATATATATATATATATATATATATACTAGTCGAATTACCTGCGCCTTGCTGCGTGTTACACATTTTTCCTAAGAAAATGATGACTGATTTTAAATCATTGTTAAAATTTGTAGAGAAAAATGATGTATTTTCATATAACCCAACAATCTTGCCGATGTGACCGCTATGGTCTGGATTTCTTATTCTATATTTTTCTTTTCGGTGTCCTCATCTGTTGTCCCTGTTTTTTTTTTATTGTTTGTTCATTGTAGAATATAGGAGACTCTTATGACCCATGAAAATCCCCTCCTATCAGTTTCCTACCATTCTTCATCAAAGTTCTGAAGGCTCTAATCAATGACGATTTGTTTAAAGGCCCTTACTTCCCATGATCTACTTTTTAGGAAACAATATAGTTTCTGCTTTGCCTGGTTAACAGCTGACGTATACGAAGCTCTTGATAGTAACGACAAAGCTCCTGCTGTGGCTCTAGATATATCTAAGGCATTTGATAAGGTTTGGCATGCTGGCCTTCTACGTAAGCTGCAGGAATACGGTATTACGGGACGATTATATGATTCAATCCAATCATTCCTCTCAAAACGTGAAATGAAAGTCGTCCTAAATGTGTTCTCCTCCAGTTTCTTTCATACGGACTCTGGTGTTTTCCAAGGCTCTACCCTTGGTCCTATACTGTTTCTGATCTACATCAACGATGTTCCTGATGTTATCTGTTCTCAAGTAGGCAGCAACGTAGACGACACTACTATTTATCCTGTCTCAATAGTAAACCCGGCATTGCTGATAAAGATGGCCGTTCGTCCCGAAATTACCTGCAAATTGTGGTTGACTGGGGCAGGAAATAGCTTGTAATTTTTAATACCTGTCATTTACCCACCATAGAGAAAACCTCCCGGCCTCGTATTAGCATGGCTGATACTCAACTTCACGAGTGTCTCTCTGTGCCTGCTTGGCCTCATGTTTTACACTGGCCTGAGTTGGAACAATTACATTGAATAACTAGGTTCTTCTTCCGCATGGAAAATTGGTTCTATTTGTCGTGCCATAGAGTCCATCCTTCAAATCTAAAAATCTACCATTCGTCCATACATTAAATACTGTTGCTATATAAGATCTGTTGTGTCCGGTGTCATCTCGAGGTTCTCGACAAATACGGATATGCAATATCCTGATCTGGCATCTTGACTACAGTAACTTTCTCAAGGACCTGATGTGGCTTCTCTCTGACTTTTCTACAAATAATTTTATGGCAACTGTTGTGAGCTATTTTCACTGGTGCCCCAAATGCATGAATCGAATCATAGTAATAGATTGGAATCTCGGTCCCACCCTTTTACTATCGAAACAGTTAAATGTAACCGTTTCTACACCAACAACTTCTTTCGTACTTCCCAACAGTGCAACTCCCTTCCTCTTACTTGTTTCCCTGATAACTATAATCTTCAAAAAAAGTAAATGTGATAGCCATCAACATCTTCTGTAGCCTTGATCTTTTTCACTGTCCTTCACTTTATCTTTTCCTCTAACGCCTATATTTACGCTTACTTTCACTCTCTTTAAACCCTTGTGTATTAGTGGAACTCCAGCCTCACTTGAGGTGAAATAATTTTAAAGAAATTCCGTATCAGTTATTCCATTGTTCAAATTTAATTTTATTTAAATCACGGGAAAAATAGTGGTAGGATTGTGCACCCTCCAGGGACAACCTCAGTTCAAAGTGAAATATATTTATTCAAGTAACCTGGTTAATATTGCTTGAGAATACTTATTGTTATGTCTACATATATATATATATATATATATATATATATATATATATATATATATATATATATAGAATTATTTATTTAAAAATATGATTCCAACTCGCTACATAAGAGGTCTCATGTTTCAAAACAAGAGCCGAAAACTTCAAAATAATATTTGAATTAACTTGAGTTAAAGTAGGCTCTGTTCCATCTTCAAGCGTAATTTTTTTGGGAATGACTTATTTCTGAAATTTACGAGTTTTAATAGTATGGTCAGAATTGAAATCAAAAATTTCCATGGTAACATCAAGGGCGGATTGTTTAGAATGGGCAGGGGAGGGGTGTTAATAATTTGTATCAGTATAGAGTTATTTTCATAGATGCCGGGTCAGGGTAAGGTGGAGGTGGCTAAATTTTTGCATAGAACGGCTTGAGCGTCTATGGAGATTTATTAATTTATTTTTATTTTATTCTTTTATTATATCTCTTTATGAAAAGGATTTGTGTATATAAAAAAGCCGTAACGTTTGTTATTTGACGTCTTCATAAAGGGTTATCAGTTTTTGTAGGGTATTAAAATTATGTATATGGGCTATGGATTTTGAAATGTATTTAGTTGTATGCGTGTTTTTAGCTAGTTATTCAGAGCGTAAGTTCGGTTGTGTCGGCAGAAAACCGTTAATTCTTGCCTGTTGTTTAATAGGTTTTTATTGTTTAGAAGCTTAATAATGTGTAGTTTCTCATGGAGGCACAAAGGGCATGGGTCATCCCAAGTTTTGCAAGTTCTAGTTCTGTTAATGATTTTCCATTTTACTTCAGGTGTCGTACTTTTTTCTTTCAGGTGCCAAAAATATTTAGATAGAGAGGTCTGATGTCTTAAGTTTATGCTGTTGAAGGAGCATTTATGCTGCCTCCATCTGGTTTTAAAGGTATTTTTTGTGGACATAATGTATATCATATTATTGTTAGGGTTCTCCGTGGACGATATAGTGCATTGGTATACCACAGATTTGATGCAGCACTTATTTTCTAATGGGCAGTCTACCGGGTTTCTACAATCGCATAATTTTTCCCTATCATTATCTGATTTAAGTGTAGAGTTATTAAAACTATTCAGGTAAGGGGGTTTGTTAAGGATTTTATTATTGTGTCTTCTTATTATACCTTCTAGATTTTCAGTGCAGCTGATATATATATATATATATATATATATATATATATATATATATATATATATATATATATATATAGAGAGAGAGAGAGAGAGAGAGAGAGAGAGAGAGATGCCTTGATATATAATCAGAGGGGCACATTAATATTTCAATTAAACGGCAGATATTTTCAGATTTGTTTTTTATAGTTTATATTTGAAATCTACAAAACTAAGAGTATTTGAAGATTTCCATTTGATGAAATTGTAAATATCATATTAGCATAGCCTGAAGAAAAATTACGTTGCTTGTAGAATATATATATATATATATATATATATATATATATATATATATATATATATATATATATTTCCTAATTTTTATAAACAATATGCATGTGATCTTATGAATGAAATTGTCTACTCGGATTTGTTGTATTTTAAAATGTAAAACTTTTTCCTTGTAATAATAATTCTGAATTTTTTTGTAAAGAAAAAAGAGGTGCCCTTACATATATGATCGTTTAACAAGACCAGCCATTCCGTTCCCAAAAAGACAAATGGGAAAAAGAATAAATATACGAAGGAATGACCCTTTTAAATATAAGTAAGTTAGAACATGCTAAAACTTACACTACGCGATGGAATACTATACCAGCATCAATGCCCAAAACATAAACTTTTTTTTATGTCAAGCCTTAGTGAAGGCTCTTCCTCGAGAAGATAAACAAAGATATAAAACCAAATGGTTAGATCAATAGCCATCTTTACAAAAGACGGCGTTATTTAGCGTCGAGCCTGTTCAGTACGTAGAAGGATGGTCGCTTCGGAATAAAGGGTGCTGTAATCTGGTATGTGTGGTGACTTACTGGATAAATGCTCGGAATTTTTTAATCGAATTGTCGAGTTCCAATTCTTCTTGTGTTTGTTATGTTTTCTTATTCACAAATACCAGTGGGAAAATTATGAAACCATTTCTTCTACAGTCCTAGATTAAGTAAACTTGTACCATGAATGCATTGTTATTTAGAAAAGCATATCTTACAATTTAAAATGATTATTCGACTTTCAATATCGTGTAATGGTTATAAAAGACATAAAAAGAATCATTAAAACGCCATCTGTATTGTAGCTTATCTTGAAGAAGGAAACTATGATATAAAACCAGTCTTTATGACGTCATGACAATTTCTTAAAATATAACTAAATGGCACGCCTTTCTGCACGTCGGTTACCAAGAGACGTGTTCCTCGGTGCCAAACTAGGATGAAATCAAAAATCTTCTGGTAAGAAAAGTAAGGAAAGATCTAGTCAACAACCTCACCTATCAACATCAACTAGAAAAGTGATTAAAAAATACAATCATAATAATTTTTCAAATAGAAAATATAACAGATAAATGTCTAATTAGAATTCGAAGATTTTAACGTAGACTTCTTGTTAGAAGAATGCAGGCAAACTAACCGTCATGTTTTCTTTATATAAGGGTTCAGTATATATTTTCTGTTTCCGAGCGGTTTGCCGATTATTTGTGATTTCATTGCTCATTCGAGAAACAATTTATTTATGGACTTGCCAAAAGAAGACAAGATAGAGTAGAAATTGAGAAAGGAATTGAGATAAGAAGAACAAAGGACTTAGGAATTGCAATACACAAATCATTAGATATTGTAATACAGGCAAAGTGTGGTGGCTGCCGACATTGATGTTCACGGCTTTCAGATACGAATGATATTATTTTATGTTCCAAGTGAAATAAAGTGTTCTCTCGGAAAAAAGTAAAAAAATAAAATAAAAACTGTATCTTTAAAAACTCTCAGAAATATGTATTAATGGGGATATTAATGCCACCTCAAACATTTTAAAACGCCTTTGTTCTTTTGATGATAATAAGATATCACCCTTTTCTAATGGAAACCTCAAACAATACTGGTCTGGTCTGGTCTGGTCTGGTCTGGTCTGGTCTGGTCTGGTCTGGTGGTTTGGTTTGGTTTGGTTTACGCCATATCAACCTCAATGGTGTATTTAATGCCGACAAGATTTTATTGCTGTTAATATTTTTTTCAAAAATATATTCCTGGTAATATTTGCTTCCTTCAAAAATCTATTTCTCGTAATATTTTTCTTCATATTGCATCACTGGTAATATTTTTTCAAACAATGTATAGCTAGAATTTTTTTTCTAAAATGTACCACTGGTAATTTTTTTTTCAAAAAATGTATAATTGGCAATTTTATTTTCAAAAATGTATAGCTGGTAATATTTTATTTTTTACAAAATGTACAACTGGTAATATTTCTTTTTTGCAAAAATGTATAGCTGGTAATATTTTTTTTCAAAAATGCATTGCTGATAATATTGTTTTAAATTACTGCTGATAAGAATATATTGCTGGAAATAATTTTTTACTTCAAAAATTTATTACCTGTATTAAATATTTTTACGAAGAATTTCTGGTATTAAAACATATTTTTAAAATTTCTTAGTGTTTTGAAACTAGTTTGAAGGTTACGTATTTACCCATAGCTGGGAGCCTAACAGGTGTTACCATCACTGGTCAGGGTGGACCTAGGAACATTGGCAATTAAGATGTGGTTTCAAACTCCTCAACATGTCCTGATCAGAGGCCTTGCTTTTGGCCGTTGTTTATTGTCTTATTATCCAGTACGTGGATGTAGTTTATCGCTATACACAGGACGAAAAATACTGGATAACTCTTCCTATTTTTTAGTACTGAAAAGAATAACCCATTCATAAAACAAAGCTTGAAAATTCGAAGCATTTTGTGATCAATGTTAGTTTACACAACTCCAATTTTGAATCAGATCAAACATTACTTATGACTAAACTGAGAACACCAGCCAGAAAAATATTTCGCTTACGCCTACATAAACCACGGTAATCTCCCAAGTATTACATCCAAGCGCTTAAATAGGAATGGGAACTATTTATAATTTATTAAGAAATTAGATCGCAAATAGATGTCAGTAGATATTCATCAAAAGATAAATGAATCAAATATCGTTTTCATATCGTCATTTGCTGACGCACCCGAGGCGGTTGCAAGAAGACCTAGAAGGAAAATATACACCCACAGGAGGATAACAATCATTTGAAAAAAATGATACGAGAAACAAACAGAAAAGGAAATAATATAAATAAAATAGACAAAAACTATTAACTTCTTTGAGAAACCAGTATCTTCGAAAAATTGGAAACGAAATTAATGAAGCCAAATAACATAGACAATATTTTAAAATGTGGAGAAAAGTGAAAAAAACCGATAATATCAAACAATCAAGACCTCCACAGAAAAAGTATCCTGGTCTCATAAATGACATTGAATCGCATTTCGACCCTTGACCAGGCTAAACATAAGATGCTTCCAGCAGTAAAACGTATACGAATATTCACTCAATCATTACAATGTCCGTCTCCAAATATAAACAATAATGGACCTACTGATGAGAAATAATAATAATAATAATAATAATAATAATAATAATAATAATAATAATAATAATAATAATAATAATAAACTTTTAAAAACTAAGAAATAATAAAACAACACTCGACATTCAAGATGAATATTTGAAAATAGCTGAATTTCTCTACGAAATGAATAGGTTCCTCTATATTATGAAAGAACTTTGAATCGGAAATCCACTTCGTATTGACACAGGATTCTACTGCTTATATGGCATGGTGTAGATACCTGTATCAAGATACTTCCTCTTCCAGCAGCCACCTTCTTGACCAGGACAGCATTAACTACTCAAGGCACATGATATAGGTCTCCATGTTGAGGCCGTGTGAGAAAAAGAATGGAGGCATAACTCAACTGTTACTAGTGACAACTCCAACTCATTCGTGATCATGTTAAGACTCATCCAACTCTTTCTTCTGTACCCTTCTAAGATTGGAACCCAAAAATATTTGATAATGAAATAGTATTGAGGATTTTAATTTAATTCTATAATTAAAATTAGATTATTTAGTTTTTGTTTTTGAAAGGTGGTAATTCCTTGTAGCGATGTTACCATAATTTTAAATTATTAAATCTATACTATTTATGCTCTGCAGAATTGTTTTGAGCACTGTTTTTTAAAAATAATTTATAAGAACACTGGTTTATAAATCTTACTGTTCTTTCTCTCTATATATGTAAACTTTCACAATAAATAAAAACTTAAACTGCAACTCCAAAAATGTAATTTATGTACTTAAATGCACAAAATGTAAGAAGTCATATATAGGCATCAGCCAACAACTGAACAACAGGGTCTCCCTACACAAAAGCAATATAAAATTGACAGACAACAGAAAACTTTTTGTATCACAACACATTTTCAAATGTAACCAGGGTAAGTTTAATATCATGCCTAAATATCAAACAGACAATTGCTCGTACCTACAAATACAGGAAAAAAACTTTATAAACAAATTTAAACCCGAACTAAATAGATCATAACCCCCCACACACACAAAAACACACAACATGCACACAAGGTGACCAAATACAATGATCAAATCACTCACATACATGAACGCACGCTCATATACGGGAGACAAGAGGGTATATATATGTATGCACACATTTTTATATATATATATATATATATATACGCATATTGACAAAACAGGGGAACTACTCACGAGCACGCACCAAAAACCTCACATTTTAGGAAGTACGTGTGTGTGTGTGGGTACGTATGTGTGTGTATGTATGTGTATGTGTGAATGTGTATACTGGTTCCATGTAGCTTGGGAAGTATGTGTGTATGTGTGTGTGTATGTGTGTGTATGTGCGTATGTATGTATATGCGTGTATATGTACAAATGAGTTTACTAATTCCTCATAGTAAGACAGTATATGTATGGAGGGGGAATATACGCACGCAAATATACACTCATGCTGACAGAAACACATAAAAATGGAAACAGATCCAAGAACACATAGGGGTCAGTAAAACATTAAAAGATAAAATGCCGATAAGTAATTCATCATTTCTCTTGGACCAACCTTAATTGTTTTATGACTCTTCGCGCAGAACTCTTCATTGCCAATTCAAGAAAGAAATTCGGATTACTAACACAAAAACAGAAAATGTCTCATATTGAGAATATTTAACATTGAAAAACAAAAGAAAAAATTAATTATTTTTAATAATATGTCGAAATCTCCGCTTTTACCTGAAGACGGTCACGAGACCAGAAACACGTGTAGTAAAATATAATATGTTTTTCTAAATAAATCCACATTACAACCAAAAAAGTTTACGGCACCTCTCTTCTCTTCTTTTTAATATACATAGTTTTCTCTCGTTGGAACCACTACAACCTCTTTCTTTTACATATATATATATATATATATATATATATATATATATATATATATATATATATATATATATATATATATATCATCTTATAATGAATTAGAAATAAAAAGCTACCAAATATATATCTTTCGAAATTTAAAAAAAAAAAAACGAATAAGCATTATCTATCAATTAAGCGCAAAAAAATATCAATTCGTTTCGCTTAAAACATTGAATAAAACAATAACCCTCCATACAATATTGGCTCTCTTCCATTGTATCTCTAAAACTTCCTAAACAAGACATTTTATCGACTTGAATTCGTGCTTTTACACTGCGACTAGCGGATGCAGAGTTCTTTTGCTATGTTTTATTATTTCAATCGTTTTGTTTATTTATTTTTTAACAACCACTCATTCAGATCCTGAAATGGCAACATAGCTTTCATCCTTGTCACGGAGAAGTAAATGATAAATATAAAACGTTCTCGTTGTGCAGAGTAAAAGAATGCGAATATGATAAACGTTTGTTGAAGAAGAAGAAGAAGAAGAAGAAGAAGAAGAAGAAGAAGAAGAAGAAAACTAAAAATAAACAAATGGTGCATATCACTTGAATCGCGCAGAGTAACATGTATCTTGACATGAGTAAACAGGCCGAGCCCAATGATATGACAATTACTGTCAACTTGTCAGTCGTTTATCTTTTGCTGCATGCTCCGACCCCTACTCGACGGTGCCTTGATAATGGCAACTGTAAGTTAGAGGCCACGTCAATTGTACATTATTTAGCGTACTTGGCAAAAACTTTATGTTGTAATTGGAGGCAAACAATAGTAGAATTTTTGAAGACAACATGATTGTGCTCCAATTCGCGGAATATAATAGGAACATATATTACAAGTCATATTCCGAATAATGTTAAGCATAATAATTGATTCTACAGGCATCTTCTTCTAATTGTCGTGTCTTTTCAGGTTGTGGGTGATCATGCCTCTCCACAACATCCTATCCCCTCTTGCTTCACTTATGACTATCCATTGACACAATCTTATCAGCTCGGATACTCGCTGCTTTTCTATTTCCCTCTTACCCTCGATAGGAATTGTATTTTTTTGAAATTCTCCAAGCCCCGCATTCTCATCCTACAGGTTCAAATCCCTCCCACATTTTAAAGGTAGTATTTACCTAGTCTACAAAGTAAGACGCGATGTGACACAAGGCTTGGTTTCATGTGAAGAACCGGAGCGCGTACACCTGGTCAGGGAGAAAATATTGCCCACGATTTAAATTTTGTCAAAGAGTCTAACGTAAAAAAGAAATTAAATTGTTGTTTAAAAAAACTTACAGTTTTTAACAATTTGATTTTTAAAAATGCAATCTTCCAAATGGCGGTCTCTTTTCGCTATAAGCTGTTGTAGCCGATTTTTAAATTTCGAGCGATTTGAGGTCCTCCAGGAAGTCTTCATCTGTTAATTGAATATAACAAACCCAATGGGATTTGGAACTCGGCTTTCTTCTGATGAATTTTGTGTCATTATCCATTACAGCAACCGCGCATACAAAATTACAGCACCTGTTATTCCTAAACGGTCAGTTATCAAGTTACTGAACAGGTTCAACGTTGCTTAACCTCACTTAATTTGGAAAAAACCGATGTTTCGACATGATGTGACTATAAGGTATGCACATGTAAGTAAATATATGATAAGAATATGGTTATTATTTAAGGCAATTTGACAAACTTTATCTTCATTTATTTATTTCCCCGACTAAACGATGTCGTCAGAATTTTTTTAGTTTGTTAAAAAAATTTCGTTTTTTTGTAGTCCGCCTAATAATTTGCGAAACCAATGAAAATAAATGTTTTCTGAACTGCCTTAAATATGATACATTCTAAAAAGCTACATTAAACTAAACAAATATGATAACAAAAGCACCAAAAACTTTAGTAACAAATAAAAAGTTAATAAAAAATAATTTAAAAAATATAAGTAACTAATAAACAAATTAACAAATTATGAATGCACGCATAAACATAAATAAATGTAATAATAAAATCAATAACAAATACGGAAGAAATAATAAGTATATTTAATAATCTTTAATGAAGAATGAGTTAAATGCAAATTATAACATTATACAATCACTACAAATAACTGCATTGAATCCACAATTATTTCCACTCAATAGCCTTTAGATTATTTTAAATTTACTGATTCCCCCAAAACGATTAGATGATTTAAAAAGTGTAGCTTAGATGTGGCACAAGGCTGAAAGTATGGAACATCAGTATGAAAATAAATTCCTCAAATAATGGTTAGAATTATGCAATAAACAACTTTGTGTCACATCAGAACTACGCGTAAATGAAACTCCCTAAATATTTTTTAACAAACTATACGACCCATAATGCTCAGCTGACGACCCTATGTAAATAGTTGAGCCAACATACAACGCACATTCACTGAGGATTTCCCTCAAGCAGGAAATAGATTTTCGACCTCGTTAGATATCAGCTGAAGCCATAGAATTTGTTTACTTTTATTTACTGATGATAATCTGTATCATATTTTTTTATGAAAAACTGCCGGTCTATGAATATTTGCTGCATATGTTATCCACCTGGCTAAACACAACAATAAAGGAATATAGTTTTTAATGGATACGTTGAAAATAATTTAGTACTAAACAGAGAAACAGTTAGATATATTGATAATTTAAAATTAAAAAAGATAAATAAGAATGGATGAAAATGTTTATTTTAAAAATATTGCATATATAAAGTAATATAAGTATTTATAACTATTTATACGGTTTGCATTGTTCGAATTCATGTCCTCATTTTTATCGTTATATTCCCGACGTATCGCTCGGAGAACTCTCCGGCCTTCTTCCGGTTATATACATGGCAATTTTTAACCGAACCCTTTATACTTTGTTTGGAGTTGTGAATTTTCATTCTATTCAGTTCATTTCCGTCCAAATATAGCAACCCAACCTCAACTCATATTTAACCCATAAATGTTGTTAGCAGGGAAGGATTCATGCCTTTTTCGAAGGGTCTTTTTATGAATAGGAAAGCAAAAGACAAGCGGAAAATTTGACCTCGATATCTGTCAAACTGCCTTCACGTTCCACAAGTAATATTTTAAGAATCGAAATAGTTATTCGTATTGTTACTTCACGTGGTGGAATTGTTACAAAATTTAGAGAGATTGATCGGAACCTAAATATAGTCAGATCACTATAAATCATAGAAGAATTAATGGAAATTGAATTTCCAAGTGAGTTATTACTCGAACTTGTCCTTTAGCGGATTTTTTTCTTAATTTACGCTATGTTGGTTTTCAGGGCGGAACCTAGATGTGCCACGAGGCCAAAGGAAACGAACTCACTACTCATTCGCAATTCTTCTATCAAATCAAGCTTGCTAATCATTACACCACGTCAAGGTGCCCGACATAACGAACGCTATTTGTCGTGCAGAAATAATTAAAATCTCCTCTCTCGATATTCCTCTTCTCAACCAAAATATATCATACTGTCTCATTTCCCATTTGGAATTTTCTTAGTACCATGGGTTAACCAAATATTTTTTTCTCTCCTTTTCTAAGCTACGTTAATCTGCATAAACATTTATATAAATTTCATAACATATGTTGGATTAACTTATTTCTAAATGTTCAGCCATTCAATAGAAAGTACATACAATTGTTAATACGTTCCTTTTATATTAGGATTATCACCATCAGTTTTAGAAACAATGATATGATATGAATCATTAAAGAATAAGTTCTAACAATGATAACAGCAGTGATATAAAAGGTGGGTTCTGTTAGTGGAAACGAAATAAACACGGATTTATAATTAAACGAATCAAGGTTAACAGCAATGTCGACTACTTGACCTGAACAGACGCATACATTTATTGCGCGAAATGTTGGCATTCAATAAATTGGCCGGCAACATTCTCGTACGATCTCTCGGGCAGAAACCGATATGACCCGCAATTACTAACCCCATCTGAAACAAGCCACGGGCTGAAAGAGAGGAATGTATTCCAACACACACATACACACACACACACGCACACACGCATACACACACTGACTTACGCGGTCACGACGGATGAAGCACGTCGACACAGAGACAATGTGACACATGCAAACACACGCACACACATATTATATGTACATTTGCAAAAGTTCATATTTATTTTATATTATTTTCCCGAGTACTTTCTAATGTTCCTACAATTGCTTTCAAATAGTGTATTTTGTGTCTGTTTATTTAACTGTCTTTGGTTAATTCCAGCGTTCTCAGGATTAGAGGAAACAATTTTGATTCAATCAATGTAGTGACATCATTTAATCTTCAAAATGGAATTTCATTTAAACACGATTCATCTATCTATCTATCTATCTATCTATCTATCTATCTATCTATATATATATATATATATATATATATATATATATATATACACACATACACACATACATATGAAGAAATGTAGTCTTAATGTGTGCTATATTTATGAGATAAAGTGCTCAATATGAGGGATAGAGCGTGTGTAAATACAAAAGTGAACATTGAAGTCAACATTTGGAGGCGACAGGCTGTTTCATGCTATAAGCAATCGTCAGGCCACCAGAAAAATTACTATATACATACATACACACACACACATATATATATATATATATATATATATATATATATATATATATATATATATATATATATATATATATATATATATATATATATAATAAAAAGACTTAAACACTACTATTCCATGGCCATAATCTATTCCATTGGAATCGTAAATACTATATCACCATGGAATATTCGTGTTTAAGCCTTTTTATTATATCCTTACTTTGTACTGGACATTGAGTTCTACCTGGAGTCTATCATATTGGAATTTTTTTATTCAAATAATATATATGTATGTGTATGCATGTATGCATATATACATTTATATATTTTGCATATGTATGTGTATATTTACCACTAATATTATATACATACATACATATATATATATATATATATATATATATATATATATATATATATATATATATATATTAGGTTGGTGCAAAAATAATTTCGTTTTCCAACATATGTTACTATGTGAGAAAACGAAATTATTTTTGCACCAACCTAATATATATATATATATAGTAATTTTCCTGAATAACAAGAATGAATTCAAAAACAGCAAGAAGATAGATGCATCCTGCCCTAGACACCCCATACAACTACGGCTGTTGTAATGTAACACCTATGAACAACATGGGTTAGTGTATACTTAGCTAAACTGAATAATTTAATATTTCCGTAATAATGCATATTTACTGCTAGTAAATGGCTTACGAAGCTGTATTGAAAAAAATTCAAATTAGTCGTCCTTGGTAGGAAGATAGATTAAATATACACAGCAAAGCAGGAAAGCCTCCAATAGGGAAATTGGATGTTTTGAAGAGCATCTTAATTGCTGTTGTTTTCAGGTCCACCCTGATCGAGGGTGGTAGTATCATTTAAGGTCTCACCTATGGCCAAATAGTGAACTCCCAAACAAAAATCAAAATTTCATTTTATAATAAAATGGGCGACAATACATTTTAATAACAAAATGAGAGTCACTGCTATACTAAAATTATATAAACTTACAATCTTATATTAAAATTACAAAAAATACATTTTATGATCTACAAAATATCTATCGAAAAACCATACCTTTACGCTGAAAGTATAAATTCATATAAAATATTCGTAGTTGAATGGATAAAATAAGGTTCAAAATATCTTGAATGGGGAATCGGAGAGTTGAATTAAAATGTCATCCTATTTTGCTGCATTCACTTTAGCAGTAATGCTTCTGTTATAGGCGAGGTAAAATAAGAATCGGCATGCATCATCGTAAGAAAAACTAGTGTTGTAACCTAGGGAAGGTTACTTTATAGAACTATCAAACGAAGTTTGGTGATGAACGATAATTCTTAGGACAAGAACAACATGTATAAGATAAGTCAGCGACTCGTAGAATAAGTAGTCAACTCCTAGAAGTGAGTCAAGTGAATTCGACAATGAATCTCCAACTGTATGATATCTACCAACCGTCCCACGGGGTCACGTGCGGCATAATGCCGAATGAAATTTGGGGTATCCGAGCACGTAGGCTCGGCCAAAATTTCCCTGTAGAGAGCTTGTAAAATGTGGTCGGGTAACTGTTTCCAGAGACGAGACACTGACCTTCTACATAGACACTTTTGTGGATCGTCTCTGCTCTGGAGCAAAGATTTTGACCAGCACAGCTGGAAACGAATCGCAATTGAAGACCAACCTACAACATTTAATACGGTATTTATGTGACTGAGGACACACCCATTATCGTCGGTAGGTAGGCTACAACAATAAGCATGATGTCAGTGTGGATTTCTTGATTGATGTATACATTTTATACCATCTCAATTTATTCTATGCATAATTTGAAATTTTACAATGTATAATATTGAACGGGATATATATTTAGCGTAACGGTTATCTGTGTTGAATGTTGTATCGGAGAGTCGAGTTAAAATTTCAACTTAGTACGTGGCAGTACCTTTAGCACTAATACTTTTGGAATAGACGCAGAGAGATATTTTCTTTCTTCAGCTAAGGGTTAAATAACAGAGAAGGCTGTGCGCCAGTGCCACAAGTGGCATTTAATTTTGGAGAAAGAATACACCGAATGTAAACTTTGCAAAAACTAACAGCAAGAATTCCCAGGTCCACCCTAACCCTGGGTGGTACCATCTGTTAGGTTCTCAGTTTTGAAATCCCAAACAATAAAACAATAGTTCATTTTTATAATAAAATGAGCAACAATACATTTTTATATCAAAATGTCAAACACCGCAATATTAAAAATCTATAAAAATACATTTTTATAGTAAAATTACCAGCAATGCATTTTACAGTCTACAAAATATATATCTAAAATATACATTTACGATGAAAGTATATAAAATAATTTACAAAATATCTGTAGTTAACAGTATAAATTCTTGTTCAAAATAATTCGGTAGTTCGGCATTAAAGTACCCATAGATGTTGATATCCCGTTAAACACAAATCAACCAATCATCTCAGATCGGCTAAGATTTCTTTCCTTGAGTTACCCAACGTACATGAAATTCCACATATATATTCCACAGTTTTATACTATTTCAATTTAATTTTTCATGTTTCATTTCTCCTGGATATAAAAGAAATCCAGATATGTGTTTATTGAAATACAGATTTTGAGGTTTGGGGCTTGCTTGTAAATTCCGTGATAAAGATATGGCGTAGAGGTGGAGTAATACGTTCTGTTTAAAGTCATGTCGAAAAAAGTTGAAATAATTCATGAGGTAAAAGAGAAGAAATGAAACGAACTATATCAGCGGAGAATTTGTTTTCCAAATAAAGCACCTTGGTCCATGCAAGTGGGCTTAATCCGTTACACGTAAAAATCAACTGAACTCCATTTGATACATAACATCCGTAAACAAAATAGTGTTACCATTCTTTGAATTGTGAATTACAGTGAAGTAAAAAGGCACTCTGGCATTTTTCGAAATAGAATTAAATATGAATGAAAAGATAAAAAATTTGCTGATTCCAAATTCGATTACAATGTACAAGCTTGTAAATATATATTTTCCTTCCAGAATATATATATATATATATATATATATATATATATTAAGAACCATATTTATTTGAATATTAGCGTTTATATTTTAGCAGCATGCTGATTATGGTTATTTTGTTGTATTCTGAAAATTTTATTTTCTAACTGCATATTTCCTTCTCTTCATATATTTTATTCACATTCTGTTTATATCTATGTGTATTAAAATCGGAGACGATTCTCAAATAAGTAACCTTTTACATCTATCTATCTATCTATCTATCTATCTGTCTATCTATCTATCTATTTATCTAAGTCTGTTTATGCATATCTATCTATCTATCTATCTATCTATCTATCTAATCCCTTCGTCCCAAACAAATAAATAAAACCTGTAAAACAGAAGGTTACTGAGTGTTAGAGACTATGAGAAAGAACACGATTAAGGAGAAAGAACTTTAAAAGAAGACGGATGAAATTGTATTTAAATTTTTAAAATCAAAGTTGGCTGGGCTACAAGAAGCCGAAATAGAATTCCATGACTGAGAAGTACGATAGAATAAACTGTTATCATAGAACTTACTGTTACATCTAGCAATTTCAAATGTATGATGATTAGATCTCTCCACCAATCTAATACTGCGCTTAAATCCTTAATTTATTTATATATTTATATCTATCTATCTATCTATCTATCTATCTATCTATCTGTCTGTCTAACTATCTCTCTATCTATCTATATGTCTGTCTGTCTATCTATCTATCTATCTATCTATCTATCTATCCGTGGCTTTCTTTTATCTCTTTGTTTAAACTTTTCTTTCCTCATTTCCCTCCGAAATACTTTTCTAGTTCTAGTTCTGTTCTCATTCTCGGTCAAATATACGAAGATATACTAAATCTCATATTTTTCCGCAGACTAATAATGGAAAAATAAACAATTTATATAATAAGCAACAATTACTTATTAAACATTCATTATTTTAACTTTATTTGGTAATATACTTCATTAAATGCTTAATATTAGTCAGGAAAGTGTTAACATGTAGCAAATCCAAAAATCACGTCCCATTACGCAAGGAATGAAATAACGATGGAATAATAAATGAGTTTTTCATTATCTAATCCAGACTATTCATTGCTGAATATTCTCAAAATACAGACATTCGTATCTTTTCATAAGAAAATAATATCCACGTTAATCGACTCCAGAATCCGCAATTTTTTTTCCTTTCTATCTGTGGTTTTGTCTTATTAACAAACATCCTGTTAATCATTTTTCTCGAAATGAGTTGGGAAACAATATTTTGCCCAATTAACTGCGATAATTTTACGCTGTGAAAATATACCTCCTCAATGGATTATTACTTAGGGATATATTTAAATTGACGCAAGAACCATCCTTGAAGTTGCCTTTAAATTTTAAAAGAATGGACATGTTTAGAAGCTCATTTGTGAACTGAAGATAAAAATCGCTCAAATCTACCATTAAAATTGAATTCACCTTCGGTAATATTGCCTGAATTTGTTCTAGCATGGGATGCATTGATCATAGCTACTATCTAAGTGCGATCGATCCACATTGAATGTTATTTAATTCTGGCTTTATGCCAAAAACAAGGCTATGAAAAATAAGTGTACGTCTACTGCGAAAGTGTACAAAAACGTATACAGAAAAATACTGGAGTTTCATCTTTGGGCACTGTTAAAATATCATTATGTGGGAATCGTTCAATCAATTTCATGTATATTTAAGAAATTCCATTTACTTCACAGGATTATTAATACAAATGAGTCAAAAAACATTTGTCTTCTGCAATCCACAGATGCTTTTGCAAATATTGCTGTTTTGAGAGAATACCTTCTGCAAAAAAAGTGTTACCAAATTTTACTTACAGCAGTCCGCTATGATAGATTAAAAAATCGAGCGTGAGGAAGCCATACTATATATGTTATATATACTAATATTATTCGTGCTTATATTTTCTCTCTTCTTCAGAGGGTTATCCAGCATTCGTTTCAGGTTTGATACATTCTGAATTGGGGTTATATTGTACAATTTGTCAATAGATAGTGGCTTTTTGACATTTATCTCTGTTTTTCTAATTCGTTTGGAATATATTATTTTGTCGATAGAACCTATAACGTTTTTCATATCGTCTTTTTCTCTGTTCCTTTAACTGCAGTTTCTGTTTCGGCATTTCCTTGATTGATTGAATTTCTTTTGGTGAATTAATTTTATATTTTCGCTTGATCAACTTGCGCGTTGAGAGATTTGGGTTTCTAGTGAGTTCATCCAGTATCGAAATCTCACATGTGATTTCCTTTATTCCTCGCATCAGTTTTGCCTTCCAAGCTGGTTCTCTTTGTCTCTTGTTTGATCTTTTCATTGTCTTTACACCAAGCTTCCCAGCAGTTTTTAAATCTGTTGCGTATGGGATTTCATGTTTCCCAGTGGTTTGTCTATTTACAGTTTTTCCAGTGCGGCATTGTATAATTGCACTATGACTTTTACATATGAATTTTTGGGCGCCGGTCTCTTTCTGACATTTGTGCGAGTGTTACTCTGCTGAGTACTTGGGTGATGTGGTTTTTTCGTTTCGATGATTTCACTTCTGTGGTTTTCAATGTATTCTACCCTAATCTAGTTGGACTCAACTTCACCGAAATCGTCTGAATAACTACATGTTAAGTCCCAGGTAGATTCTTCTGTTTTATTTCCTGGGAGATTGTTATTTCTTATCTAATTTATTTTAGGTTTTACCCCATTCTCTGTCATATTATTTATTTCTACTCTCATTTCTTTACACTTTCAGTGCTGGGTTATTGTATTCTATCATATCTAATTTTATCTTCTCTGTTTCTGCATTTGAAAGTCTTTTGTTTCGCACGGTGTTCCGCTACGGGCAAGTATGTATGGGTTGAGATGAGGTCTTATTTCATTTCTTACCATAGTTCGTATTTGGTATATTTGATTCGGGATGTTCTTTTGTGGATTTTCGAGTTCGGTAGAAAAGGATATCACGACGTGTTGATACTCTTCGCGAGTATCAATGAATTCACTTACTTATTATTAGTTCAGTTAGCATTCTGTCGATTAGTCTAAGGTTCTTCCGAGGTTGTCCTTATTATTATTATTATTATTATTATTATTATTATTATTATTATTATTATTTAATAGTCCGGTTCCTTGTACCACGGTGATAGTCCAAGTTAGAACCAATAAAGAAGAACTCGAACACAGGTATGGAATAACACAGATATATTACAAACAGGAATATATACAGAGAAGTAGAAGTGTTAGTATGAAAAAGCAGGTTTAGTAGAGAGAACAATGTAGTCTCGACCAGTATCACTATTCCAATGTCTTGCAGTAATTGCCTGAACGCGACTGTCGGACTGCCTCTGACTCGACTCAACTTGAACTACTGACTCTTTGCCTACTTCTGAGGCGCTTTTTTTTAAAGTATGGAATAGTCCATTATTATTATTATTATTATTATTATTATTATTATTATTATTATTATTATTATTGTTGTTGTTGTTGTTGTTATTATCGTTATTGTTATTGTTATAATAATAATAATAATAATAATAATAATAATAATAATAATAATAATAATAATGGCATAGTCTCCTCTGGGGAAACAGCTACACGACCCTTTTTTACACGGGTTCTACAGGAATTTTTGGCTGAGCCTACGGACTCGGAAGCTCCATATTAAATTCGGCCTTGTGCCACATTTGGTCGCGTGGAGAGGTTAGTAAATACACTAGCACATGTTTACCTAATTCACGCCGCTGGCGAATATTGTATTTTGTTGATGTTATGTAGTTTACCATTTCAATTTCCACCTCCGTTTTTGTTATTCCTCATTCAGTAACCCGTTCTAGGTTACAACACATTCCATGTTGGTTCTTTTTACTTGCTGTTTGTTATTTCTCTTGTTTGACATTAAGTTTTCCGGTAGTTGCTGAAACATTTTTCATATATGACATTATGTATCTCTGTGATGCTTTCAATTGCCTGACTGTTTGCAATGCAGCGTTATATATTTGAATCTTTATAGGACTTATTCTAAAGGGTTTTTGGAAGCGGGTGTGCGAGTTTTTCGATTCAGTGATTTCAATTCAGTCGTTTCCAATGAACACTACTCTAATGCCGTTTGATTCATCTTCACCAGTGAGAGAATTTAAATCAGCGAAAATGTTTATGTTGTAGCTAGATTCTTCCGTTCCATTTCCTCAGTGATCATTATTTCGTATATCATTTATCTGACTTTGTACCGCGCATTTTCTCATATTAATTTTCACTTTTACCTCTTTTTTCTTGGTTTTCGCACGTTGTATAATATTTTAATTTGCTTGATCTATTTCTGCATTTGTGAATTTTTCATTTCGCTCCATGAGTCTGAGGATATTGGCAAGATATTTGGGTCGAGATGAGGCCTTATTTCTGTTCCTAACATATATCGTCATATATAGTATATCTGACATGCTATAATAATAATAATAATAATAATAATAATAATAATAATAATTATTATTATTATTATTATTATTATTATTATTTTTATTATTATTATTTTTATTATTATTATTATTATTATTATTATTATTATTATTATTATTGTTCATTTGATTTCTGGTCGATACACATACCTTTCCAGAGATCTATCGTCAGAAATAGCATCATGATATTTTCTACTGAACATTTCTAAGAAAAAAAAAACTAGTAAAAAAAATTCCTAATATCACACATATTTTCCGTGCGTAAAGCTCTACGTAATGTTGGACTTGTACTTGTTATTACAGTATTTTGCATTTCTTTAAGGCTTAGACTGCCAGGAATCATTTCAATGAGTCTATCTGAACCATTTTCCAATCAATCATAAGAATCCCAAAACAAATGGAAAGGATAATGTCCTCTTGTGCTATATCTTGAGATTTCGATTTTACGGTAGTTTCATTTTAATAGTTGTTTTTTTTTTTTTTTTTTTTTTTTAGATCTTCAAAGATACATTACAGTTTTTACAGACTGCCATGACAATAAAAAAGACACTTTTTCGTCTCTAATCACGTTGCCTGGGCGATTACATTTGATTGTCCTGTCTGTGTGTATTGTAAAGTTCCTCTTCTTCTTCTTCTTCTTCTTCTTCTTATTATTATTATTATTATTATTATTATTATTATTATTATTTTTAATTTTCTTTGATTTCTGGCGTTTACACATTTCTTTCCGGGTCCCGCCCAGGGGCCTAATGTTAGAAATGGCATCATGACATTTTCCACTGACAAATAATTACATAGATAAAGCCCTTCGTAAAGTGTGGGCTGTACTTGTCAGAACAATTTTTTTGTCTCTTCTTGAGGCATGGACTTCCAGGAATCCCTTCAATTGGTCTACTGCAATCTTTTCCAACCAGTCCTCGGGCTCCAACTACAACAGGGATTGTTGATGCTCCCATATGCTACATTTTCGAGATTTCTATTTCAAGGTCCTTGTATTTTGACAGCTTTTTGAATATTTTCAAAGATACATTGCAGTCAGCAGGGACTGCCATATCAATAAGGAGGCACTTTTTTTTTTGTTTTTGGTCTTTAATAACAATATCTGGGCGGTTGGCCTTGATTGTTCTGTCAGTGTGTATTGTGTAGTCCCATAGAATTGTAACAGGTCCTATCTCCGTAACTGGGTTTGTGTGGTATTCACACCATTTTCTTTCAGTTTCTTTTCCGTAGAAGTTGCAGATTTTCCAGTATAGATATTGGTCCACTCTGCCATACCTGGTTTTCTATTCAGTGGGTACCAATATCGTGCAACTTGATACAAGATGATCAATCGTTCCTGGATATTTATCACAGAATCTCCATTTTGGGCTGACACAATATTTTAGTATATGTGCTTGATAATTCCCATTTAGAAAGCATTGGTCCTGTGCAGCAAGGATAAAACCTTTAGTTTCAGCTGCAACCCTGCACTACGTAGGCACTGTTGGGTACGGATTTTGTCTAGGTCAGTTTGTTTGGTACGGACAGAGTATTAGCCATGAAGCGGTTTATCTTGCCATCGCTTCTGTATCTGGTCGGTTGCATTCGTCTTTGCTATTATTATTATTATTATTATTATTATTATTATTATTATTATTATTATTATTATTATTATTATTCCTTTGATATGTATTATATACACATTTCCTGCTGTATCCCAACCAGACCTCTTCGGTCATATGTGTCATCATTATATTTTTCAATGTCCAGTTGTATACAAACAAAGCAAACAAAATATACTAAAACGCATATACATTTGACATAGATAAATCCTTTTGGTAGAATGGTATCTGTGCTTCTGAGAACGTATTTTGTTTTCCATTAAGGCATCGGAGGATATGATCACATCAATGAGTCTGTCATAATCTTTTCCGATCAAAACCAAGGCCCACAACCACAACTTGAATTATTGATGTTTTCATCTGGCAAATATTTCTTACATGTCCACTTCAAAATCATTATCTTTTGAGAGATTTTTAAGACATCCAGTGCTATATTACAGTCTGAAGGATATGTCATGTGAAGTAGAATATATATTCTCATTTTATTTTCTTTCTTCACTATAGCTTGGCGCTTAGATTTGATTAAAATGTCTGTATATATTATAAAATAAATTCATACGGGTCCTATGATGTTACGCGATCTGGGATATGCTCATACACATTTCTTACCCTTTTCTTCTCACAGACGTGGCACATTTTCAAGTGAGGATATTTTCAGACTGTTTCAAATGCTGAATCACATGAACACGATACATGATGGTAAATTCCTTCTGGGTATTAACAACAGAATCTTCATTTGGTATCAACACAAAATATCATCATCATTATTAAAATTATTATTACTATTACTACTACTACTACAATAATAATAATAATAATAATAATAATAATAATAATAATAATAATAATAATAATAATAAAGGTATTTTGTAATGCATCTTTGATGATTTAAAGACAAAACAATACAATAAAAGCATCTTCAAATGCAAATCTATTTGGTACATGAGGACATCAATAATTCCAGTTGCGTTTGGAGGTCTCGGATTGATTTTAAAAGGTTCCGATAGAGTCATTGAAGGAATTCCTACTAGTCATGCCTTAAAGAAATACAGGCAATTGTCCTCACAAATACAGCTGACACATTTCGAAGAGCCTTATCTATTTAAAATGCGTGATATTAGGGCTTTCTTATATATATATATATATATATATATATATATATATATATATATATATATATATATATATATATATATATATATAAATAAAAAGAAAGAACAGTAACATATATAATCCGGTGTTCCTATAGAAATTTTTATTTTTACAAAATAGTGCTCAATGTAAATTTACAGAGCTTTAATATTATAAATTAATTGATTTAAAATATGGTCTTTCCGCTACACAGTTCTAACCATGTTTCAAAAATAGAAGGTCCGAATTTAATTTTGTAATTAAATTAAAGACATTAGTTCCACTTCATCCCCAAGCGAATTTTGGTGTAACTTTTAAAATTACTGGGTTTTAAAGACACAACTAAAATCATAATTCACGTTTCCAAGGTTACAGATTAATTCACAGGGGTGTTTGCGTGTTTTTTATGTGTATATTTTGATGTATCCGTTATTAGCTACGTTTTGGTAGGGATGTATTCTTCAATGAAATCTGACAACCATTAAATGCATGTCGTCTGGATTTTACTAAAAATTTTATTGTTAACGGCAAAAATTCTTAAGGCATTTTTCTATTTGTATATTTAAAGATTTTTTTTTGTACTCTTTTCTTGTCGCATCCCGCCCAGGCACCTAAGGTTAGAGATGCAAGCATGATATTTTCTACTGGAAAAAAATATTTTCCATAGACAAAGCACTTCGTACGGTGTGGGGTGTACTCATGAGAAGAATTTTTTGTATTTCTTTAAGGCATGAGCTTCCACGAATCCCTTAAATTAGTCTACTGGAATATTTTCAAACCAATCCGAGGGCTGCAACTACAACGTGGATTGTTGATATACCCATGTTCCACAGTTTTGAGATTTCGACCTCAAGGTTGTTGTATTTTGATAGCTTTTTGTCGATCTTTGAACATATCATCATTTAGTCTTCTGTGGATTCTGTTGGAATTTTTGGGTACCTGGGGTACTAGCGAGCCAGCCAAAATGAGGTGACTCATTTTATAGTTCACCAATAGAAGGGTTAACCAATCAGAAGGCTCAAAATATTCAATGCGACTTTTATAAAAGCGGCCATTTTTTTTCCCGAATATGCATTGCCAGCCTTTGATATGATAGACTGAAGAATTACGGAACAGCTGCTGAAGGTATTGGCGATATAGTCAGATTCAGTAGAGTGTCTGACTCGTGAATGTTAATCTTTAACGTTGTTTCATTGAACAGATTACGTACTGTGCCGTATTCTATATACATAGACTATGGGGATCATGGTAAACAGTTTCCAGGTATCTTTGAAGGCCAATTATTTCAGTTTTGTGGGACAGTTCTAGTTGAACTAATTCTCTGCCTCCTTCGGATCTGGGCACATACAGACGATCAACATCAGCTTTGGGATGATGCATGCGGCAACAAGTAAGAAGCTTTCTCGTTTTGGCATTCATTCGCTTAATAATAATAATATTAATAATAATAATAACAATAATAATAAAAATAATAATAATAATAATAATTATTATTATCATTATTATTATTATTATTATTATTATTATTATTAATATTATTATTGCTGTTGTTATTGTCATTATTGCTATTATTATTATTAGTAGTAGTAGTAGTAGTGATAGTAGTAGTAGTAGTAATAGTAGTAGTGGTATTGTTCTGTTGTTGTTTCTTATAACATTCATTAAATACGCTTTCTACCCAATTTCCAGTGATTTTGGTATATTTGTTTATCACTTTATATTAGTAACAAAACTTCTATTTGATTTCATTCTTATTTTTAACCATTAGACAACCTATTAATAATTCTTCAGTTCCTTCATCTAAGACAGTAATTTGCACCCACTGTGCCACGCCACTCTTCTGTGCTCTGAGAGAATCGCTGGTTTGCTGCGAACATTTTTAAATGTAATTAATTATATTATTTTCAAAAATAACCCAAAAGCAGAATAAGTGTACATATCAAAATTAAAACCGATTTAATTTGATTAAATGGCAAAGGATTACAATTAAAATATTCAACTAAAGATATTACATAACTTTGGTCATCCCTTAAGGGTGAGTTTCCAAACATTACACAAAGAGAAATACTGCCTTCGTTCATAACGTCATATTTGTGCACAAAAAGCTTGTTTCCATTAAAAAAAATCGGAAACAAAAATCGATGGCTGCTTGAAGCTTTGGAAGATTTAAGAGTATGCCTGTAGAAAAATTTGACCTTACAATGAAGATGTTCTAAACAACGTCAAGCTTAGATATCTCATTACATGTTGAAATATAATAAACAGAAAAAAAAAATATAATTATTTTAAGAATTTTAATTATTTCATATTATTGTAAATTATAATATATTTTTTGCTTCTGTTTATAAATACATCATAAAAGCGAACACTCTTTTTCTTCCTTTCTTCATCTTCATAATTTATGTATATTTATAGATTAAATGAGGAGTTTCAAGAAGTGGATTGATGTATAGTGGCTTGAATTGAGGAACTCCAGTTGAGTAAATTACATGAAAATAAAAGTATGAATTTATGGTGTCTTCTCCAAGCTACCGGTGAATAACAAGACAGATTGGGCCCTATAGTACTGGTTGACGACTAGTCAGTCTTACCCAAGAAACGTCATTGTTGTTACGGCTGCAGTAGGTGTGGTGTCGCTATGATACGGGATTTCTGATCGAGATAGTTTCATGCGTGGTGTGAAACAAAAAATCATTAAAAACATGAACCAAATATCTTCTGTTATATCAACTGGAAATTTTATCTTCTTCTTTTTCTTCTACTTCGAATTCTTATTATTATTGCTCTCATTCTTCTTCTTTTACTCAATCTTATTCCTATTCTTCTCATTCCTCTTCTTATTCTTATACTTCTTTTTATTATTATTATTATTCTCATTCTTCTTCTTCTTCTCCTACTACTACTACTACTACCACTACCTCTATTAATACCTGCGTTTCTGCAACTGTCTTATATTTCTCGGTTGACGATTATCTTTTTCATCATCTACTGCTTCTTCATTTTCTCTTCTACTACTACTGCTATTACTACTACTACTACTTACTACTAAATATAATAAAAATAATAATAATAAGAAGAAGAACAAGAACAAGAACAACAACAACAACAACAACAACAACAATATAGTATGTATTAAGTAACTTACATGACACTTTTCTTTTTCTTCTTTCATCTTTTACACAATCCTCTTCATTTTACACAGCATTTTCCTTCTACTTCTACCCCAACATTTTGTAGAGTATTATCATTTTGTGTCTATTGATTCTTCTTTAATCCACACAGATTAGTCTTACTCTTATGTTCATCGACTTTTTCATGTTGAATTGAAAATATAATAAAATGTTAATTATGCTTTATGAATATGTCCTGAAGATGGTCCGACGTTGACATTATATTAACATTAAAACAGCATAATTGCATATTGAGATTTTTGGTTGTTTTTACCGTGTATTTTTCTTCATTCTGTCGGATCTATATACATATACATACATACATACATACTTACATACATATATATATATATATATATATATATATATATATATATATATATATATATATATATATATATATGCATATATATATATATATATATATATATATATATATATTTGCATATATATATATGTGTGTGTTGTGTGTGTGTTTCTATAAATTCTTAGATAGAATATATCTGTAACAGAGACAAAATTCATAAAAAGAGACAAGTGAAAAAACTATTTTAGCCGACGTATTTCGTCCTTAATTTAGGCTTTGTTTTGCAGCGCGTCTTTATATGCAAAAGCGAACATGCCATACGTTTAACAATGATTTTAACTTTGAGAACGTTCATGAATATTCATCACACAGGTCCATTATACACCGTGGAAATAAGATCACAATCTAAAAAATATGTGAAAAGAAAAAATATTTTAAGTTTTACTCACACAATTTACGCTTTATCAGAACTTGAATTATGACCCATGTGTTCTACACACGTTTTGACTGGCCTTTCAACCACTTAACGAACATTCAGGAACGTTCTCAAATTCTTGATAAAAAAAATAACATGTTAGCATTTGTATATAAACACGTGCAACAAATAAATGCTACCTTGTCTTGATAATGTCACTCAGCAGACATAGTCGGCTAAATATAGTTTTCCCTCTTGTCTCTTTATATATATATATATATATATATATATATATATATATATATATATATATATATATATTTATTCGAAAATTATAACAAATATAGCCATTTTGTTTTGATACCTCTTTTGTCTTATCAAATAAAGGTGTTGAATGTATAAAGTGTTATATACATATATATATATATATATATATATATATATATATATATTGAATAATAAACACCGACCATTTTTACTATCTTGACTTCCAAAAATAAATGTTTCTTCATGCAGTGAAAAGGTAAATTGTTTCAATAACGGGAACTTAATGGGAGGAAAAACTTAGACTAGAAAATTGCCCGAGGGAAGAATAGGAGAAAAAAAGAAGGACTGGTGAAATTAGCCATTGGTACTCTTATACAGGTACATGATTCTCTAATAAATACTTCTTTACATGCAAGCTACGTTAGATCAGACCATCTCATTTATTAGGTTGCATCGATCTGGCCAAGAAATAATGCCCAGTTTTTTAATAACACGGTCTACACAGGACATTACAAATGCAATAGGGAGTGGCTTTGTTAAAAAATACTCCAATATGCATTAGTGCTTTAATCATATTTTTGTTTTAGCTCCCGCACATATCTAGCCAGTTTTGTACAATATTTGTAATATTCCAACTTATACAATGAATTAGAGCTGGATTGTAATTGGACGTTTCAGAATTGTAACAGCTATCGACAGAGAAAGTGGAGTCATAGTGTTCAAATTCGTATCGATTCTCTTCTCGTCGCAATTATTGCCGTATTAGTCCAAATGTAAGTTAAATAACAGGGTAGACGACACTTTTGTGTTTGCTGGCAACTCGGCTGCTACCCGAAATATTGTTTGCGTAATATTAAAGCAAATATCTTTCCAAATGCACATTTAAGAAAAACAAAATAATACAGATATACGTTTCAATATTAAAAGCAGATTAATTCTTTTTAATATTAAATCCGATCGCAGGAATGATAACATATATTAATCAATGCTCTTGCAAGGCATTTCATATTTTATATTCTTAAAATATCTTAATATTATTGTTCTATTGGGCTGCTAGTATTTCTTGTCATTTTAGTAAGTGCGTCTGGTTTATGCTTAAACATAAGATAAGAATGTCTCGACGATGTTAGATATATGAGACGAATGTTTTCAAGCAATAAAACTTTAAGAGATATTAAAAAAAACAGTTCAATTTGCAGCAAATCAGGCAGGTGCCAAATATTTGAAAGAGAAAAATGTGGAGACGAGCAAAAAAAAATAAAACATAACATAAAGGAAATTTTGATGAAACTAAATCTAAAAAAGAAAGAGGAATTAGATTAGTTGGAGGAAATACTTTTACAGTTAGAAGAAGGAGCAGAAGCGAAATGAACAAAAGAGCCCAAAAAATCAGTCAAGCAGAAAATGATTTTATTTGAACAACAAAATAAATAAAAAAAAGAATTTTGAAAACGAGTAAATGTAACGAAAAAAAATTAATTAGATTTATTTGAAAGTTCGAAAGTATATTTTACTTTTTATTATTATAAATAAATTCAGACGACCCACATATATATACATGTATATATTTAAAATGTATTTATATATATATATATATATATATATTTTTTTTTTTTTTTTTTTTCTTTAGTTAAATATTTTTTGATTGGCATTATTCGAAACTATATTTTACTGTTGACTGAAATAAATAAATAAATACAGATGACACCAAATATATATATATATATATATGTATGTAAATGCGTTTTTTATAAATGTCATTTCATTAGCTTCACTTGAAAGAACATGAGAAAATATATTTTACTATTTAAGGTAATAAATAAATACAGAAGAACCACATGCATATATATATATATATATATATATATATGTATATATATATATATAGATATGTGTGTGTGCGTGGGTGGGTGGGTGTGTATATATATATGTATGTGTGTGTGCGAGTGTGTGTGTGCGGGCGTCTGTGTGTAGGTTCGTGTGTGTTTGTACCATGTGTATTTATATACATAAAGATAGATGGATCGATAAATATATATATATATATATATATATATATATATATATATATATATATATATATATATATATATATATATACTTTGCACGCGCGTTTACACATATTCTATCCGTCTGATATTTTGACCAGTTTTACTGACGTTCACAGAGGGAGAGGAACACAGGGATACGAACACACATCAATCCAAATAATCGTGAATGCAATATATATATATATATATATATATATATATATATATATATATATATATATATATATATATATATATACAGAGACAGAGTCCAAGACAGAGAGAGTGAGATTTATGAATTTTAATGTGAATATGTTTATGTAAATGTGTGGATATTTAATATATTAACAAATTAATGGATGCTTGAATACAGAGGCGCACAAGCGTGCAAAATACCTTATACATGCTTTGTTGGATGATTTTTTTTTTTCGAATATGTACGTGTCATTTCCTTCCGATACATGTCGTCGTAATATTTAAGACATTTTTATGCTTCCATCGTCTCAGAACGTGACATCTATAAACCACATCGATGTTGGAAACTATTTTAAAGTTAATAAACGGAAATTATTAATAATATCAATCCTTTGAAAATATATGCAACATAAATATAGAAAAATCAGTCACTCCTGTGTTCAGAACTTAGAAAATATAATTCATTCCCACATCAAACGCATCTTATGAAAATTTCACGTCAGTGAGACACGGGAAAACAAACAATCCTGTAGCTGTAAAGTTAATGATGTTTTTTGTCATGGAAGGGATTTGAACATCCGAAAATGCGGAATATGAAGTTACGATTTTTCTAAAATTTAACAACGAATCCCTAAGACAACAAGCAACCTTGTCAACTATTCAGAAATTATTGATGGAGAGTTACCCCATAATTAAAACAGAGTATCAATAATTAAGGCTCGAAACCCCAACAACTTCAGGGACATTTGTGATCTTTGCATCAAAGAAAAAAAATCATGATAATCAAAGATGAATACACCAAAGAAACTACTTAATCAACGAAACGAGCTTTTCTTCAAATGCAGGCAAAAGAATCATTCGGATTTTCAAAATAACACACATCTTAAAGTAAATTAACTCAAACTTGTGTTTTCCGATATTTTACATGCATTTTGTTCATATGTGTAATTTATATGGATATCGATAGGCATATGGGTATATGCTTGCCGATATATATATATATATATATATATATATATATATATATATATATACATATATATATATAACGGCAAGCATATATATATATATATATATATATATATATATATATATATATATATATATATATATATAAAGAGAGATAGATAGATAGATAGATAGATAGATAGATAAAATTTGAATTACCCTTTCGCATACATAAAATACTGGGCATTAACATTATGGGTAATATATCACACGGTCAGTCAGAATTTCCACCGATGATCCGTCACTTAATTCCCCTCAGCTTATCACATGCGACCTAACATTACAAAAAAAATCCTCTTACCTGGCAATCATTTACTTACACATCACTCTTCTGTGTATGTGTATACACAAACAAGCTATTGTACTTCTTTTTCTTTGTATCTGTGTGGAGACGTATATAAGTTTATGTGCAAACATATGTGACCCCGTCTGTGGAGATAGGTGAAGTGGTGTATTCGTGTGCTATATGTTGTATTATCTCATGAGTAGGTGCATATTTTATCCGTGGTGCATGTTTCTGGGTAAACTTGATGGAAAAATAAACTCTTAAGTGCCCCTTTACAGTCATTAAATTAGTAATTTACTTCAGGAACACCTTCATGTTATTTAAATACGTAATTACGAATGTTCTCGTCAAATATTCACAAAGGTTTATACAAATAGATACATATGTGAGTATGTGTATATACGTGTGTTAGCTTATAGGCAAGAGTAAATACACTTACGTGAAAAATTATATGTGGAGGTGGAAGCCAATATGTGTATTGATGTAAGCACATAGGTGTATCATTTATACATGTATATAGAAAAACGTGTATTTATGTAGATATAGGGATTTTGGGAGGGTAGATCTAGAGACATAGAGATCCCTCCTTCCATTTCTACTTTGAGGAACTACATTAAAACACGATTTCCGTTAATCTTTTATTTTTCGCTTTCTGTTTGATTCCTGGAAGAATATTGAATCCATTCATTGTTTTGAACAGACTGGTCTGATGAAGCGAAATCGAATTATCGATTTTGCGAAATAAAATATTACCATGGCATTCTGATGTCTCCGACTTGTTAAATATATATATATATATATATATATATATATATATATATATATGGTAAAAATATTTTATTAAGGTATGTTATATATTAAGAGAATCAATATCAGAAATAGACCTAATGTAAATAAAAATCGGCATTGACGT
Source organism: Acanthosepion lycidas (assembly GCA_963932145.1). Lineage (NCBI taxonomy): Eukaryota > Metazoa > Mollusca > Cephalopoda > Sepiida > Sepiidae > Acanthosepion > Acanthosepion lycidas. The sequence goes on along the minus strand of OZ010591.1, from coordinate 86,992,148 downwards.
CGACACCCAACGGTGAAAATTTGTTTCCTGCTGATAAGTAATATTCAGACCTGACGAATGCGTGTAATCATGAAACAGACAGTGGCATCTAAGTGTACTTTTCAATTTCTTCTTTATCATTTAGTATAACTATCATATATATATATATATATATATATATATATATATATATATATATATAGATAGATAGATAGATAGATAGATATAGATATAGATATAGATATATAGATATATATAGATATAGATATATAGATATATAGATATAAATATACGCACGTACTCAAACACGCGCACGCACACACACAAACACACCTATATATATTTGTATATATATATATATATATATATATATATATATATATATATATATATATATATATATATATATAGTATGACCAAAAGACGTTTACCAATTTCCACATATTTAAAATTGATGTAAATCAGATATATTGTAAAAAAGAAGTTGTCACCTGAAACATGTAAATAAATAAAAAAAAAATTAAAATATAATTGTTATATATAAATTAGTATTGTACAAGGATTACGTAAACGTTACGTTATTTAGAAAATTGTGTTTATTATTATTGGAAACAAGTGACGCGAATTTTGACAACCTCTATATATGTGTGTGCGTTTGTGTTTGTGATTGAAGACAAAAGGAAAAGAAAAGAAAACTAATCAGTTCATAACATTATTCCACTTAACATATATAACACATAAATCAGTTTGTAAGTAAAATAATGTATACACGAATTTTAAAATTCCAGACCATCTGTTAATCATTTTCATTTATTATATTTGAATTGTGTTACTTGGCGCATTCAATATGACGGCCTGGATATTTCGGCTAACCTGATGAATATTTTCCAGCGTTCTTAAATTTAAAAATTATGAAAAGTCGATGCTATTTTGGCACTTATTACAAATATTCGTTGAGTCGGCCTTAATAATGTCCATCAGAAGACAAAAGACGCCGGGAAAAATGAATTTCTCCTTTTTCTTCATTCGTATTGACATTTCATACTGAAGTGATATCTAAAATTTTGCTCATACCATGACACACACACACACACACACACACACACACACACACACACATATATATATATATATATATATATATATATATATATATATATATATATATATATATATCAATGAAAAAATTAACGCATCAACGACATCACGGCCATAAATTATAATTTATTTCAACGGTTATACATTATAATATATATATATATATATATATATATATACACAAACATATATATATATATATCATTATTTATTTTAATATATATATATATCATTATTTATTTCAATATATATATATATATATATATATATGTATATCAATGAAAAGTTAATGCGTCATCGAAAACACGTTTAAACACACACATACATGTATATATATATATATATATATATATATATATATATATATATATATATATATTCATATATATATATATATATATATATATATATATATATATATATATATATATATATATATATATATCGTTCAATGTGCGAGTGCGTATATATGAAAACACATGAGCTTTCCATGTTTGACAATGATTGTCCGTAAAAAAAAAATTAATTACCATTGATTGGTTCTCGGATGTCTCACATGTCGATCAAATCGGTTTTAGAACCGAAAATTCAGGAGAAAAATGCTTTGGTTATCGAACATAATTTCGGATCTCGAACAACATTGCTGAACCCAGTTAACCCGAACGGTATAATTTCTGAGTCGACCGTCTTGTTTTATACATTAAAAGGTTGTGATGTGTTTTTTATTTTCGAATTTTATTGTACCGTGACCTTTTTCTCTATATTGATTCCTGCTGAAAAAATACTTTCGGTTTACAAAAATTTCGGGTTCCGAACGGCCTTCTGGAACGATTTAACTTCGTCAAACGAGGTTCTTATATATATGTAATTCCCACTCTCTGACTGAATCGTAACAGATCAGTTCGAACATTTTAGCAAATCCCACATACAATTTACATATATTTTCAACCTACATTTATTGCAGGTTAAACTCTAATTTTACGAATAAAATCATTCTGCAATGGCCAACATAGTTCTGATGTGTATATGCTTTCTATCATCGTTAAGATTGTATGAATAATTATATTCTGGAAGATGATAAAATATTTTGAGCCGTATTTTTCTGTAAAAAAAAGTAATAAAAATCTTTGAAGAATCGTCTGTTTATATTTGATGATGCGCAATTTGACGCCAATAGCCTCGAGGACAAGAAAGGAAACCAAAAAACGGAATCACAAATAGAATAGAAACAAAAAGAAGGAGAGCAGATTGCGCCGATCTATGGAAAGGGTGAGCATGTTCTCATGTGCTCATTTCTTGCTATGAAGGTTTTCACTTTCCTGCTTAAAATAATTATGAACCTAAAAATCAATGAATCGTTCAGTTCTTTTCAACGTAAATAAAAAATAATTATGTCGGTATATGCGTATACT
>OZ010591.1:86982159-86987159 GCA_963932145.1 Acanthosepion lycidas | reverse complement strand
TATATATACATATATATACATATATATATATATATATATATATATATATATATATATATATATATATATATATATATAGTTAAGTTATGAAGAACTTGTTAATCCGTATGGGTAATCCCAAGGAGGATGAAATCCTGAGAGCTCAATGTAAATCCAGAGCTATTATTTAAAAGAAAAACAGACCACTTTAAGGTACCATTATAATAATTTATTTCACCAGAGCCGTTTGAAAGGACGCAGGATCAACAGATAGCACTTCCAAAAATGAAACGAAAAATGAAATTAAATTGATGGATAGTGTAACCTTTTGTAATTTAACAGAGAGTTTAAAAGGTGCAGTTAAAGAGACATGTTAGATTTTAGGGAGGGATTAATTTCATATCTCTCTCAAGCATACTTCCTGCCCCGATATTTTGTATGCTTTAAAAGGGCTCTGGTGAAATAAATTTGTATAATGGTACCATAAATTGGTTTGTTTTTCTTTTAATATATATATATATATATATATATGATTCCAAGGCTACATATTTTTTTCGCTTGAAGATGGAACATAGTTTGGTACTTTAATTCAGTTTAATTCAAATAATTATAATGAGGTTTCGGCTCTTGTTTTGAAACATGAGTACTCTTAAGTAGCGCTGGAATCATATTTTAAACAAATACTTATATATATATATATATATATATATATATATATATATATATATATATAGATAGATAGATAGATAGATATGAAATTGAATATGACTGAATGTAATACTATGTGAACGAACTTTACAGCCGAAACAACTGGCAAGATTTATTTTGTTTTTACCAACAAAAGATCTTATCTCTGAAAGCGGTATGCTTCCATGAATTTCTTTCGGGTTGCTATTGTTTATTCACAAGTAAAATGACTTCATTCATAATGGAATCATTTTGTTCTCTTTGAAAATCTATTTATTGCATTAGTGGGCTTGAATGTGCAAAGAAGACACTTGATTGAACGAAGAAAATGAACTCAGAACGCTACTATGATTTCCTGAGAAAACAATATTCCTCATTAATGTTGCTTTGATTTTGACGCTATACACTTTTCATGTTATAATCTTCATTATTTAATATTATTGCAAGTGAATAAATCTTTATATATCTATAATTCTTGTTGCGATATAGATTGATGAATGACATATTACTCATGATAGTGTTACTTTCTTGTATTAGGATTGCAAACTATGAGTAGATTTCAATAAAACAGACGCACCTGGGAAATATTATAATGACTGTTAAACATTTATATAATTTTCTTTTTCTCGATTTTTTTGAAAGACGTAATATTTCAGTAGGCATTTTTTGAATCTTAGTACGTAAAATACATATCGCAAAGAGATGATTAGCAAAAGTAGTGCGAAATTGAGGGATAGTTTGAAATACATATATAGCAAGGAATATTCCGACATCATCGATAGATTGTGTAATTTGTAACTAGGAATTTTAAACTGGTATGTTAGGTTTTCTTATTTAAAACTTTTAAAGCAAAATAAATTGATGTCTATCTAAGTGATGCGAGACAGGCCAGCTTCAGAGCATTTTGTCCCTTCATTACTTTAGATACTCGTTTTTTAACAGGTTTTTGCCGAAATCCTAATGTTCTACAAATGGCCGCTTGCTGTTCCGCAACTGTGATAAATAGGCTCATGCATTTTTAATAATTGTTATTTGATTTTATATTCATAATTTTAATCGACACGCACTGCATATTTTTTTGAAAAAAACCTTGGTTTTTATGATAAATTCTCTAACTTATTATATTAAAATTATAATAATTATAAAATACGACTTTTTACAACGTTGTATAATATAAAAGTGAAAATATTAATAACAGTTATAATAATATTTTTTTCATGGTTCCATCAAACATGAACACTCGTACGAGGTTTCCTCAAGGGTAAAATATTGAAACATGCCACTTTAGTGCAGTAATTTCTAGTCCATTTTAAGGACAAGAAACATTGTTCATGTATTTATTTTAAAATAAAAAGAAATACTGGAATATTCAGTTTACTGTCTATATTCCTAGAAAGAAAATATTAAATAAATTTGTGCGAACTTTAAACTCTACCCTGTTCTGGTCATGTTTATTCTGTCTACAACAATATTGAATGCATCGACTAACATTTGTCATGTTATTTCAATATTCCATGTCCCTTCATATCGTACGATAATTACACTTTAATCCTTACGATTATTTCCCTAATACAATTTGCTATTATTCATTTGTTTTTCCAATAGAATCTATTCGCAAAATATTAGGTTGGTGCAAAAATAATGAAGTAATAATGTCGTTTTTTGACGTATTTTTAAAGTCAAAAAACGACATTATTACGTCATTATTTTTGCACCAACCTAATATATTAAGTTGGTTACTCTTTGAAAAGCTTTGCTGCTTCAGCCTTTTGCATGGCCCGTCCTTTTCTCATAAAGAGTTTCATAAATTTTCACTGTATAATGTAGTAATATTTTGTTAATATTACTAAATTAGCTGTATTGGGAAGATCCATCGTACAACATTCTGTCGTCCACTGTGACACATTTTTTCTTGCCGGTAGGTTATTCAATTATCAGGGGACAGACTCCTTTTTCTGATATAAGGACACTTATGATTGCTATGATGTTTCCTGCGAGATATAGTCATGTGTTTGAAAATATTTCAGAATATCATCCAGTGTTTTAATAGAATTTTGATTGCCTTAAGTCTATTTGTCTATTTGAAAAAACTACACACACATGCACATGCACACGCATACACACACACATATATATACATAAACATAGCTAGATATATATGTATATAAATAAAGATATAGATACATACATACATATATATATATATATATATATGTATATATATATATATATATATATATGTATATATATATTGTATGTATTTAGGCAGCATTTATTCATTCGTACATGTTTCATTAAATAATATAGACAAGTGGTGTGTATTTATTTTATGAAAATTCTTTTGATAGCGTCTGATAAGTTTAATAACGTTATCATTCAATGAAGAAAGAAAATCACAATATTGATACATATTTTTTTAATCCAATCTAAGCTTTCAGCCTACATAGACAACACTTGTCTATATTATTTTGTATATATATATATATATAAATATATATATATATATATATATATATATATATATATATATATATATATATATATATATATATATATATATGTGTATGTGTATATATATATATATATATATATATATATATATATAGAGGGAGAGAGACAGAGAGACAGAGATACAGAGAGAGAAAGACAGGTAGAGTATATTGGTAAAAGGACAAAATGAATTAAGACAAAAAGGAAACCTTGTCATTTTCGAAGCATTTTGGCCTGTAAGGGACTTTATCAGGGCAAATGCTAGGATTTTATTAATATACAAAAAAAAAATATTACTGCTTGTTAATAATCATTTGTATAGCGACCCTCAAATATTTTTCATGTTAGCTGAAAATTCTGGCCAGATATGTTGGCCATCAATGCACAATTCAATATTTAATAAACGAAAGTGAGTATGTGATGCTTTTGATTTTTTTTAAATATGATAATTATCATTGAAATTATTTCGGATATAGAAAGTTTATAGATATAATCATCGTGAACAAAAAATTCAGTATTGCATTTTAACTACCAATTTTACACGTTAAGTGCACTTCAGACGACGTAAATTACATTATACGGGATTTTGGTATTACGCAAAATATCGTTAAGGTGGAAAACCGCATTGCCCAGTTCGAGTAAATAACTCTTCCTCCACTCCAAATTAATGCGTTTGGAAAATTCCATTTCTTGCACTGAGAAAATGTTATTTATCAAAAACATAAAAGAAAATGAATTTGGCTTGCTGTACTGTCAGATGTTAACAATATTCAACGGGTCACCCTCAATGCTGAAGAAGATTATATCACATTCTATTTTATGAGGTCTTCCTGAACATGAAAAAATTTATTGCAAGTAAATGTCGTTACTTAGTACGGAACACATTCTTTCGTACACTTATATAGTTTCGTTATAGTAGTTGCTATCTATAACTAAATTACAGGAATATACAAAATCAAATGTAATCTGAGTGAATACACTTTCAACACATTGACATCTCTCGCGCATACATTTTATAGCGTTCTCGCTCACTTCCGTTGTTTATAGAAATGCTTTAAAAGAAAATGTGTAGAGTGTGGTCGTCACACCACACCACAGTTGTACCATCAGTAACCATGTCTCGTGCATCATATTTTAGTCAAGAGCAACGTTACTCAGGTTCGAAAATCACCGTTTTCGCCAGAACTCATCACATGCGTTTTTTTCCCCAAAATTCAAATGCCACTTGAATGAAGCAAGATTTCAAACGTCTTGGAAATCCATGGGAATGCGTTCAATCAGCTGTCCGCTAAATTAAAAATGAATTCCAATAATGCTGCTATCAAATGAAAGGACGATGGATAAAGTGCGTGATTTCGGAAATGTGTTACTTACAAGAGATTAAATACCGAATTGGTAAGTTTTTTAATTCGCTTTTTATAGTGTCAGTCTCGATATTTTAACTAGCTCTCGTATATATATATATTTAACAGCTAAAAATGTTCACCCTTGAAAATGTCTAAATTCATAGCCGAAAACTGTCGGATTAAAAGAACATTCGGACAGATTTTATATGATTTATAATATGAAATGAAAATAAAAAGAATAGATCTCATGAGAAATTGTATAAAATCATTAAATCAAAGCACATTGTTGTATTCAATGAAATGTACATGAAAGACGGATAGTTACGTAAATACACACACACACACACACACACATATATATATATATATATATATATATATGTATGTATATATATATATATATATATATATATATATATATATGTGTGTGTGTGTGTGTGTGTGTGTGTGTGTGTGTACGTATGTAAAAGTCTCAAACACTAATATTCCATAGTTATA
>OZ010591.1:86957159-86977159 GCA_963932145.1 Acanthosepion lycidas | reverse complement strand
TTGTACAATTCCTTTCAAAGAACGGAAGAAATCGATTTTACAATGACGTTACGTTTATGGCTACCCTACGCATTAGCACATACTAACACTGTCAATTATTCTTTTATAACTTAATGTTTTTCGTTCGTCCCCACCAGCTAAAATATTTTGTGGTCAAACATTTCCAGTAGATACTAACATAGAGGACTACCAAGTAGATAGAAAGCAGTGAAGCAATTGCCGTCAAGTTTCGAGAGACCTGGAGCCATCTCGGCACATATTTATTTAGGACGACGGCTGCGATACAGTCACGACCACTTGTCTTATAGGAATCTAATTTACAAATGATATCCGAAACCAGTGACGGTTTTAGCGCACATCATTAAGTAGATCCTCGTTTATAAGGCGAAAATTAGGTGAGTTTATATAAATGAGTCGGAAATTGGCTTGGAAGAAAGTTTCTGAGCAAGGTATTCCACCCAATCTACTGTAGATAACAGGATTGATTGAATAGCGGAGGGATTGAAGATTTGCTGTTGTTTAGCACAACTTTACAGAGCCGCAAATAATCGCTTGAACCGAACATGCGAGATGCTATATCTTGTTTCATTCTATCAGCAAACAGTAACGGCTCTTCCTTGTGGACAAGCATATATATATATATATATATATATATATATATATATATATATATATACACACACACACTAACATATATATATATATATATATATATATATATATATATATATATCTGTGTGTGTGTGTGTGTGCTATAACGATATGTAATTCTATATACATAAACAAGCAGTATTTACAAAAAATATAAAAAACTGGAAATCAAGTTCGTGATATATATATATATATATATAATTTATATATATATATATATATATTTACATATATGCCATATCTATATATATACTCATATATATATATATATATATATATATATATATATATATATATATATATATATATGCAATTTTGCCAAATATTTAGTGGCCGACATTTGCTATATAAACTGGCATTAAAAAGATTTGTCAGTATGGAGAAGAATGTTCGTGCCTGTGTGACAAAAATTCTCGATATACCAAAACGTTTTGGCAGTGCGTCTCTGTATCGAGTATCTAACGCATTGCAACTCCTCTTTAGAGAACAATCTTGAAGTTGTAGAATAGTAACAGAGGTTAGAACTTAGTAAATCCTAGAAAAGTTTGACTCAAAAGGCTCTGTTAAAATAAGTGTCAATGGGCAGATCAGGCCTAGGTTAACATCTCAATCGTCGAAGGAGTGAATTAATGAATAATCGGAAATACTCTCTTCAATATGAAGTGAGAGCAGGTGAGGAGGAAATTATATGGAATAAAATGTTTCCCTTAGATCCACAAGGGTACCTAAAAAATGGGAAACCTAGAATAAAGGGATATTTTCTGAATGGATCTCTGATATACTAATCCAAGTAATACAATTTTCCTTTTGCAGTCAAGAATGATATATCATCCTGTCCAGCAAACCTCCACACATACTGAGTGGTTTCTCCAAAGCAATATGTGGGGTGCGTTACCGGTGGCGTCATGTTAAATAGCCTCCAAACAAAACGACAAGAACCGAATAAGAAGTTGAGGAATTTCGACAGACCCGGGAAAATCTAAAGAAAATGTCCCACTTCAGATCTGCACTGGACAAGAAACTATTAAACATATAAGCAGGCAGCTAAAATCCGTAGTGAAAATAACGTAGACTAAACTACGTCCGGATGGAATTATTTATTCGGAAACGACCATTCAAGTCATCATGCTAGAATTACCAATGCCATGCGAAGAAAATATTGACGAAGCCCACGAAGGGAAAATTGGGAAATATTTACATATTGTAAAGGAAAGCAAAAAGTGTGTTTGGCGAGCTTAATGTAAAAAAATTGAAATCCGTTACAGAGGCTTTGTTGGGCTGACACTACGTAAGATTTTGCCAAAATAAGGTGTAATAGTCTTAGAAAGAACAAGGTGATTCGTCAATAACAATGCCAACAGAATCCACTGCCAGATGGTTACTGCTTAAAAGAACAAATGACTGACACTCAGTAATTAAATGAATGGAAGTTGCAGTTGTGTGTGTGTGTAAGTATACATACATACATACATACATACATATATATATATATATATATATATATATATATATATATATATATTACACATACAAACACACACATACACACACATACATATATATATATATATATATATATATATATATATATATATATATATATACGTATACATATATATATATATTACACATACAAATACACACATACACACATGCACACACAAATATATGTATGTATGCATATATATATATATATATATATATATATATATATATGTAGCTTCATATATCGCAGTTACATTCTGTGGAACTTCCCTCTTCTTACTCACTTCCCTGCCAGATATAATATCCAGGCGCCTTGACATATTCTCCGCCCTTCTCTTCATCATTTTCTCTCTTTCACGCCTCTTTACACTTCTTCACACCTTCTGTACTTCTGTATCCCCTTGCATGCTAGTGGAACTCTTGCCTTGCTTGAGGTGAAAAGTTTATGCACACACACACACACACACACACACACACACACACACACACACATATATATATATATATATATATATATATATATATATCATCACTGTATAATAAATTTGGGCAATTGAATGACGAAATTAACAAAAAGGTCCGTTTGAGCTGTTTCGTCAAACGAAAGAACATCAGAAGAATAAAGGATCTAGCCCCTTTGAAATTATTTACCTAAACAATAATCATATTTCCATTATAATTTTGACGCTCTCTTAAGATATCTTCACAAATCAATATTACGTCTCCTTTTAGATAAAGCATCTACATTAAGAAACTATGAGAGAATTTAGCCATGAAACAGTAACAAGAAATGCATTAATTTCTCTCTCTTTCTTCATGCAATTCCGTATTTATAATGACCAAAAACCAAGTGTCACTAGCAAATAACAATAACAATGAAATCAAGCCTTTCTCTTCCTATCAAAACAGCAAAATTAAATCTGGAATAATTATCGGATTCTATTTAGCATCATTCATATGTTATAACCCGCAATATTTAAGTGATTAGTTACAATTCGTTTCAGTTTCTTCAATGCTGTAATTATTTCATATGCAACCATCAAGAAAACTCTCGTTACTTAATTTGAATTAGAAGAGTGAACTATTCAGTTCATATAAACAATCGAGATAAATCATTCAACCTACCAAATCTATCGCATGTGACACTATTTACGTCGCTAGAAAGAAAGAAGAAAAAAGAAAGGCGATAATTAAATTTAAGTGATGAGAAGCCATCACGAACAGGACACTGAGCGATGTTATCTTCTTTCTAACAGAGAAAAGTGCTAAAGGTTTTTTATTCTCGTTAGAGAGGAGAGTAGAGTCGCGGATGTGTCGGATTTAAATTAATTTATGACAACGATAATGAAAATTTCAGGTTAGCCGAGACCCCTACGAAACAGAAACTGGAAAATAGAAATTAATTAAGCACGCACTGACCGAAAAAACAAAATGCCGGCGCGACCTCCCGCAGAGTTCTAAAGAGATAAAAATTAATTAGGTCAAGCTTGACCGAAACCAAAATGTCCATGGAACCACCTCCATGTCATTTGGGAAAAACCGTTGTTTATTGTCAGGGCTGACTATGATAGCGAAATTATTTTATCAGAACAGTTAATTAGCAACATAATGCAAATACGTTCAATTGACCCCCCACTTGTTTGGCGAAGGCCTCGGGTGATAAAGTCCAAGTGACATTTGACTAAGATAAGAGTCTAAGGTTTGTTGTCGGGCAGAAGGAAAGAAAGAGAAAGAAAAGAAAAAGAAAAAAAAGGAAAAAGGAAGATATATTTTTTTCTTTGAGCAAGATCTTTTAAAGCGAGGCTGATCTGGCCACACCCACGCCGCTGAGCGCTTATTCGCTTGGTGGTGGCATAAGCGTGAGGCGGAGGTAATCATGTGAAGATGGAGGGGAGGCCTGTTGCGCCCCCACTGAAGGGATAGGTGTGAGATGGCACTGTGAGAGAGAGGGGAAACCCGATGACACCCTCTGAGGGTATGGTGAGGTACCAATATGAGAACAGAAAAAGGTGGGAAGACGAAATGCTTCCAAAAATGGAAAATAATAAATTTTCCTGACCAAAAACAACGAAGTGGATTGTGGATTTAGAATTATCAAGGAACCTCAAACACAGACAGGCCCACCCCGGTTTTGGTCGTCGTCCATATAGGCAGAGTCGCAGCGAGTGAAAAGCAGTACCAGTTCGAGTTCTAGTTAAGTTGAGTGAAGTTCGTAGTTGGAGTTGCACCCGCCTCGCAGATAGCTGATTGAAAGATTCCAGGCACCACGACCTCAACTTCTAGCCAAGAACAATTTATTTTTGAAGAATGACTTAGACTTATACCACCAAAAGAAGTTTTACGAATATCGCCTGAAGATACACCAAGAACCAGTTTCTTAACGAACAAACAAGTTAAGATGTTAAGACTCGCCTAACAAAAACAAAGTGTCACGAATCCAGATAAGCGGGTTTGTAAGAAGACGCAGTCCTGTATTCAGCAACCAGATATAAAATATTGTTATCCTTTTTAACACATTTGAACTTTTCTAGTTATTATTTTATTTTGCATATACTTGTGTGGTATTACCCTTGTTCGAACTCGACTTGCATTACGGCCCGGCGACTGATTGATTTCGTCTACCTAAGATCAAATCACTAGACTAGAAATCAACACAGTTACTTCGGTAACCAGACGCTGGAGGCGAGCTGGGAACGACAAGGCTGATACCGAATCTAACCAGATTCCCATCCGAATCACTAAAAGGTTAGAACGTCACATTTGGTGCCGCGACCAATACCAAGCCAGTTGGTCGTCACAGGACAGGATAGCACGACGGACGTGGCCAGGCAGACGTCACATTTGGCGCAGCGACACCGGGGGACGTCACAGCAAATCCAACTTAAAAGATTGTATCTCAGCTTATTAAGATACTTCATAACCAATTCCCCATCAATAAAATACTTAATACAAAACAAAATAATAATAAACTAAAATCGGAGGAGGCATTTTCTCTAACACATGGAATGTTAGCCATAAAGGAGCCATAGGAGATACCTCTAAGAAATTAATTAAGAGATTATATGAATGCAAACGAGGCCGCTTACTAAACAAAACATTCAGTCCATTATTCACTCACACTAGTATGTCTGACCATAATTTAGAAATAAAAATGCTTCATTATGAAAGAGATATGAAAGGAATCTATTAAGGCAATAGTTTATAGAATGTATTTGATCACTGTATTATCATCAATACATGTCACCTTTCATGGCAGCTCTTCTGTTATGACAATGTGTAATACTTAATAAAAATTATGAAAAGAACGAAAAAGTCATAAGGGAACTGAAGGCAATCGGTTAGACTACATGCCCAATCACGATTTAAAAATTAAAATTTTCAAAATACAAAAATATTCAGCGTTTCCTTTCGGTGCTTATATATATATATATATATATATATATATATATATATATATATATATATGTGTGTGTGTGTGTGTGTGTGTGTGTGTGTGTGTGTGTGTGTATTTCTGCATACAGATACACACAGATAGATAGAAACGGTAATTTGACTAATGTAAATAATTCCAACGAAATTGCAAAAAGCACTGGGTGTCGGTTGCGTCCTATTTTGGGGGATCATCGGCAGTATGTATTCAACATGGAGAATCGAACCCGGTCCGATAAGATACGACGTGGATGTCATAGTCAATTGACCTACACGGCCCTGATGAGACGCACGACGAAATTTGTGAAGAGTTGGCGGTGTATCGAGTCTGGTTTGTTACCCCTTGTGTGTGAGTGTGTCTGTGCGCAAGAGAGAGAGAGAGAGAGAGAGCCAGCGAAAGAGAGAGTGAAAGAGAAGTAACATTATATTACAAATCTATATTTGGAATAGACGCCCTTTTAATTTTAAGCAGTGTGTATTAAGTGCACAAAGTTAATTCTTTAGTAATACACTCACAAACACTCAGACATTCAAAAACGTATGCGCGCGCACACACACACACACACACATACACACACACACACACATATATATATATAATATATATATAACTTTATCGAGGTATATATAAATATATCGAGAGAATGAGAAATAACATATATATATATATGTAGATAGATAGATAGACATGTTTGTGTGTGTGTTTGCGAGATACGTGTTTCTCTGAATGCTTACACTTTATTCCCAGTTATCACTTAGCTATATTAAATAATGCAATATATGTATATAAACATTTTTGCAGATGTTCCCAGAAATCAGATTTTGATATTACTAACTGGATATCGTAGAAAACCGTTTATTGACTGAAATCATACGCTTACACATAGCACACACACACACACACACACACACACACACACACACACATATATATATATATATATATATATATATATATATATATTACGAAACAGACAATATCCGACAATTATATAAATGTATTGTTACACGTTCGAACAATTATATAAATGCATTGTTACACGTTATTTATATAGATGGAAATATTTCAGTAAAATTTCTGTTATCTGTTAACAGAAATTTTCATAGAAAATATGTGTCAACCGACAGGAAACTAACCTGTATCCTACACGGAACCGTTTTATAGCCTGACTTGCTATACCAGTTTAGCTACATAGGAGCGTTTGGTTAGCAAGCTACAATCTTCCATGATTTCCCTCGAATGTTTATATATGTTCGAAGCGTATTCTGACGTAAACAAATGACATCGCACATTACATAATGGACGAATCCGACAATCATTTTAATATATATATATTTATTGTTATAAGTCATTTATATAGACACTAATCGTTAAGTAAATGCTCTGTCTATAATAATCAGGCTATACGACGGTTCCGTGTATGATGCAGGTTCGATTCCTGTTAGAGGACGCATATTTTCTCTGAAAATTTATCGGATATTCACGCCGGTAAATGTTAATACTGTTTATTACAAACAAAGCATTTACTTAAGTATTTGTGCTTGTATAAATAACGTTTGTATATATATATATATATATATATATATATATATATATATATATATATCATCTTAATTATTCATTCACCCTTGCTATTTTGTTGCATCTTTCAGTCCAATCTTTTTTTAAAAGCACTATATTTTTAAAGCACGTGGTATCTGTATTTTCACATTTTCTACTGTATATAAATAATTACTCATTTTATTTTATTTTTTTATTATCAATTTGACTTTGAAATACTTTTTTTTATTTTCATTGTTTTTAATTATTCATATCTTTTGTTATTTGCTGTGAGTAAATCACCATTTTATCTCTTTCATTGTTTCGATATAACTTTTAATTTTGTTTTCTATCGGGATAGCTTTTGATTTTTTTTATCTTCTTTCAAAAAGAGCGTTAACTATTCTTTCAACTTCATCTGTCTAAATTCTCATTACTTCTCATTTTACATTCTGCTGATCTCTATCAAGTTACGTACCAGGCTCTGTAAGGATCGTTACTATATTTTTCTTTTTATTATTCATGTTGATTAATTTTACGTCATTTCTTTTCCCTGATGTTATTTCATTCTGAATATTTTCGTCTTTATATTTATCCCTTAATTTTATTAATATTCCCATAAACATTGATTATTCTGTACCCGAATCTAACTTGCAGAATTATAAGTCTAACGTTCATTCCTGCATCGAATACAGCTTTCACATCATATATGATATTTCTCTTACCTATCAAGAGATCTTAGTAAATGTCCTAAGAGGTATCTGCAATATTATCTGTCCTGATCAGTCATCTCAGTTTAATTACCACGCACCATCGCTGTGTAGATTCCTCGTGAATTAATCTATACATATTTTTGTCCATAGTTACGATTTGCTTTTCTCTTTGACACCCCGACGTCATGGATTTAATCGCCGTACTCGATTGGGAATAAGGTCTCACCGGTTTATTTGTCGAAATTACTAGATTTAACCGTAAGCTATATTCTAATAATTTCTCCTCTTGCTCTTCTTGCCGCTGAAAAATTATATCCAGTATAACCCCTACACGTCTCCGATGCCCTTTAATCTACTCTCGCTTTCTGTCGACGCGCAGCCGCTGAATTCGGACCCCGGTTGTTTTAATATTTAAATTTTCGCACGTCTATAGTATAAAGAGAGTTATAGAACTTCCAAACAAGTTTACGGATTCCTGCCAGTATAAGTCGTCGATCGTCCAGTTTTGGTTCTTCAAATATTGTGATTCTTACTGCCGAAGAAATTTGTCTTTCTTCTTTTAGTCAATAAACCATTTTAAACTTATTGTTGACGCCTGGACTGACGGAAAATAAAGTCCAGATCTCACCGACGAAATAATAATGTTGGTTTTGGTTAAATATAGACTAAATAAAGATGAATAAAATAATTTACAATCGAATTTCTTTGGCATCCGTTTACACAAAAAGATCAAAAGGCGGCGACTTGGAATCTCAATCAATGTCTTCAGCAAGGTTCAATCAGAAATTCAAGTGAACATATGACCACCTTCCGCTTGTGGGTGCGCAACAGAGTGTGTGTCTGGGGATCGTCTGTCACTGTCTCCCCGCCCTGTCTCTCTCTCTTTGTCCTTAAAATCGACATATCAAAATAACCACACACCAAAATAACACAATTTACCATTGTTTAAAGTCGGGGTTAAAAGGCCAAATCCTATGTTTCGATTTTACACCATTTCATTCAGACCCACTGCTCCCAAACCAAAATATATTCGGCTGACACATGCGTCAGAAACGAAATAAAAAAGCACATGGACTAACTTGTCCAGTTAGAGCTCACACCTGGCCCTCGACAAATATTTTTGTTTGGGAAAATTAATAAATTCTGAAATAGCACACACCAATCGACCCTAAATCGTCGCCTTTAAATTTAAAAACTACTATAACTACCACTAACAAGTTACCTTGTTATCCTAGCTGCTTGCTTTCCTCTCAATTAAGAACATTTAAAAATTACAATTGAACGCCAGTTGTAATCTTGTATATCTTTAAAACCTTATTTATTTAATCTCCTTTGTACTCAGCAATATTTTCTCATTTTTCGTAACTCTTGGTAATAACTTGCATCTTAGTGGCGTTATCATCTTACTTGATTTGAAAAGTTTTCCATTTAGTATATTACCGGAAGGGATCAGGTTATATACTATGTAGCGTTTGAAGTTACGTCTTTTATGACTTAATAACAAAATCAGGTCCTTCTGAATTATTTTCGAAGCACCATCAAAGATTTTTCAGCACTATGTACTGATAGAAATCAAAGAAATGCAAAATGAAATTGTGTTTTTGTTCGAAGTTTTCTCGGCTTTCTTTCGCTTTCGTTTGTATTATATCCATCAAAATCAACGATATTCTTTGGTTTTCGATTTAAATGATAAAACACGAAACAAATATCCATGTTCAGGCGTAACTCCAACTTGTTTTACATGACACAGGATACTGATATAGTATTAAACAAATACACATTTTGTATGTGGTGGGCGATCATAGCTAACTACAGCTTTCTATTCTTATAGCCCCGTGTAACATTTGTCTTTTTGACGTCTCTTCCATCAACTGTTTCACAATACATTCATACAAGTTGGTAAGTTAAGTGATACGCTGCTTCTCCCCGTTTATTTTGGCCACGGTATTTCAGTTAGTATCAATTCTCCAACCTCCTTTTGAGTATTATGTGTACATGAAATTACAGCTCTCTCTTATAATTTAAAAATATGTATTTTTTTAATTTCCATTATCCTGTAGACTTATTGGTTGTTTACGTGGTTGGTATCATTCTGTAGAACAACAATTCTGTTGACTCCTGTTTTCTCTTAATCTGTGAGGAAATTTCCAGCATTCATTGACATGTAGGTAGATTGATAATACATGAGAATTCAGCACTCATTATTTGTTTCTACCGACATTTTAATGTTGCTCAGAATGATACTTCGCTTTTGGAGGGCATTCCTTGATATTACAATGTGACGAAACTTATTATTAACCCTTTGAGCTCTGCGTTCCTGTACAATTTTAACACTTCTGCTTCAGAGTCAAAATTAGCAAACAATTGGTATTGTAATGTTTCATGGAAGATATAATAATAATAATTGCTATGTAATTTTTCCCGGAAGATATAATAATAGTTACAAGTGTTTAACCAACGCTCAACCGGTAGCTGAGCAGTAAATCACTTTTCTTTATGACTTTCATCCGGACATTACATCGTTTTTCTCTGCCACCGGTAAAGAGGTAGTGAGGACTCAAAAAGTTAAGTTTCAAATAAAAATTTGTGAATTTGTAAAAAAAAAGTATATTTACAAATCAATTAATCAATAAAAATTAAAAATCAATAACTTACATTTGACTTTATATTTTGGCCGATCTATTCTTAAAATTTTGAGCCCTGCGTATCTGAACATTTTTAACCCTTCTGCCTGAGCTCCTGAGTCAAAATTCGCAAACAGTTTGTAATGTTTTACGGTAGATACAAACATAGTTACAAGTGTTTCCCACCATTCAACCGTTGGGTGAGCATTAAGTCAATTTTCTCTAATACTTTTCAACCAGTGTCTGGACATTAGGTCATTTTTTCTACCACCGGTAAAGCGGTGGTCAGCATTCAAAGTGTTAATGAAGGTTTGTCATGGAAGTTAAAAATAATACTCTCTCTCTTTCTCTATCTTTGTCGCACTCTAATACAAATAACAGTACAAGTATATTTTACTAATCTTTCACTCCATACAATGGCGAAGAACAACTATAATTTTTAGATTACTAACTTAGATTATCGTATGGTCGTAAAACGAGAAAATAAATACAGATTATGAAGATATAATGGATGGATAATGGCTGATCCTAGACTGAAAATGTTAATTTTGTAGCGTTTTTTAAAATAATTCACACGCACAGCGACGTCTATACCGTTTTGAACAATTTTTTTCTTTTTTTTTTATAAAAGTTGGGAATATTCTATTCGTTTTTAGAGATTGGTATTAATAATTTTGTGTACGTTTATTTGTTTTGTTTTTAATCGTCATTTCATTTTCAATTTTCACCAGGAATTAATTACTTACTTTTGGAAATATATAGTACGTATTCTCAATTTTTTTTCATTTAGACAACAGATAACGAAGCCTATACTAATCATTAAAAATACATTTCCAGTTTGCTATGTAGCAGCAAGTAATTATTAGGTTTGTGCAAAAAAAAATGACGTAATAATCTCGTTTTTTGACGTATTTTTTAACGTCAAAAAACGATATTATTACATCATTATTTTTGGACCAACCTAATAATTAATATTATTTTTTCAGAATTTTATTTTTTATGGATTATCAAATACAAGCCTTTTTATTGGCAATGGTTTTCAGAATGATAGTACTGCTTTTTCAACACATTTTCTTTATCTATCCTAGGTTCCTTCTCTTTTTTAATTATTGCATTTACTTTGCTATTTTATAATGTAATCGCTTATATGTTAAATAAATGGCCGTTTCTTAAATATAACAGTGCAGCAGGAATAGTGATCTAGATTATACATTTACAATTCGTAGGTATCTGTAAAAAGTTTAAATTCTCGTACTGAGTCATATACGACTATTGAACTTTTCATTTATATGTGTTAACCATATTATCTCTTTCGCGTTTGAATTGTTCTTCTTCTCATTTGTTCTTTTCTTTCTGTACCCGTTATAATGTCAGCGGCATTGCTTTATCTTATATTCAGATCCTTAAAGGATGTTCATCTTTTTCGTTATTTTTTTTTTGTTCTTCTCAAAGAAAATTACCTCCTTACAGTCTCTCTTTCTGCATTCATTTACCATAGAGCCTGTCAATTCTTGAATACTGGAAGCAGCCAACAGGAATAATCCATGTTTGGGTCCTTTAGAAGCGATTCGAAAGAAGGGAAAACCGTATTACAAAACAATGAAATAGGTCTTGGATATTTTTCATTGTTCCATATATTTTCGCTGACGGCAGCTGATTCCTAATTAATTCGGTACCCGGGATCTTGGAAGCAGGATGCATTATTATAGCACATATTCACTGGTCTACAAATGGCACATTCAAACAAAAGAATAATGGAATTGCGCATACAAAACTCGTTCTCATGCATTGAAACTCAACAGCCAGTTAACCAGATAATTGTGTTCATGCATATCTCTATTTTTTGCGTGTGAGTGTATGTGAACACAGTGTATTCGGGCAACAATCCTTGATTTAAATAGTGATTATTAAATAGAATTGAAAATGGATGTCTTTTAGATATTTTTCTGTGTGTCTCCAGCTGTTGTTCTGTTTAGGTTGTGTATACGTATAAGACCTTACTAAAATTGTGCATTTAACAGGCGTTGGATATTTAGCTGGAAAACAAATAGAAGTCTGTATAAATCAGTTTAGCTTCTATGTTGATAACCAACCGGATTTCAAAATGAACGTAAATGACTGTTTTTCTGTAATTGTTGAATACGTAATATCGTAACGTGGTTGAAATTAACTTACAGCTCAAACGCACGAGCACCGAGATTGAAGCCCCTTTTTTGCATGGTGAAAAACTGTTTTTTGACGTGAAGTCATTAAAAAAAGATTAATCGTTTTTTGCTGTTTGATTGGCGTAGCCTTGATTCAATCTAAAGAATAAGAAAATAATGTAAACAATAATATTGCTACATCTTACACAGGTGATATTTGCCTCCTCATCCGCTTCATCATTTGTCATGGCTTTCCTCTTATTCCACCCTCCATAACCACTAAGTGATCTAGGGACCAGCTGTCGATTTCATAGATGTCAGGAATATATGACAAATAAACTCTGATTGCATTGACTGGACGTGGATATATTACATATCTCTCCTGAGAATTCTCATTGGTCTTCTCAACCCAGACGGATATCTGTAACTATTATTGCAAACAACACAATGTGAGGTAAGTTGGCGTAGTTGTTAGGTTGACTTTTCATTCAAATAGTTTGTATAATCGGATTTCAACAACATGTCCTCTCACACACCCCAATATGCCAAAGAATACATAATACTTGACAAACAAGAGTTAGTGCTTCTTCGGAGATCACGATTTGAGCATATCTGAGACATTTATCCCGAAAGTCTCTCCCTTAAAAGGTGTCTCCACTTTGTGCAATTTAAGTTAACTTCTTACCAAGGATGCATATACATATGCTTATTTTTTAAATTATCTTTAAATCTCTTCCTGGGACTGTGATGTGGAGGCATTCCTGTCTTCAGTTCTCCGAAGGAAAGTTATTTTGGAATCTTGTTAATCATTCTTCACACAACACGTTCATTCAATCGCATCTGATTGAATATTATTATTATTTTAATTGTGCTGCATTCATATATTTGGCAGAAAACGGTCTCCGGAACTGAAGACTTGCATTTAATGTTAAGAAGGTGTATCAGACATTTTTGGCGGAATCACTAAATCCCTTTTATATAGGTTATTTTGTGCATGCTTTCGAAGAATAGGGAATAAATGTAAAGCCACGGGTGGTATATACAGTTAATATAGTCTTGATGGTAATGACACTATCTTATGAAGTATTACTTTAAAATTTACCAAATGCAACTTTTGCTTTTTGAATACGTGAATAAACTCTCAGCATTCATGGCACCGTCTTTTGATATAGTGCTTCCAAGATATGGCTTTATTTGAGCAAAGAAACTAAATCTCGATATTTTTAACAGGTATTGTTGGTTCTATGTAGGGTGCATCAGGTTGGGGGTGGAACATTCCTTTTGCCTTGTGTAGGCTAATCCTCAGTCTAAAAGCATTAAAAGCGACGTCAGAGATACGATACATTTTGTAGCAAATCCTCCTCCGAGGTCGCTATATTGTCAGTATTATCAGCGTACAGAAAATCTCGTACCAGACACTCGAATACTTGGGATATGGTGTTGAAACATCTGAGATTGGACAATCTTTCCGTTTGAAAAATCTTAAGGAAATTCTTGCCTCACAGTTCCTGCAAGCAACCGCATTGAGTAAAGTGTTGGTGCAAGAGAGTCACATTGCTTTACCCAGTTGTCCAATGTAATACCCTCTGAAAGAAAGCATTTGTATATGAAATGAGCCTTCATCTGAATATGTGACTGGTTCATTCATTTGACAAAGTGGCAGGGCAACCAATCTTAACAGGAATCCTCGATAGGGCATCATGATTTACTGTTTCAAAAGCTTTAACACTAATGCATTTCTCTCCCCTGTAAATCCATTGCGATGAAAATCATATATATATATATATATATATATATATATGAAAATCACACACACACACACACACACACATATATATATATATATATATATATATATATATATATGTGTGTGTGTGTGTGTGTGTGTATATATAAATTATCCGCTATAAAACCATTAATGCTTCTGGAATAACAATAGAACACATGTGGTGTATATACCTAATCAACAAGATCATTGCAAAGACCTTACCAACTAATTCAATGAAGAAGGATGATACATCGGAGACAATCACAAAGAGATTCTGAATCCTTGCCTTAAAATAGGGAAAGTAGGATTCTGTCGAAACAATCATGAGAACAATAACGCCTTCCAAAGCCAGAATGATCGTCCAAGACACAGTCCCTACCAAGACGCATTAATTCTAATGAGAAGCATGCCATGTCTAGGAACATAGGGGCTATTCATTTCGTTCATGTCGGGCTTTACCGTTTGAACAGTCGGCAGAATACGCATTTGATGAAATATTTCATTTTGTAATAAATAATTTATATCTTTCAACAGTAGATAAATTTTTTAAAAAGCGGTTTTGTGAAAGTTTCGGTCCACAGTCTCATTTTACCTTAGGAAACCGTAATATTTGTCTTGACATCGAACAATTTCATCGAATAATATATGTATTCGTGCAAAAAAAATCTTGACGCAGAAGATTATACAAAGTTTTTGAGTTATGGTTGTGAAAATCACGCTGAACATCTTTCGAGATGTTACTTAACCGATTAGTATCCATCTTCCTGAGCTCCCTCTGGGGATTTACTTTGTATTCTTTAAGAGCTTCTTCCACGGCCAGTTTTTTTTTAAATAAAATTCTTAATAGAGAAAGATTAAAAACGGGATTCATTTTAAGTTATCCCTTTATATTATCATTGTTCTCATCAAACCATTATTGACGCTATTTGACAAAAAAAAACAGTTCTGCTCCAACGGGATAAACTCGAGTTTTCTAAACTTTAAATATTCGATGAAAAGTAATATTTTTCATCCTGTAAGCTAAAGCACTCCGAGATTTCAAATCTATCAGTTTCGATACATCAAGGCTTTTAGAAATTTCCAACCTATGCATTTTAATATTGTTTTGTCAAATGCGCAACTTGAATATGACCCAGATTGTTATCTATGTCACATTCAGCTCTAGGTAGAACACGAACATTGCCGACATATCCAATGTCTCATTTCTTAGTTATGATAATATCTATTAAATGACCATGCTTCGATTTGAGATGAGTGCAGCAATCTTATTCTCCTCTACTTGATGAAAGATGTTACTGATTGCAAGATCAAATAGATGACAGAATTCAAGTAGATATAATCCATTGCTACAGTACAGCCTCGTTGCAAAGTGGTTTCTCTACAATTGAATTAATCTTAAACGGATATTAGTTGTTCTGCATTTGGGATTGATCATATAGCATCTCCAAGACTTTCAGCGGAAGGCAATGATTCCTTCCTTAGTCACAAGTGTTAGAAAATTGTTTGACAGAAGTTAGCTGCTAAAGGGATTTTCATTATCCAAAAATTGATGCTTCACGATTGGTTTACGTTGTTCTCCACAGATGCTCTCAAGTAAAACCTAGCACCATCATCACTTAATGTTTTACATTTTAGTGTACTAGACCAAAATAAAGTATGTCCTGAAGACAATTCAAACAGACGATCAGACAAGCGTGTTTCTGAAAGAACATATATATCAATGTTCAGGTGCGGCAATGCTTTAGTAACGAGAACTTATCTACGTTCTGGTGGTTTGTTTTCACAATGTAGAAAAGTTCTTACATTGCAGCAATCATTGATGATTACAAGTCTTTCTATAAGAAATGTTATCGTTTTCTTCCTTTTTAAATTGATATTCCGTTAGCGGCAATAAAATAAGCAGCATTGTCAGGCAATTTTAAATGCCATGTAGTTTCCCTACACTTGAATTAATCTTAAAGGACTATTAGTTGTTCTGCATTTTCGATTGATCATATAGCAACTTAGCACGAAGCACGGTTAGCAGTCATCTCCGTAAACTGGGAACTGCACAGACGCAGGAAATTCCAGTCAAATTAGTCTTTGTCGGTGAAGATGTGATAAAGAAATGCAACAAGTCTGCACATGTCGACACTTCTCTCTAGCTTATGTGACCTTTAGTTAAAATCTGTATTTCTACGATTTTTTTAAGATAGAAAAATATCACGCAGAAGCCATAATAAGGAGACATGATATCGTAAAATAATGAGATAAGATGCTGAGACATCTGACCATGCCTGTGTGACGTCGTCCCCTGGTCGCAGCGCCAACCTTGTCGTTTTATCCCAGTCTACCACGGCACCGACTGTGACGTCCTACTTTGATTCCCAGTCTGCCTACCCACGTTGTGATTTGATCTAGGCAAAAGAAATCAATCAGTCATCGGGGCCGTACTGCAAACCGAGTCCAACGGGGGTGATACCACAAAAATACGCATAAAAAGCAATAAAATGAAAACTCAAAAGTTCAAAGTATCAAAGAAAAAGGTAACAAACTTTATGTCTAGTTGTTCGATACATAGGACTACATCTATCTCCCGACCCGTTCTATGGATTGTGACACGTCGTTTTAACACTTCAAGTTGTCTGCTCTCTAAGAAATTGGTGTTTCGGTGGGTCTCTGGGCGAAAGTCAAAAGAAAAACTTATTTCGGTGATCTGGATCTAAGTCGCTCTTCAAAATAATTGTTCTTGGTTTGAAGAGATAGGTCCGGAAAATGTGCGTGAATCCTGGTCAGCTATCTGCGAGGCTTGCCTCAACCGGACACTGACTCTGGGAACTGCTGGGTCTCGACTCATTTCTGCTCGTTGTGGCTTCGTTTATATGGGCGCCAAACAAAACCGGGGTGGTTTTGTCGGCGCCGGGGGGTTCCTCGATAATTCTAAATACATATCAACCTCTCTGGTTAGGAATTCCCACCTTTTTCCATTTTTGGGAACCTTTCCTCACTCCCACCTTCACATCATACTTCGGAGGGGCGTGAACTGCCCTCCCCACATCTTCGTGGCAACCTCTCTTACTCGTCCTCCAGATGGGCGGCAACAGCCTCCCTCGTGCATCACGTGATCACCACTCGACCAATGATGTCTTAGTCGGGCGTGGACGAATTTGCGGCTTTGTTTCAGGAAGAAAAAAAATATCTTGCTTAAAAAAAAAAAAATTATCTCTTCCCTTTCCCTTTTCTTCCCCTTAATGGTTTATCATTTCTCTAGCCGGGAACGGGACAATATGACAGTAGCGGTCATAACTCTTGTTCTACGCGTGGTTTACGTCAGGTATTTTTATTGCTAATTATCAGAATGTGTGGTCTTCTTAACATGGTCTCAAAGAGAAACATCTCCAAAGTTCCAGCCAGTCTGTCGCCTCGAAGAAAGAAAAAAAAACACATTCATTCTCTTTTGGTACAAATTCCTGATAACAAATCTTTATTATCGCAGGCCAAGAAAGTTCCGTCGGACGCTCGTGGGTGGTTTTTTAATTTTTCATATCTGTCCAAGTCCTTTTAGTTGTATGATTTTCGTCACTTAACGAAATAACATTTTCATTTGAATTTTTTTTTTCTATCTCTTTGGCCAGCCGGTCTGTAGTTGATAATAAGATGTCTTCCCGTACCAATAGTTTGTTTTCATATCCTTAGATAACACAGCCGATGCCAAAACATATCTGATTCTTTCCTTCTTTCCCTTTCTTTTTACTCAGAATTTCCCTGTCATTGTAATGACACTCTTTCGCCATTTGTTACTTATCAAAATATCATTTTATCCATTGTCTCTTAGCTGTGTATGTGTTCTTGCTTATCACTGAGGATTCGGTTCTTAGCCTCTCCTTTCCTTCTTTACTTTCTTTTCCCATTCTGCCTCGTTAAATGGTGCCACACCTGTATTAGAAGGAGAAACACTTGTGCAGCACTGGTGCAACTCTCTGAGCGTACTTGATTAATGCTCAGTGACAAGCTGCATATACATGGTAACTGTTGATACCCGGAATGATTCATCTTCCCTTTGTCAGCTCTTGTTTGGCAACTTGCTGGGACAATAGCTACCCTCCTAGTGGGAGAACCGGTTTACTCACCGAAGGCCAGACAATGAGAAAGGAAATAATGCGATAACTATTACATTAGCTCTTTCCCCGACTTGAAGCTGAACTTATTTGTTAGAGGCTTTTTGAGAATATATATTTCGGCATATTCCTCAGTATTAACTGTTAAATCAATTAATAATCAATAAATTTAGTAAGAGACGCGCTTTCGTTGTGTTTCTGTTTCTCATCGTTCCTTTTTTTAGATTTACTACCTATCTGGACTGAGTCTTGTTCCAGCGAAGAAATGCCAGGAACTTAATTTAATGACACTTGACAACAAATATAACACATAGCACAGTGGATAAAGTCTTTGGTAGGGATCCAGGGACAGGGCCCAAGGAGTGCAAATTCAATACCCGGTTATTGCAGTGGATATCTTGGAGAGGTAAATTAACAGGATAACTGAAAACTGACATACATTAAACATAGCACGATAACTGATAACTGACACACATTAAATATAGAACGTAGAACTAGAACAGTCTACACCAGTGAGCGAAATAAATCGTTCAGTTCGACATTCCAAACACCTAAACAAGTCCGGAGCGTACAACGGCCGAAACACGCGTATAAATATGGCGACAAAGATGAGGACATTAGTCCGAAAATAATTTAATTCAAATATCACATACCCGGTTAAGGCAATGGAGAAGTTGGAGAGGGAAATTAACAGGAGATAACAGATAACTGAAATCCATTAAAAACATGGCACGTGGAACTAGAACAGTATACCCAAGTGAGCGAAATAAAGCGTACAGTTCGACATTCCAAACGATTGAAGAATGCTGGAGACTACAACGGCCGAAACCTTGTAATAAATATGGCGACAAAGATGAGGACAATAGTCCGAATAATATAAATAATGTACATAATGCCTCGTCTCAGAAATATAGACAGATAATGAAACATAATGGCCTCCTAATATTCAGTCAACTACACTCACATGACATGCATCAGCAAGTGATATTTTGTTATTGTAATTTAAGTTTCTCTGTGACTTCCGACAACAACAGTTCCTGAGAAAAATTGAGGCACCATTGGATCGCAAGAAATGAGAAATAAACTCACAAGTCTATTATCTGTTGTGTAAGGAATAAGAAAATATCGTTCTGGAGATCTTGGGTCAATTTGACAATTTAATGGTCAAAGGAGAGGGAAGATCATGCCCAAAGAAATAAAAGAAACATTCGTACTTTCATCTCGGAGGCAATTCAATTAACCAAGAGTAAACGGAACACAAAAATTATTCGGAGTCTTAGATTTCCCATTGTAGAAGAAAGATCAACCAAATCTTGTGAACATTCTATCTCAACTTTGTCTAAATGTTATTATATATACTGGAGTTTGGGAATTCATTGGCAGTTGAGTATATTTCTTAATAGCTTATGAAAAAAAGAAATAGTTCAAGAAAAAATGTTTCTAAACCAGAGAGAATACATCTTGAAATTGGAGCATCTTTTGATGTTTAGTTATTGTTGCTCGAATACAACTTGTTTTTAGCGCAACTGGGTATATGAGAAAATATTTC
>OZ010591.1:86944659-86952159 GCA_963932145.1 Acanthosepion lycidas | reverse complement strand
TCCCTTCAAACTATGCTTCTGGATATTTAATATAGATGTGAGTGATGGAAAAAATTTTCGTTTGAAAATTGGTGATGATGCCAAAAATGGTTGGGAACACCTGATTTAGTTCAAACAACTAAAAAAGTGTGGCGTGGACTAACTTGACTAGACAGTTCTGAAAGTTATGCACATTTTAATCATCATGATTCAAAACAACATCAAATTCAGTAAATATTTTTAGGTAACACGAAGATATCATAGAATTTAACATAATTCATAGAGAATTGACTCCAATCACTCTAAGCTGAGACAGAAACGATTAAAGTTAGCCGACCACTGCCACCGAGCAGACAGGGAAATCGTCTCATCCTTACTCCTATGGCATCTTTCTGGAAGTGTCTTCTCAAGAAAGTTGACTTTCCCAGACGCCATAGCTCAGGACTCAGTATTGGGCAGCAATTCAGGACCGAACAGTGTGGAAAGGGAATTGTCAATGGAGCTTCGACCAGCCATAGAGATTTCGAAGGCGATGATGATTCTGATTAAACAATATACTGAAAAAAGACAAAGATTTGAAGCAATATTCGTAAACATCATTAAAATTATGGAAAAATTTCAATTAATCGTTAATTATTTAATGCTCATTGTAAGTCTCCCTAATCCCGTAATTAATCTGAAGTATTATATTGCCTATTCACAATTATAAGAACACCTCAAAATATTTTTGAAATTTCTTCGATACCAAACACCAAGTGTCATGATGTAGAGACAATAGATTATTTTTTTTCTTTTTCAAACATGACGGCTAAACAAAGAAACTCTGACGATATTTACATACGTAAATATAAACATAAATTACCTTATACGAAAATAAGAGACAATTACAAATATTCTGTAAACAAAATACGTTGTTTACTATTTTGGTAAACTTTCTGAAACGCAAAACTTCTACGGAATAGAAATATATGTATTACTTAAATGCACTGTCTGCTTGTTTCTGTCCCTCTCTCTCTCTCTCTCTCTCTCTCTTTCTTTCTTTCTCTATCTCTATTTCTCTCTCTCTCTCTCTTTCTGTATCTCTATTTCTACGTGTCTATATGCTTCTCCGTCTGAGACTCACGGCCATATCACGTTGAAACACCGGTTCCGTACGATTACCAAAGTAACGATACGTCGAGGCTGATGTGTATCTAGATAGGTGTCCACTTACGAATATCATGTGCTGTATACTTTTATGTGCTGTTAGAATAATGGATAATATCTCGGAATTGTTTATCGGAGAATTGAGTTCAAATTCCAGTTGGGTTCGTTGTATTCACTTACGCGCAAATGCCCTCGGGGAATTTAGAAATCCATTATTTTACGGCCAGATTATGGATTAATTTATATGATTTGTATCACAATATCATTATCAACTAAAACAAAATTAATGTCACAAACTTAAAATAATTTCTGGCTTTAAATAACCTGTAAAAGTTTGATAAGTCATTAATATAGCTGTACACTCGTATTCGAGGAAGAGAAGCGACTAGCTAATCCCTAGTACAGACGCTTGCTCAGGTGCATTTTGTGTTTATTCAACACACACAGAGCTCACCTATTCTGTGCCGACATTAGTGAATGTTTCTGGGCGAGAAGCATGTTATCTAGCATGCGTAACAATCTGAACAAGGCCAGCACACTTAAACTCTCGGTCACGATAATTTGTGACTCAGTGCTTGCATTGCCTTCGAAGGCCCCCTAGGATACTGTCTACCCAATTTAACTCACAAGTTTTATATCAAGTTTTTCTATCACTTTCCAAATGTGCCGAACGCTGGGATCGCCTCCTCCAGACTAATAACATCAAAAAAGAACCTTCCGGGCATAAGTTGTAGAAAACGAATATATCAATCAATTACTCTGTCTCTCAAAGAATCATTCTATCTATCTCTCCCAATATATATTCAATTTTTTTATATTTATTAAGGAAATTTGTTACATTTTTCAGTGACGGAGATAGATCTTTTATAGATGTAAACTGCATGGAAAATGAGATCATTGATGCCTGGTTACTGTTAGTTTCCCGCTTCGCTATGATGTACACACAAACACTATTTATAGATATAAAGATAATGATTCTGATATTGTGAAATCCAAATGAATGTTTTGGTGTAACTTAACAGATATAATCATACTAAATATATGTATTCCTGTATTTTTAACATATTTTATATACCAATTGCTATGCATATAGGTTCCCTTTGTGTTTGTGCACAGGTGTAGGTTTATGCGTGGAAAATACTTAATAATAATAATAATAATAATAAGTTATATAATTTTTATAAGTATCTTGCAGCTATACAATGTTTGATGTTAAGATTCATAATGAGAAATGTAAAATATTAAAAATAATCATTTTTGCATCAAAAGAAGCCTAACAATACGCAAGAGAATTCTTGTAAAATCTTCAAAATAGAATGAGATAGAACTACAATAAAATCCCAAATCAAACATAAACAAGAAGCAAATATTCTAGGTAGACCAAAGCAAACAGTAGAAAGTCAGGGCCAACAGTCTATACATTGCCAGTTACTTCTCAGAAGCAAAAGATATGATGTAGTCCAAATTACAACCAAAAATGTGGTTATGAAGTTGAAGATAGTCGTGATACTGGAGGATTATATCTCGCTTTGCAGGAAGAGGGCCTGCATAAAAAAGCGAATAACTTGCTTAATAGCACTGGACCCAATTGCAATACAGTGAAACAATTTATCAACATATCTCAGGATGATCAATATCCAATGAATAAAAATGCCTTCGTATTAGGACAGGTCAATAGTTAAGAATATTTGTCATCAACACGGAATATAAAAACAACTGCCAACTGGTATGAACATCATTCTAATTGATAGAAGATGGGGCAGATGTCACCATCTTCTGTTCTATTTATCAGCACAAATTGAACATTATGAGAAACTCGGCTAGATATTTTCATCAAAGAGAGAAATTTAAAAAAAGCCTGCAGACTGATTGACATGAGCGTAGCAAGTGACAAATATATCTCTGCCAACTATTTTTTTAAAAAATGGCAACTACAAAGACCGGGGAATAAAAATAGAAAAAGCAACCCTTAAAAAAAAGCTGGTCCTGTTTATTTTTATTCTTTTTTTTTTTTTTTTTGTCCGATAAGAAAGGAAATATAGAATATTTCTAAAATCTCAGTGTATATCCTGTGAAGAGCTTTGTCCATTTAATTTATTAAATAACAATTTGTGGTTTAATTTAATGGAAACAATAAAAAAAATACAACTTTAGCATTTCCTTGGTCACTGATTAATAATAATAATAATAATAATAATAATAATAATGAAAATTATTATTAATAATAATAATAATAATAATAATAATAATAATAATAATAATGATAGTAATTTTCCTACAATGCTCTGCCCTTTGTCTGTCATCTCTTTGAGTGAATATTCTAAAACATATCTTTCAGCGGCAAGTAGGTTGAGAGATGACCGGATAAGTATAACTTTTATTCCCTTGCTCCTACCCCTCTGTTTAATGAATTCTTCGATATTCCCCCTACCAAACTGTAGTATAAGTCCAGCCTACCCTATAAAATTTGATAAGTATCTGTCGTTGGCGACGGAAAATTGAACATTTGTGGAGAGTCACTTGTGCCATGCTCCGAAGTTGTAAGAAATGGTAAATGTAGCATCTTTGAATGATACTTTTCCTTTAGTTTGATATGATTGTAAATCCTAATGTCTCAAGTTAATTCCTTGCTTTTCAGTCCCCTTTTCTCTCCTCTAATAATTTTTTTTTAACTTGTATTTCAAGTTTAATCCCCACCCCAGACCTTAAGCGGACACCCGTGTCCATTTTTTTTTATGTCTATATACTGAAATCTAATTATCCCACTTGGAGGTGTCACTCGGACTTCCACTAAGTTAAAACTTAGTATTATCTACCCAACTGAATACCATACACTGTTATGAACTTTTAACTTCGATATATTAATAAACCCACTATCTCAAATCTGGTCTTGCTCTTGGACCTTCTTCAAGTCTCGTCCTAAAGCTGGTAATCTGAACAAAATTACCCCTTGGCGGTCAAGGTTAAAACGCATCTCTACCAATTTCAATGAATACGAAAAATATCTCATACCGGATCGGCCGTCAACCGGGACAACAAGGGCCGCGTCCCTCAGAGAGGAACCAGTCTGAGGTCGAAAAGTCTGTCACTGGAACAAACTCTTCCACACACGAAGAGACACTAGGTCACCAAACCCGGATTATCGCCAACCTTGGACCAAGTGTCTCAATGCCAAATCGACTAGTAAAAATGAAACGAACGAAATGGAGCCGCGAAGAGTATCGACAAGTTATGACATCCTTCTTCACTGCACTCGAAAACCCAGCAAAGAACACCACCAATCAAACATACCAAATATGGAGAAATATGGTGGGAAATGATATAAGACCTAACCTCAATCCAAACATGCTTGCCAATGTCCGCAGAGATATCATGCGAAACAACAGACTCTCAAAGGCAGAAATAGATAAGATAAAATTAGATATAAGGCAAAATACTATGACCCATCACTCAAACTCTGTTGAGACGAATGTTGAAATAAAGAATGCGACAGAGGATGAGGTGGACGCTAAAGCGAATGAAATACGAAATCATCTCCCAGGAAATGAAACCGAAGATTCTGCCTTAGACACAACCTCTAGCTCTCCAGAAATTGTCACTGAAGATGACTCCAGGTACATTAATTTAGAATTCCTTGAAAACCACGAAGCTGAAATCACCGAAGCGAAAAATGACGTCATCCAAGTACTCAGCAGAGTAACTTTCATACAATTGTCAGACAGAGACCAGCTCCCGAAAATCCATATGACAAATCCCAACAAGCACATCGTGAAAATATACAATGCTGCACTGGAAACACTGTTAACAGATAAACCACCGGGAAACATAACAGAAGTTAACAACGTCATATACGCAACAGCTCTAGTAGCGACTCGGAAGCTTGGTCTCAAGACAATAAATATAATTAACAGACACAGAGAACCAGCTTGGAAAACCAAACTGATACGAGAAATAAAACAAATCAGATGTGAGCTGTCTATATTAGATGAGCTCACCAGAAACCCTAATATTTCCACACGTATATCCAAAAAGATCAAACGGGAATATAGCATTAAATCCCTAATTGATATTCCATCGATCAAGGAAATGCTGAAACAGAAACTTCAGCTAAAATCACAGAGAACAAGACGATACGAGAAACGTTGTAGATTCTATCGCCAAAATAAAACATTCCGAACAGATCTTAAGAAATTTTACAGGGAAATTGGAAAAACGCCTATACATGTCGAAACGCCACCATCGATTGATAATGTACAGACATTTTGGGAAAATATTTGGAGCAACCCAAAGGAATGTAACCCAAATGCAGAATGGATACGGCGTGAAGAAGAACGACTGCTGGATACACCTCTGCAAGAATGGGTAAATATATCCACAGATGATGTTAGGCAAGCACTAACGAAATCCCAAAAATAGAAATCCCCAGGAAATGACAAGGTGCCCAATTTCTGGCTGTATCATCTCTCATCTATCCATGGCATACTTGCAAAAACATTATCAACGCTTGTAAATAACCCCAATAAAATCCCGGAATGGGTTACTGAAGGTATTACATACCTCATACCAAAAACAACAGAAACAGACGACCCGAAAAATTATAGACCGATAACATGTCTTTCCACAACGTATAAGTTGATCACGTCTGTACTGACGAACCGTACTTACTCCTTCTTCGAAACAAACAGCATTCTCCCGCTGGAACAGAAGGGATGCAGTAGAAGTTCATATGGCTGCAAAGATCAACTTCTGATAAATAAAATGATCCTGGAAAATTGCAGGAGACGACGCAGAAATCTCAGTGCAGCGTGGATTGATTATCGTAAAGCCTTTGATAGTGTTCCACATTCTTGGATCCTTAAGGCTTTGGAAATGTACAAAGTCTCCCCTGTGGTATTAAACTTTCTTAAGCACAGCATGGGGATGTGGAACACAAAACTATACCTTAGGCACACCGGGGGCACTGCTATATCCAACCGTCTGAATATCCGACGTGGAATTTTTCAAGGAGACTCTCTGTCACCCCTTCTGTTTTGTTTATCCTTAACCCCTCTTACACATAAACTGAACAACAGTAGCTATGGTTACAAAATAAATAAGAAAATTTTCAATCACCTACTATACATGGATGATCTCAAACTCTTTGCCAAAGACGACAATGAGTTGAAAGGCTTCCTCAATATTGTAAAATACTTTAGTGACGACATAGGTATGGACTTCGGATTAGATAAATGTGCAAAAATAACATTCAAGAAAGGTAGAATTACAGAAACACCCTCAATAGATTTAGATTTTGTCACAAAGATTAGGGAATTGGAGCATGAAGAAGCTTATAAGTACCTAGGATTTAGCGAAGGAGATGGCATACAACACACCCAAATGAAAGAAAAAATAAGAAAAGAGTACTACAGGCGTGTACGTCTGATACTAAATACTGAACTAAACTCAAAAAATAGAATATCAGCTATAAACACATTGGCTGTCCCAGTGGTGCATTACAGCTTTAATGTCCTTAACTGGACCATAGCTGAAATTAAGCGAATGGACGCCAAAACGAGAAAGCTTCTCACTTGCTATCGCATGCATCATCCCAAAGCTGATGTTGATCGTCTGTATGTGCCCAGATCCGAAGGAGGCAGAGGATTAGTTCAACTAGAACTGTCCTACAAAACTACAACAATTGGCCTCCAAAAATACTTGGAAACTACAGAAGACTGGATGATGGTATGCGTCAAGGAACATGAAAGTAGTAAGCGTCTTTACTCCGTAATGAAAGAAGCCAACAAATTCAAACTGGAGCTTCAAATGGGCGTAGAGATGCAACTACAGCACAATACACCGGCTGAAACTGCAAAATACTTGAAAAAGACAGCAAAGACGAATGCAACCGACCAGATACAGAAGCGATGGCAAGATAAACCGCTTCATGGCCAATACTCTGCTCGTATCAACCAAGCTGATGTAGACAAAACCCGTACCCATCAGTGGCTACGCAGTGCAGGGTTGAAAGCGGAAACTGAAGGTTTTATCCTTGCTGCGCAGGACCAATGCTTGCTAACTAGGAATTATCAAGCACATATACTAAGATATTGTGTCAGCCCAAAATGCAGATTCTGTGATAAATATCCAGAAACGATTTATCATCTTGTATCAGGCTGCACGATGTTGGCACCCACTGAATATAAAACCCGACATGACAGAGTGGGCCAATATCTGCACTGGAATATCTGCAACTTCTACGGGAAGGAAACTGAAAGAAACTGGTACCAACACCACCCAGACCAAGTTACGGAGATAGGACCTGTTACAATTCTATGGGACTACACAATTCACACTGACAGAACAATCAAGGCCAACCGACCAGATATTGTTATTAAA
>OZ010591.1:86882159-86939659 GCA_963932145.1 Acanthosepion lycidas | reverse complement strand
GGACATACACAAGGCATTATATAACAAAAAATGAATATCTAAATGATATAGTTATAATATTTTAATTATGTATTGAAAACTCAAAGTTATTAATGCAGAGATATTTTAACATTACTAATGGAGAGTTGAAAATAATAGAATTCCTCAGGATACTTTTAGGTGTAAACCGTAAGCACTTGATATATTTAAGGGACATTTTGGCTGGAAATACCTACTACCTTCCTTTCAATAATTCTTTTTCAAAATGTCTGTTCTTCGCACCTCAAATGAAAACTTTTCTCAGAATTATATCTTTTTAGAAAAAACATTTTGCACACATAGTTAATACATAAGTAAATTGATTTAGAATAACAATGCCAATGATGATAGTAGAAACATTTGGTATAAATTGGCCGAAGAATAAGCATTACTCTCGTTTGAAATGTAGAAAAATATTTGTTCTAAAATGTGTTATTTTTGTTTCTTCAGGAAAATAGTTTCCTGAAATCTTATCACTACTCTTTCTTTTGTCTGTCTAGATCGCTACTTCTTTCTTAACATTTTGTTTGAAGTTGTATGCAGTGCCAATACCTTGATAAGATCATTATAATCCCTTCGTGTTATATATACTAATCATTGTTGTTGCTGATTTCATTAAATGTGTTCAAGTGATGAGATTTTAGTTAATTGTTGTTTTTTTTAAGGCTCTACAGGCTAAATTTAAAGAAGTCTTTTTAATTGATGTGAAACGGCGTGTGTATACATCTTACTGTTTAGAGATTTCTGAACTAGTTGATGAGATACCGTGGAGTAATGGACAGCTTCTCGTAATGAAGAACCGGAGAGAAGAGTTCGAATTCCAATGGAGTTCATTACACGTGCTAATACACTGGCGAAATTTAGGAATACATCTCCCTCCACACCCACCAGAAAAATTGCAGGACATAGTGGACCGGTATCACTTTTTTTTGGCAAACAGACTGACAGGGAGAAGGATTTTTAAAAAATTTCAAACAATCTCCTGCCATGATGATGATGATGATATCTGTCGTGTTGTTTTTGTTGTTGTTGTTGTTGGTGGTGGTGGTGATGATGATAGTGGTGTTGTTGCTGGTGGTTATGATGTTGATCATCGTGGTGGTGTGATGGTTTTGGTGGTTATGATGATTATGATGATGATGATGATGATGATGATGATGATGTCGGCGATTGTTTTGGGCGTCATGCATGACAGCCATATGAGTGTCTAGATCAGACGATGCTATTTAAGAACATCACGCATGTAAGCAAATTAAGAAAACTCGAGTTCTTGGTGACCTTTGAGAGAATGGCGTAACAGCTTAGTTACATCATTAAGAGCCCACTTTTTGCATGCGAGGATAATATCGAAAACGGCCGACGCCGCCCTCCCCGCAACCATCACTGCACGCAGCAATATTTCTATTTCAAAATTCTGTGAAGGGCTTTCATAGAAATCTGGGTAATGTCTGCTGTCAAGAGAATTTGTGTGGCAATAGAAATGTTCTGTAATAACTGAACTCTAAGAATTTTGACAAGACCAATTAAGGATCAGAAAATCGTGGCTTTTGATAAACATCTGGCGCGATACCCGACATATAAAATCTTTCTAAATTTTCTTATAACTTCACTGCTAACCAAATTCCTTTTACATTTCAGGTATTACATATATTAACTCATTTATATGAGAGATAGCAACATTATGACTACAAACTACGTTGCATCGGCATGACATGGATTTAAGAGAGAACCTATATTACCTAATATTAGCTTTATCAGATAACGTCATGATTGATTTTCCCTTAATGTGAATCAAACTGACAACTTGTAAGGGTGTGGCTATTTATCTATATATTTTTCACATTTCTTAGGGCAAACATAAATGCAGCTAAAATAATAATACATAATAGCTGGTTCTTCATATGACTACTGAACGAAATAGAATTAATAAAAGTGTAATTATTTTGGTAACAGACATATTTCGGTCGAAAATATGGAGTTTTAATATATATATTTTTTTGTCTCCTCATATACAGGCATTTTTGAAAATGAAGTCATATCTTCATCGGAATAGTATTTGCTAAACATGGTCGCTCTTTCTGAAAAGTTAACAAATAATAAATATAACATAGGCGAAGACACGTCATTGTTACATTTCCTTCTCCGTTATGTACTAAATTA
Source organism: Acanthosepion lycidas (assembly GCA_963932145.1). Taxonomy (NCBI): domain Eukaryota; kingdom Metazoa; phylum Mollusca; class Cephalopoda; order Sepiida; family Sepiidae; genus Acanthosepion; species Acanthosepion lycidas. The sequence continues at coordinate 86,937,481 of OZ010591.1, read as the reverse complement.
ATGCTGTCTTTTTACATGAAAGCCAAGTGTTCTAGTTCCAAACATTGTCTGAATTTGATATTCTTTCTGTGTAGATCAAACTTTTGCTAATTTCAAGAAATTCGTTACGCCATAATTTACTGAATGTATTCATATATATATATATATATATATATATATATATATATATATATATTCTTTCCTTACTGTAAGTCTGATTCTGAAACTTACACTGTTGATATCCTAATGAAAGTGTTGTTGAATGTTTCATAAATCAAATTTTGCGGTCAATTTCACATTTATTATCATCCTGATAAATTTAGGAACCGTACAATTCATCAAAATATATATTTGCGTATTTCGACATTATTTGTATACTTCCTTTAAGACTTCCATGCCATTATAGATCTCCAAAAGAACTAAGGCTTTCAGCATTTTTATAATGATCTGATGGGTTATTCTCGCTTTGTTCTTTGTCACATTGGTCATTATTATCCTTCGTTTAGAAATAATGATCACTTGTCCAAATATGCCATTGGGTGTTTTTTATGTTTATTTCCTCCATTTAAAGGGAAGATATCTGCCATGTCAAATTTTCACTATCGGCGGTCACGTGAGTTATAGGGTTAAGTTTGGGGACAATTTCTCGTTATATAGGAGTGGAAGATAATGGTTGCCCATGAAATTGAACCGGTTATGGTTGTAGTGATTTGGGAAACATGTTCTTTGTAGTCGGTTCCACAAGGCATGGATGTCGGGAAGAAGTTGTTTAAGTGGAAATTATTCTGACCGATGGAATTCTTAATAAATATGGGTGGCATGATATGTGCTTGCTAGGAAGGTTTTCATCGATTCGACCATGGCAGCTCCTTTGTTTCTAGCGGTGCTTGCAAGGAAATTGCCTCGAGTGTTGTCTCTTCAAGTCACTGATATTATACATTCAGCGGAATTTTTTGACAAAAGAACAACATTCACTTGTTCCAAAAACCACAATAATCATCCGGTCTCCCACCCCAAATATGGTGTTTTTCTCTTTATAAATGGAATCCCAACTGAAAGAAATGAGAATTCAAGACCCTGTGGGAATTCATGCGACACGGCAGCTATAATTTATCCCCCAAACAGAGTTCCACGAATGCTTAATCAAAGGAAATGATACTGTGTAAAGTATAAGGCCTCAAAAGATGAATAATTGCAAGAAAAAATAATGATATAAATGCAGAAATCATAGGTTTTGTAGTTTTCTTTTTATAGGGCAATCCTAGTATTTTTGAGAAAAAATAACTTGCATAGTGTGCATGGACATTGAGCACAAACAGGCTTAATGCTTGACAGTTTGATATTTTTTTAATATTAAACCCAAGAGGTGTTGGATTAAGATGTCTACTCACTCTCATATATGTGTACACACACACACCCACACACACATACACAGACACACAGACATATATATATATATATATATATATATATATATATATATATATATATATATATATATATATACAAATATATATATATATATATATATATATATATATATATATATATATATATATATTAGTGGTAAATATACACATACATATGCAAAATATATAAATATATATATACATAGGTGCATACACATACATGTATATGTTTTGAATACAAAATTCCGAGAGGATAGAATCCAGGTAGAACTCAATGACCAGGACAGAGTAAGGATATAACATTAGATCGTCTATGGTGTGTGTATGTCACCCCGAAATGGATCTTTAATGTATTAGACATCCGACAACATTCATATTTCCCCCTTCCACTCACCTCTAGTTAAAAAAAACTCTCTCTGTTAAGTTTTAATCTCCCACCTTCCCTCGTATGTTACCCCTCTCTTTAGCTCTAACATTCATCCCACACTCTCGTACTTACACTCTCTCTAGATTCTATTTTTATTTCCGGAGTTGTTCTTTTCTGATTTTTTTTTAATTTGTAGGACTGATGAATTGGATCGTATTTATTATTCCAATGGAATCAATCATGACCATGGAATATTAGTGTTAAGCCTTTTTATTATATATATATATATATATATATATATATATATATATATCTTGGTAACTTTGCTATATAGATTTTTGGAACGTGCGCAATAGATAGATACTGTATATAAGGAGAGTGCAGTGATGGAGATCAACACTGATTGCTCATAGACAATTTCTCTCTTTCGTTATAGTCAGAAACTGGTGTGTTGATTACAATGTAAATATTCCGCATATCCATCTATCCATATTCAGTTATATATATATATATATATATATATATATATATATATATATATATATATATATATATATATATATATATATTGAAAAAGCTTAAGTAGAAATTTACAAAGAAGAATATACATATAGTAACAATTGTAATGAGGTTATTGCTCGGAGTTGAATTAGACAAGAAAACATTTCTGTTAGAAAGTGTTCAATGCACATATAAAAAAAATAACAGACAGAGCTTTGAAATTAAAAAAAAATGAAATAAGCTAATCAGGCTACCTTGGTTCCATCCTTTCTGTATCCTCAGGCGATGTAGGTGAAAAAATGGCCGATATAATCTGAGGATACCGAAAGTTTGAAAACAAAGTAGCGAGATTCGCTGATCTTATATATATACATATATATACATATATATATATATATATATATATATATATATATATATATATATATATATATATATATAGATGAATATCTGTGTATATATATATATATATATATGTGTGTGTGTGTGTGTGTGTTTCTCTGTGTGTGTGTTAGCTGATTTCCCACGAATATATAGTGTTCTTTGTCCATAAACATATTCAATATATCCTATAATAACTAATAATCTTGAACAATACGCAGCACAACTATATCTCTTTGCTAGAAATTCTAATTAACACAAAGCTCTTAGCTTCTTAACACAGCTTTCTTATAAGGTTACTTCTAATTTTTGCCTAGTGTAAATGTCAGGGAAATGTCGGATAAAAAGGGCCTAAAATCCTTCACAATCAAAAGGTTTGAATAGTGTAATATACCTGCTTAAGAGAAAAGTAGTCTAGAGTTATCTATTAAATTATTAATACATGGATGGCTGCTACCTGGAGTTACTTCTAATATGCCTCGCCAATATGCTAAGCGACGTTGACATGAAGACCACTGATATAGAAACGTTTTCGAATAATTTTTACTGTTGATGTGATTACATTAGGCCCCAAAACAAATGTGTGTCTGCTATTCAACTTATAAGAAAATGAGTTTTATTTATTTGCCTTTGTCACTTCTTTAGTCAAGATTTGATGGTGTGGGAGGGCGATTTACATTAGGATTCATTCGCCCTTCCAAGTTGTGCCTTGACACTACGTCAGTTTTATGATGGAGAGGAAGAAAATATTCCATATTATGAAGATGACATACTTGTTTCTTCTCTTGTTAAGAAGGAAGAAAAGGGGAAGTTAAATAACAATGAAGAAAATATGGGAGAATATATGAGGAATATAATATAAAATATTTTAGAGAGAATGCAGAATGACTGAAATGGCAAATACACGCACATACACACAGATTAGATAATAATAATAATAATAATAATAATAATAATAATAATAATAATAATAATAATAATAATAATAATAATAGTTATGAGAAGAAAGATGAGGATGCGAAGGGAATAATGACAATAAAGAGGAAAGTAAATAATAATGTCGTCTTTGGCAAAGAGTTTGAGATCATCAATGTAGATTAGGTATAACAATAATAATAATAATAATAATAATAATAATAATAATAATAATAATAATAAAGAGAAGAAGAATGAGGCAGGGAAGGGATGATTAATGAAATGAATGAGGAAATAATAATAATAATAATAATAATAATAATAATAATAATAATAATCGGTGCGTGTGTATGTACATGTTTGCTAATCTCTCTCTCTCTCTCTCTGTATATATATATATATATATATATATATATATATATATATATATATATATATATATATAGAATGTACATGTGTATGTATCCGCATTGACAGGGATCATATTGTATTTTATTTGTTTTGTTTTTTTCATGGCTACAGGTGTCATTTTCCTACAATGTCCTGCCCTTTGACTATCATCTCTTTGAGTGAAAATGTAAAAATATATCTTTTAGCGGCAAGTAGGTTGAGAGATGACCGGAAAAGTATAACTTTTATTCCCTTGCTCCTACCCCTTTGTTGAATGAATTCTTTGATATTCCCCCCTACCAATCTGTAGTATAAGTCCAGCCTACCCCATAAAATTTGATAAGTATCTGTCGTTGGCGACGGAAAATTGGAAATTTGTGGAAAGTCACTTGTGCCATGCAATTCACCTTCTTTCTTTTTTTATGTCTATATACTAAAATCTAATTATCCCCCTTGGTGTGGTCACTTGCACTAATACTAACTTAACACTTAGTATTGTCTACCGCACTGAATGTCATACACTGTTATGAAGTATTCTATTAGGTTGGTGCAAAAATAATTTCGTTTTCTTACTTATGTTACTATGTGGGAAAACGAAATTATTTTTGCACCAACCTAATAACTTCGATATATTAATAAACCTACAATCTCATTGTCTGGGCGTGCTCTTGGACCTTCTTCTAGATTCGTCCTAAAGCTGGTAACCTGAACATAATTACCCCTTGGCGGTCAAGGTTAAAACGCATCTCTACCAATTTCAATGAATACGAATAATATTTCATACCGGATCGGCCGTCAACCGGGACAACAAGGGCCATGTCCCTCAGAGAAGAACCAGTCTGAGGACGAAAAGTCTGTCACTGGAACAAACTCTTCCACACACGAAGAGACACTAGGTCACCAAACCCGGATTATAGCCAACCTTGGACCAAGTGACTCAATACCAAATCGACTAATAAAAAGTAATCGAACGAAATGGAACCGCGAAGAGTATCGAGAAGTCATGACATCCTTCTTCATTGCACTCGAAAACCCAGCAAAGAACACCAGCAATCAAACATACCAAATATCGAGAAGTATGGTGGGAAATGATATAAGACCTAACCTCAATCCAAACATGCTGCCAATGTCCGTAGGGATATCATGCGAAACAACAGACTCTCAAAGGTAGAAATAGATAAGATAAAATTAGATATAAGGCAAAATACTATGACCCATCACTCAAATTCTATTGAGACGAATGTAGAAATAAGGAATGCGACAGAGGATGAGGTGGACGCTACAGCGAATGAAATACGAAATAATCTCCCAGGAAATGAAACCCAAGACTCTACCTTAGACACAACCTGCAGTTCTCCAGAAATTGTCACTGAAGGTGACTCCAGGTACATTAAGTTAGAATTCCTTGAAAACGACGAAGCTGAAATCACCGAAGCGAAAAATGACGTCATCCAAGTACTCAGCAGAGTAACTTTCATACAATTGTCAGACAGAGACCAGCTCCCGAAAATCCATATGACGAATTCTAACAAGCAAATCCTGAAAATATACAATGCTACCCTGGAAACTCTGTTAACAGATAAACCACCGGGAAATATCACAGAAGTTAACAACGTCATATACGCAACAGCTCTAGCAGCGACTCGGAAGCTTGGGGTCAAGACAATAAATAAAATTAACAGACACAGAGAACCAGATTGGAAAACCAAACTGATACGAGAAATAAAACAAATCAGTTGTGAGCTTTCTATATTACATGAGCTCACCAGAAACCCTAATATTTCCACACGTAAATCCAAAAAGATCAAGCGGAAATATAGCATTAAATCCCTAATTGATATTCCATCAATCAAGGAAATGTTGAAAGAGAAACTTCAGCGAAATGCACAGAGAACAAGACGATATGAAAAACGTTGTAGGTTCTATCGCCAAAATAAAATATTCCCAACAGATCTTAAGAAATTTTACAGGGAAATTGGAAAAACACCTATACATGTCGAAACGCCACCATCGATTGATAATGTACAGACATTTTTGGGAAATATTTGGAGCAGCCCAAAGGAATTTAACCCAAATGTAGAATGGATACGGCGTGAAGAAGAACGACTGCTGGATACACCTCTGCAAGAAAGGGAAAATATATCCACAGATGATGTTAGGCAAGCACTAACGAAATCCCAAAAATGGAAATCCCCAGGAAATGACAAGTTGTCCAATTTCTGACTGTATCATCTGTCATCTACCCATGAAATTCTTGCAAAAATATTATCAACGCTTGTAAATAATCTCAATAAAATCCCGGAATGGGTTACTGAAGGTATTACATACCTCATACCAAAAACAACTGAAACAGACGACCCGAAAAATTATAGACCGATAACATGTCTCTCCACAACGTATATGTTGATCACGTCTGTACTGACGAACCTTACTTATTCCTTTTTCGAAACAAACAGTATTCTCCCGCTGGAACAGAAGGGATGCAGTAGAAGTTCATATGGCTGCAAAGATCAACTTCTGATAAATAAAATGATCCTGGAAAATTGCAGGAGACGACGCAGTAATCTAAGTGCAGCGTGGATTGATTATCGTAAAGCCTTTGATAGTGTTCCACATTCTTGGATCCTTAAGACTTTGGAAATGTACAAAGTCTCCCCTGTGGTATTAAATTTCCTTAAGCACAGCATGGGAATGTGGAACACCAAACTATACCTTAGTCACACCGGGGGCACTGCCATATCCAACCGTCTGAATATCCGACGTGGAATCTTTCAAGGAGAGTCTCTGTCACCCCTTCTGTTTTGTTTATGCTTAATCCCTCTTACATATGAACTGAAAAACAGTAGCTATGGTTACAAAATAAATAAGAAAATATTCAATCACCTACTCTACATGGATGATCTCAAACTCTTTGCTAAAGCCTACAATGAGTTGAAAGGCCTCCTCAATATTGTAAAATACTTCAGTGACGACATAGGTATGGACTTCGGATTAGATAAATGTGCGAAAGTAACAATCAAGAAAGATAGAATTACAGAAACACCCTTAATAGATTTAGATTTTGTCACAAAGATTAGGAAATTGGAGCATGATGAAGCTTATAAGTACCTAGGAATTAGAGAAGGAGATGGCATACAACACCCCTAAATGAAGGAAAAAATAAGAAAAGAGTACTACAGGCGTGTACGTCTGGTACTAAATACTGAACTAAACTCAGAAAATAGAATATCAGCTATAAACACATTGGCTGTCCCAGTGGTGCATGACAGCTTTAATGTCCTTAACTGGACCATAGCTGAAATTAAGCGATTGGACGCCAAAACGAGAAAGCTTCTCACTTGCTATCGCATGCATCATCCCAAAGCTGATGTTGATCGTCTGTATGTGCCCAGATCCGAAGGAGGCAGAGGATTAGTTCAACTAGAACTGCCCTACAAAACTACAACAATTGGCCTCCAAAGATACTTGGAAACTACAGAAGACTGGATGATGGTATGCGTCAAGGAACATGAAAGTAGTAAGCGTCTTTACTCCGTAATGAAAGAAGCCAACAAATTCAAAATGGAATTTCAAATGGGCGTAGAGATGCAACTACAGCACAATACAACGGCTGAAACTGCAAAATACTTAAAAAAGACAGCAAAGACGAATGCAACCGACCAGATACAGAAGCGATGGCAAGATAAACCACTTCTTGGCCAATATTCTGCCCATATCAAACAAGCTGATGTAGACAAAACCCGTACTCATCAGTGGTTACGCAGTGCAGGGTTGAAAGCGGAAATTGAAGGTTTTATCCTTGCTGCGCAGGACCAATGTTTGCTAACTAGGAATTATCAAGTACATATACTAAAATATTGTGTCAGCCCAAAATACAGATTCTGTGATAAATATCCAGAAATGATTGATCATCTTGTATCAGGTTGCACGATGTTGGCACCAACTGAATATAAAACCCGACATGACAGAGTGGACAATATCTGCACTGGAAAATCTGCAACTTCTACGGCAAAAAAACTGAAAGAAACTGGTATGAACACCACGCAGACAAGGTTACGGAGATAGGAGCTGATATAATTCTATGGGACTGCAAAATACACACTGACAGAACAGTCAAGGCCAACCGCCCAGATATTGTTATTAAAGACCACAACCAAAAACAATGGCTCCTTATTGATATGATAGTCCCTGCTGACTGCAATGTATCTTTGAAGATATTCAAAAAGCTGTCAAAATACAAGGACCTTGAAATAGAAATCTCGAAAATGTGGCATATGGGAACATCAGCAATCCCTGTTGTAGTTGGAGCCCTAGGACTATTTGGAAAAGATTGCAGTAGACCAATTGAAGGGATTCCTGGAAGTCCATGCCTCAAGGAGATACAAAAAATTGTTCTGACAATTACAGCCCACACTTTACGAAGGGATTTATCTATGTAATTTCTTTTTTTTTCTTTTTTTTTTTTTTTGTCAGTGGAAAGTGTCATGATGCCATTTTAAACTTAGGTCCCTGGGTGGGACCCGGAAAGAAATGTGTAAACGCCAGAAATCAAAGAAAATAAATAATAAAAATAATAATAATAATAATAATAATAATAATAATAATAATAATAATAATAATAACAATAAGAAGAAGAAGAAGAAGAAGAAGAAGAAGAAGAAGAATGTGAAAGAGAATAAGGATTGGAAAGAAATAATAATGAGAGGAATGATGAAAGGAAATAATAATAATAATAATAATAATAATAATAATAATAATAATAATAATAACTGTTTTGCTGGATAAAAAAAAACAAAAAAACTAGCCACTCAATATATATATATATATATATATATATATATATATATATATATATATATATGTGTGTGTGTGTGTGTATATGTATATGTATATATAAACTACCAAGAGGACAGTATCCAGGTACAACTCAAAGTCGAGGACAGAGTAGGAATATAATGTAAAAGGCTCGAACATTATTATTTCTTGGTTATAATTTATAACACTGGAATCGTAATCACGATGCAATTCATCAGACATACAAATTCAAAAAGAAATCGGAATATATATATATATATATATATATATATATATATATATACATATATATATATATACGCACACATATATATATATATATATATATATATATATATATATATATATATATATATATATATATATATATATAAAGTGAACATAGATGTCAACACTTAGAGGCAACAGTCTGTTTCATGCTTGACGCAATCGTCTGGCCGATAATTGCGTCTAGCATGAAACAGATTGTCGCCCCTAATTGTTGATTACTATTTTCACTTTTATATTTACACACGCTCTATCTATGATATTTAACACTTTATCCCATAAATATAGCACACCTTAAGACTATATATACATATATATATATATATATATATATATATATATAGATAGATAGATAGATAGATAGATAGATAGATAGATATAGATATATGTTAGAAAGAACATAGCCACTATTGATAGTGAGTCTTATCGAGAATTTATTTTTTCTCACACAGTAGTATAGGAGCATGCTAAGCCTAAATGCAAAATCCAAGAATATATTTACCATCTCGGTGTATCGCCAATATATATTGTGTTTTATCGTTTGAAATTTGAAATTAATGCCATGTCATGTTACGGCAATTAAATGATATGTAACTTCTTCCAGCTAATATATATTTATAGATTAAATTCATTTTAATACGTTAGCACCGAGAGTGAAACCAATTTATTTCAATGTGGGATGCTATCTTTTAATATAAAGTCTATCCATGATTTCGTAAATATTTTCCTTATTGCTCATTCCTACCTTCATTTAATTTGTTTTACCACGAATTCCTTCTATATTAACTAATGTGAAATCTGTTGAAATTAATTTTTCAAATACTGACATTCTGTCCCATCTGTTCGCGCATTTTATTTCATACGGCATCCTGTAAATCAGGGAGATTATTCTTTTGATTTTACACCCTCCCATATAAAATTGGCTTCTGTGACATTTGTATTATTCATTATCTATTTTCCTATTAGTCTGACAAAATGTATTTCACTTAAGTGATCTTTTTGTCGCCATTCAATATTTACGTCTGTGCGATTTTATTTTTATTACCTTCTGTCTTCGTAATTCCTCTTCTTTTATTGTCCTTAATAGTGTTTCGTTTTTTTTTTTTCATATTCTCTCACGTTTAGTAAAACCTTGCGTCTTAGGAATTTTATTGACTTCCGTGGTGTGATATTTTAAAAAAGACATATTTAATCTAGATGACGAAAAGTGGGAATCTACGAACACCAAGGATTAAATATAAAGGAATTTTTAACGAAAATAGAAATACAAAATTAATATTTATAATTAAATTCACGAAGAGACGGTTGAAAATTTGGGACACATAATGGAGACAAATTGTTTAAAGAATGGATGACGCATATGATACTTTGAAGATAGTGGAGAATCCATGGATAACCTGCCTAAGCAATTGTGTGAATGGCTCTCAAAGTGGAGGTAGAGAGAGATTTGAACATTTAAAAGTTGCTAAGGGTTACAACGGACAGGGAATTATGAATGGCCATGATTGTCCATATCCCGAAGGAATATATGATATATTATTATAATATGCTTAATTATTTTTAAAAAATCTCGTTCACCCTAAGCATGGCAGTAAATTCGTCGAGACACAAGGTGTTACTGGGTGTAGAAGTGTCAGAAACAGGAACATTACTAAGGAACGAAAAGAGATGATCATTAATCAGGAGATCACAAGCTAACATTCACCGGACAATACCCCAACTTCAGTATAAAGAAAGGGATCGTGCGCTGCTTAGAACATCATGAAAATTCATAAGCGGCAACCGAGAACCATATGAGAAAGAAATTTTCATTATAAGCAGTAACATACAATGTAACAACTACCCTTATTATATGGTTGCAGCTCCAAAAAACTGGAATAGAAAAGTACAAGAGGATAAAAACAGTCAGATAATAGCTTCGGTCGCCCTACCCTATGTGAAGTTATTATCAATACAAGACCTATGGTCCATATAATATCATGACAACCTTCAACTACTGTTCGACACTTTACAGACACCTGGTCCGTGTACCACCCCATAGAGGAAAATATGGCTAAGGACTGTGTGTAAGCTACCCCGTGCAGCCGTGGTAACAAAAAAATGTGAAACAGGCCGTTCATTAAGCTGAGACTACAAGAACATCGTAAAATGGTAACACAAGATGAAACAGAAAGTTCTGGCGTAGCTGACCATATATGGAGGCAAAATGGAGATCGCTGCTTCCTGCGGTATTAGGTTGAAATAACAGACAGAGAACATCACTGGAAAGTATGAAAATTTAAGGAATCAGCATATATGTTAGACCACAAAAATTTCCTAAGCCGGCCAAACGTAGAAATGAATACAATACAAGGAACAAGAGTGGGGGCTAGAGAAAACAATGATAACAACAAATAAAAAAAGGCAATACGAGCTCTGTTAAAAAAAAATACTTTGACATTAAGTTTATAAATCTTCCACTACACACGGCCCAGTGGACAAAAGCGATGGTTGGATCCAGTGACTTGACCCAAAGAGTTGTGAGTTCAACACCTGGCTAATGTAGTGGTGAACAAAAGAGAGCATAGTTAAAGGGTGATAACTGATACAGGTGGAACTCGAACATTCAAACGGTAGAGGAAATAAAATGTTCAGTTAGAAATTCCAATCACCTGAAGAAGGCCGGAGCGTACCACGGCTGAAACCTCGTGATTATGACAATAAAAATGATGACAACAGCCCGTTCAATATAAATAATGAAAATAATTACAATACCTCAGAAATATAGGCAGATATTCACCCTATAAAAGACACAACAAACAATCAAGCTAGAGAGTTGCTGAATGAGGATGTTGTACGGCTTTAAATTAGGAAGCAAATAGAGATTATGGTAATATGTAGGACAAATAACGGATTTCAGTAGATTTAATGAACACTGAAGTAGTTGAGAAATCATCCTCTTGAGAATCTGTTCTTAACGAAAAGATTTCTTGAAAAAATCTGAATTGAACTTTCTGCTAACAAATAAAATACGGAGTTTATGAGAATGATCAGACCAAATTCTATATTTCTTTTAAATGCGAGCCTTATTTTATTACTTCAATTAAAATAAAGCATTCGTCTAGAAATCTGCTTCTATTTTTACAAGAAGGGAAATGTAAAATTATTATAGTTTATGACTCTTAAAATATGTATATACATGCTTCATGTATTATTTTCAAATAAGATCCATTTTAAGAACACATTCACAGTCTTTGGAATTGTGAATCCGAATTGAATACCTACTGTTTCCAATATATTCAAAATGCATGGGTTTTTTCGGAATATAAAAAAAAAATAAACTGAAGAGAAATAAAATTTTCACAGATTATCGATTACAGTGGGAGAAAGATCTTTTGAAAAAATGATTTGGCAAATGACCAGCACATTCATCTGACCCTAATTCTGCAGAGATACATGGAATTAAAATGAAGAATATTGATAATTCTCGCTTTGATTTGATCAAATGCCAAGGCCTTTAGCGGCAGCGGTTGACAGTGAAGATTGGTGCATTTTGTGTGGGGCAGGTTCTGGAGATTAAGATGTAAACAATAAAAAGAAAGATTTTCTCTATGTTTCAAATTAATTTTGATATCGAGATACTTTCTCGTGTTAAAAGAAAAGATGTTGGTAAATCGTATAAAAGTTTGTTTTATTATTTTTCACTCTGTTGTCATTTTAATAATTTTCTTTGCAATATTTCTAAATACGATATTTCACTGGATTGTGGAATGGATTCCCATGATTATTTATAGAAACAGTTTCTAGTTAGCTAGTTGTTGACTAGTCAAGAAAACTTACGCATTTGAGAGATCTTATTTTTCATCCTGCAGGGCTGGTAACAGTCCGCCCACTGGCAATAGCCGGTTTAATCGCCGATAATTACAAGTTAATAAAAGCAGACACGGAAAAGAAATTACAAGAACTCCAACAGAAGGTAGCGACGTAGTGTGAGAAGAATGGACTAAGCATAAAATACCAGAAAACAGAGTGCATGTTCATCAATAAGAGGATGAGCCTGAGATGCGATTTGAAGGTCGGGAAAAATAGAATCAAGCAGACGCGGAAGTTTAAATATCTGGGAAGCGTCTTGACAGGACGGTAAGTGCGACACTGAGATCGTAGATATATTGGGATGGCCAAGGAAATATGCCAAAAACTGGGGAGAGTATTGCGAGACAGGTGGGGTTTTTTTTGGTAACAAAGAAAAGAATACTGAGCTGTTACGTGACATCTGTCATTCTTTAGGGCGGCGAATGTTGGAAGATTTCCTCAAAGATGAAGACACTTGAAGCGGCAGAGACGTGGTTCAGAAGAATGACATTATGGACAGAATGTATGAGTAAAGATGAGATGTTTGAGAGGTTGCAAACAAGGAGGAGGCTTGTACTTAATATAAGTAAGCGGCAGCTGAAGTTACTGGGACACATAATGAGGAAGAAGGGCCTGGAGAATCTAATACTCACGTGTCGAAAGAGAGACAAGGGAAAACAACGCGTGACATACCTGGCGGACTTAAACTAGTGAATGACAGAATGTAGCCTGGGTGAGGAAGCAGAGGGAAGGAATTTGTTGAGAGCTGCAAGGGATAGATGGAGGCAGGGAGTAATGATCGCCTACGTCCTAAAAGAATATGGCGCATAAAATTAAGAGGTTAAGATTTAATTTTTAATATTCGATTCCCTCCAAAAGATTCATAGCTGGTATTCGGAAACTTGAATTAATCTTTTTTTTCTTTTTTTTTTTTTTCAAGCCCCTTGGGTATGGTCATCGGTGAGTGGCATATCTATGAATCAATTTGGGCACCTCGGCGTGGTGTAATGGTTAGCAAGCTTGTATCGCTAGATCAGTTACGACTGAAAAGTGAGTTCGATCCTCACTAGATGCCCCATAATTTTAGCGTTGTGCCACATCTAAGCTATGCTTGAAAAATAACTATCTATGTATCAATTATTTCATTCATTTATTCTTATTCAGTTTAAGCTTAGTATATCGCTCATTAAGTTGAAAATGAAAGGAAAATTAACTTAATCTTGTCACAGCAGATTTTTTACGGTATGTGCGCAAATTAGATACTTTAAGAGGATTCATCTTCAGATAAATGAATAATCAGATTACAAATGCGATAAATGTACGTAGCTAGTTGTGGACAAATATTTCTTAAAATAATCAAAGATACAACAATACTACTTAAATATTTTCTTTTATAGTCTCAGTATTGTCTCACGCGGGTATTGAATAGAGTCATCATTTTTTTCTACTTCGAATTCACCAGTCAGTAAAAATGATAAAACCGGCTCCACGCCAGATTAGTTAAATGCATAGTACTCATATTACTAAAACTATGAATAAGAAAAATAAAAATAATAATGATAGCAACCAACTGTTATATATATATATATATATATATATATATATATATATATATATATATATATAATTAATTTATTAAGTTATGAAGAACTTGGATGAAATCCTGAAAGCTCAATGTAAATCCAGAGCTAATATTTAAAAGAAAAACAGACCACTTTAAGTTACGATTATAATAATTTATTTCACCAGTCCTTGTAAAGGACGACTGATCATCAGATAGCACATCCAAAAATGAAATGAAACGAAAAATTAAATTAAATTTGATGGGTAGTGTTAGTTTTTGTAATTTAACAGACAGTGTAAGAGGGATAGTTAAAGAGACATAGTAGAGTATAGGGAGGGATTAATTTCATATCTCTCTCAAGTATACTTTATATTGGGGGAGGAAGAGTGACCAGAACTTGACCTATTTAGATGGTTAACTTAACGGAAGTGATATATAAATATGGGAGGGGAGTAGCGAGAAAAGACAATGGAAAAAGGAAAAAGTAAGAAGAGGGAGAGGGAGAGGGAAGTAAAGAGAAAGAGACTGTAATTGGGTGTTAGCAATTTATGTAAACAATAAAATTTAATGCTTGATAGTAATTTAGATGTCTAAAAAATTTGATGTTTGCTATCAAATGAAATATTTAATTTTTTTACACAAATAGTTTAGGGACTTATATATAAGTTAAATACTATATTTATTAACACAATTATATATATATATATATATATATATATATATATACATATATATATATATATATATATATATATATATATATATATATATATACCCTGTGTAACAACAAATATGTTCAAATGTCAAACGCAAAATTTTCTGTTTGTTAGATTAACTTTTGAGCCGTTGTTCTTTAGAAATATATATATATATATATATATATATATATATATATATATATATATATATATATATATATATATATGTTACTGAAATTCTCCGATTTTTATAACACTATTGGACTCTTCTATGAGTAATAAGAGTGCATAATTACTCTCTAAGTTAATAGAAGTATTGGGTTCAAATAGTTCATAAATAAATATGACATATTCATCATTAATTAATCACAGCTAAACATCGGAAGTAACATGAAGGATGAAAATTATTTTCTAATATATATATATATATATATATATATATATATATATATATATATATATTGTTCCAGAATCATTTTCCAACTTATACAAGGCGATTTATCCCTCTCTTATCTTCTAAATTCTGTCCTGGGTTAATATGTTGCCTCACAGGTTTCACGTACGATTTCATTCCAAGTATTTTTTTCACTGCTTTTTGGACTGCCGTAGGTGAAATTACGCTCACGTTCCAAACGTTTTTATGAACTGTGTTGTATCTTTTCTAATTGATCTTTTTCAGCTGTAAGTTGATGAGTTGATGCCTCTTAATATTGTGGCTTCCCGATCCCGTTTTCGTTTCTACGATTCCCTTATTTTTATACTGATTCCTTTGACACTTCGACATTTTTGCTGTTACAGACGATACATACATACATACATACATACATACATACATAAATATATATATATATATATATATATATATATATATATATATATGTGTGTGTGAGTGTGTGTGTGTGAGTGTGTGTGCATGCGCGTGCGTGTGTGTGAATATATACATATGTGTTTGCGTATATATATATATATATATATATATATATATATATATATATATATATATGTATGTATGTATGTATGTATTGTGAGAACCTCAAGCCTTGAATTTAACGCCTTTTTCTGTCCATTGTTATTACCTTCATACTGTACCAAAACAATTTACTGTAAAGTATTTTCGAACTCTGCTTATGACAATTGTGCTGAAATTCTGTAAGAACTTTGTACATGAATTTTTTTTTCTCGTTTCATATTCTGAATGAAAATATTACAAAATCTAATTTCCGCAATGCTCACTAATCTATAATAACCATTATCTTTCTCTTTTAGAAAAGAATATATAAGCGTGAATTGAAATGTGAAGCGACGTTTTGGTTCCGTTACGTCTGTACATAAGATATGGTTCTATTATATGTATGATTAAGTTCAACAGTGTTTCTTTCTGCAGATGTTTTTGTTCAGTTCTTATCTAATATTTAGCTGTAAAATTTCATAGAAACTTTGTGAGAAAGGTTTAGTAGTAATTAGTAATTCGACAAAAGGGACGAAATAAGTAAGTTATTTTTTTTATCGATTGAACGACTTAAAAATATTTATCTTCGGAAGTCGACTTTTCAAGAGGTGTCTACATTCGCAAACTGAAGCAAATAAACGATCTCTTTTTATGTTCTCCTTCAGGCTAAACACCAGCTAATTAATGGAATTTTTTCTTGTAGGAGACTTGATTCGTAATTCCACATATGAAATCGAACACACACACAAACACACACACATGTATATATATATATATATATATATATATATATATATATATATATATATATATATATATATATATATATATTGAGAGAGAGAGAAAATAAATATCTAAATACGATTCATAGCAGAAACGGAGAATTTCCCCTTTGGAAATCAGAAAGAAATTGGCAATTCTATCAGTAAATGTATCGGAAAGGAATTCTGAAGAAAAGAAACAATTCTGAGAATGAATTCAAGGTAACTAAAAACATTGACTCGTAGAAACAGGGAAACCAAATTATTCGTACCTAAATCTTAACAAGAAAATCTCATTCGCGTTTTACTTTATTATTCTATTCTCCCGATTTATGCTTCTTTGGAGACATCTTTTTCACTTTCCTTCTGTATATCTTTAATTCTAACTACTGACAGAGAGGTGGAGAAAATGTAAGAAAAATAAAAATAATACGAGGAATTATTGAATTATAGATAAAACGCTTATTGCTACCATTGATCAATATTCCTGTTAAAATGTTGAACATTCTTTGAAAACCTACTAGAAATGATAGCCCAGGAGATTAACGTATCGTTTTCTTTTTTTGTAAAAGATTTTCATTTTCTATATTTACGGTAAATATACATAGTTGATGATAAAGACGATACACACACTCATACATATATATATATATATTAGGTTGGTGTAAAAATAATGACGTAATAATGTCGTTTTTGGACGTTAAAAATACATATTATTTATGCACCAACCTAATACATAAGTGTGTCTTTGAGTGTATATGTATGTGTTTTCGTTTTGTGCGTGTGCACGTGTATAAAGACATTTTTATGTTTAACGTTATTTTTATAGATACAAGTATTTAAGTAAATGCTCTGTTTATATTAAACCGTATTAAATAACATTTACCGGCCTGAATGTCCGAGAAATTTTCATAGAAAATATTCGTCCTTGGACAGGATTACGAACCTGTATCCTACACGGAACCGTCATTTACGCTGACGTGCCTTGACCGCTCGGCCACCAAGGATCGTTCGGTTGCCAAGGTCGAATTTACTGCGGTCAAGACACTAGATATCATCACCGGAAACCAGTTAGAATAAATTACATATATAAAGTATATTAAGTTGCAAATTTCAAAATGTTTATATTATGCAATGTATATTGTTTGGCAGTTAGCTACTATTAACGATTAACTTCTGAAAACAACATTGAAATAAACACGTCAAATATCAGATAAATATCTCGGATAATGGTGTTAGCATTTCAACAATATCGAATCATTTTAAGATCATTGGCAAGGTGAAGATCACCGATAAATTAATTGACTTCTAACTTTCTAACCTACTACTGACCAGGTTTGACGTTGCTTAACTTTGGTAATCACCGGAAAACGGTATTTCAACGGAGTGTGGCTGTAAGCCGAATATATGGAAATTATAGTAAGTATTTTAGTCTTATTCGGTATGTTATATGTTAATCAATAGTTTATATTTCAATAGTAAGATGGGACATTGACAAATTGCCGGGCCAACCAAGAATATATTTAAAAAAATCTTATATATAATCATTTCAAAAGTTTAAATACCATGTTAGATATTAATTTTTGGTATTGTTGATAAGAAAATTGAACATTGGATATACTGTATTAGCGGTAGTTTCTCACGACACTGCAACTTACTTTAAAATCGAAATACTAATCTAAACTCTCGATTCAAGTTCTTAAATATCTTCATCAGATTGAGACACGTCATTTTTATCATTTCACCGAAAGTAAGATATAAAAAGCTACTAATTCGCAATGATGTTACCGAGAGGGAATGCATATAAGGAAAATAAAATAAAATCATCAGGGAGAAAGAACAATAAAAGAGCAAGAATTAAGAGTTTAGAAAATAGAGATTGATATTGTTTTTACATTGAGAAGGGTGACATTCACGGCGCCAAACACGTTCAGATATATTTAAAATCTCAGCTGTAGACAACCGCTTCTTTAGATAAAATATTAAATGAATCTTGTCAGTCTTATCCAGGATCATCGTTCTTGGAAACTTGTGAACTTAAGTTACAAAATCACGAACAAATAACATAAAAACAACTTACTTGCATTACGTAGATTATTCAGACTCTTATCTTCGTCTCCACTGCCATATTCACAACGTCTCGGCTGTTTTACGCTCCGGCCTTTCCAGGTAATTGGAATTTCGTACACAACCCTTTATTACGTCCACCGGGGTATATTATCCTAGTTATCTGTGTCACCCCTCTTCCGAGTGTCTCAGTTATTTCCCTTTAACAAAACTCTCACAGTTTGGCTCATCACTGCTGCGGCCTGTTATTGAACTCACATTTCTTTGCGTCTAGGCAATAGATCTAACCAAGGTCTTTATTCACTGTCTCAAGGACATATGGCCGAGTGAATAAATACGAAACCTGAAAACTGGATAAAGACCAGCGGATCACCTGAAGAACGCCGACGTGTACAATGGTCGAAACGTTGTGAATGCGGCAATGAAGATGAAGATAACAGTCCAAATAATATAAATAATGTAAGTAATAATACCTCATCTCAGGGATATAGACAGAGTAAAAGAACTCATTTTAGGATTTTCAACAGCAACAACATGGAGAGCTCATGTAACTGGAAGAGAAAATAACATAAAACATGATGTTGACTTACCACTCAAATTCAAACAAAAAATTAGGAAGGAAATATTCAATACTACTGGAAAATCCAATCACAGTAACTGGTCATGAGAATCCTTTTAAACTGACAAGTGTTTTTAGAAAAAAGATTTTGGATATTTTATCCGATTGTTGCACTTGACTCTTAGGAAATGGTTAATATTACACATGTGTCGACATATATTCAGCAACTCTACTTATTATAATGCTTCCTTTGAATACCCTATTATAATATATATATATATATATATATATATATATATATATATATATATATATATATATATATATATATAAAACAAATAATTTTTTGTGTGTCTGTCTGTCTCTCTGTGAGATACTTTTCACTCGAGATCTATCCAGCCGATTTTGACCAAACTTGGCACATATATTGTACAATATAAGAGATAGTTTCTAAGCGTAAAAAAACGTTATATTTTTAAAAAAATCAATAACCGATAAAGCCGATCAAAATCAATAAATTGAACATTTTTCCTCTGATTTCGTTTAAATTCAATATGTCGATTATTTGCATCATGACGAGCTCAAAGATACCTCACTTTTATTTCTACGCCACTGCGTTTAGCGAAAAATGGAAAATCGATTTCAATACAAACCATTGTCGTCCCCTAATAATGTGCATCCAGTTTTAAAAATTACACAAGAAAAGGAGCTTGATTCGTCTCTTCCCTTTCTTGATGTTTTGGTTATCAGAACTTCATCAGGATTTGTTACATCTGTTTACCGTAAACGACAATTACTAGTTCATATAACTGTTGGGATTCTTTTAGTCCCGACAAACGTAAAATTAATTTAATTAAAACCCTTACCCATAGGGTTCTAATGATCTAAGTTTAAGTTGGATGAGGAACATAGGATTATTACCACTACTCTCTGTAACATTGCCTATCCGTTGGGCATTGTTCAGTCAATAATAAAGCATAAAATTGCTGAATTCAAAAATGAAAAACCTATTACAGTACAAATATATATTGTGTACCTACGCCTTCCTTGGCTGGGTAATATCAGCGATAGATATTCTAGGCAGGTTTCCGTAGCAGTTTGACATTGATACTTTGCCGCTAAAACTCATGTGGTCTTTTCTGCCAAGCGTGCTTTTCCGTCCTTTCGGAAAGACGTTCTCCCTACACATCATAACAGTTTCTTTCTTCTTTTAAATGTAATTGTAGTTCAGACTACATATAGAGAACGGCACAAAGCTGGGTGTCAGAATGAAGCAACATGATCCAACGAAAATCTACAATCTTAAGTACACTGACCAATATATATGGGTCTTCCATCGCATGGGAAATAATAAATAGCCATAAGTATGTTTCTAGTTTTAATGTCGACTCATTTACCATTCTTAGCGTGTCCCACTCGAATTACTACTTAAAACTGTTGGAGGTCATTTATATATTATCATTGATGCTCTTTCTGTGTAAGCAGAAGGACTTTGTACTGGGCCTCCAAATAATTTTCATCTAACCAATATTTTTTTCCTTTTTTTCTATCCTCTTCATAATACATATTGTCCTTCAATTTTTAGTGATAATTCTATTTAATTTATTAACCTCGTTTTAGATCAGTTGAGCGAGGCTCGAATCCGCTTAGCTAGCGTGTTTTTCGTTTTAAGTTTTATCTATTAATAGCATTTTTTTTGTTTTAGTTTTAACTATTATAATCATAAGTGGTACTAAAAATAAATTGTGTCTTTTCATGACGGTGATAAAAATGTTGTACCACAAATCATATCCTAATATATATATATATATATATATATATATATATATATGTTTGTGCCTGTGTGTGTATGCATATATATATATATATATATATATATATATATATATATATATATATATATATATATATATATATATATATATATATAGTAGAGGATAATGGTCAATCTCTACACAGAGGAAGACGAGCCAACAGAGGGCTGACCTGTCAGAAATCTGCTGAGAATATCTTGGACGGCAACATGAGATAACCAATTAGTTTAAAGAATATACAAACCCACTAAAGATATTTTATTAGAATTAGAAGAAATAGTTTTAAATTTTGGGACACCACATGAGGAAAATACACGCAATGAATTTCGACACTATAGAAAAATAATCGTATTTGCGAAATTGGCCTTTTCATTTTAAGGAAGAATTCAGGTTTACCTTGATAGAGCAATCAGTACTAAGGTCTGTTGAAATTTTACAAAGTTTTCATATTTCTTCCAGAGAGTAGAACTCCGTTCCTCCTACCTGCTTCCCTGATAACTATAATTTAAAATAAAATTAAATGCATGCTGCCATCTTTTATTGACTTGAACCCCATTTATCTTTTGACCTATCCTCAAACCTCGCCCCCATCCCCAATCTTTTCTCTCACTTTCACTGTCTGTAACCACCTGCGTGCTAGTAGCACACCCACGTACCAGGAAACATTATTAAAAAGAGCACAATAATAGTGATCAGTTGCTAAAAAATCGCCTGATGAGATCGTAATGTCGAAACCAAGGTTACGTATTAAACTGACCTCCTGAATTTTAATATATATATATATATATATATATATATATATAAAGAAATATAGTCTTAAGGTGTGCTATATTTATGGAATAAAGTGCTTAATATCAGAGATAGAGCGAGTGTAAATATAAAAGTGAACATAGAAGTCAACACTTAGATGCGACAGTCTGTTTCATGCTATATGCAATCGTCAGGCCACGTGTGCTGTTATTTTTCTCGGCTATTTATATATATACGGGTTAGTGGTGCACTGTGGGTATTCTGTTATGGCGGTTATTTCACCGGAAGTCGTTTGTTTATCTATTTAGGTCAAATTATATTGCTTGTTTTTATTTTTGTTTCTTATTTTATTATTTATTTATTTATTTATTAACGTAGTAAGAATTTGTTTATATCACTTATTTAACAGTTTTGTTTTGGTTTGGGAATTTAATTAAAGCTATTTGTTCAGTTTTGGGGTTGATTGTTTTAGTTCATTCTAAGTATTATTTTGGCGGGAACAGTTTTTAATTGATTATCTTTATTTGGGATTGGTTTGTTTATTTATTTACTTGGATGAATTTAGGTTAATTTATTTTACTTGTATATTTTCTCTTTTCGGTTTTCAATTTTTAAGTAACAGTATTTTTTTTATGTTTTATTTCTATTTTTTTTTTTTTTTTTTTGTTATTTTGTTATTTTTGCTTATTAGTATATTTATTTGTTTTTATTTTATTTTTTCCGTTTTTAATTTTTTTAGGTTACGGAGTAAAAATTTATTTTCATGTCTGCATTTTGAGATGAGTTCGGATCTTTTGTTTAATAATTTATTTTGGTCGGGAAAAGTAATGATAGCTATTTTTTCCTCCGGGCAAAGTTTGCAAGTTTTTGATTGGTTATTGTAGGCTGATGATTTTTTCCTTATCTTCCAAGATATTTTTGTATTAGCAAGGCAGGAGCCTTTATCACACTAAAAGACCATAAAGAAAATTTCAAAACCAACCCTGCATGTCGACTCATAAACCCAGCCAAAAGTGAACTAGGTAAAATAAGTAAAACAATACTAGAAAGAATTAATTCTGAACTTAGGAAGAAATTAGGAGTAAACCAGTGGAAAAATACGAAAACAACTATTGACTGGTTCCACAGCATAAATAACAAACAAAACTGCCAATTCTTACAATTAGACATAAAAGAATTTTACCCATCCATAACAGAACGTATGCTAGATAAGGCCATCAACTTAGCTCAGAAACAAGTAATAATACAACCAAGCGAAATCAACATCATTAAGCACTCCCGTAAATCACTATTATTCCACAATGAAGAAGCATGGATAAAGAGAGATGGGATATTTGACACTACAATGGGAAGCTTTGACGGTGCAGAAGCATGCGAAATCATAGGCATTTACTTACTAAACGAACTGAGCAAAATAATAGATAGAAATGACACAGGACTCTACAGGGACGATGGTCTCATAATCTTAAGAAACTGCAACAAACAAAACACAGACAAAACTAGAAAAGCAATAATAAAGATTTTTAAAAATAACGGATTCGGCATAGATATAAAAACTAACCTAAACGAAGTAGATTTTCTAGATGTTACCTTCAACCTAAGAGAAGGCACACATAAACCATATAGAAAACCTAATGACAAACCACTCTACATACACACATCTTCCAACCATCCACCTTCTATAATCAAACAGATACCAAAATCGATTAACCGCAGGCTCTCTGACAATTCCTCCAATGAATCCCTATTTAACAAAGCTAAGAAAGACTATGAAACAGCCCTAAAAGATAGCGGATTCCCAGAAACACTCACATACTCACCACAGAATACAAAAAAGGCCAACAGAAGAAGAAATATCATATGGTTCAACCCACCGTACAGCAAGAACGTAAAAACAAACGTAGGGAAAATATTCTTTTAACTCTTACACAAACACTTCCCAGAATCAAGCACCTTACACAAGATATTCAACAAAAACACTGTAAAAATCAGCTACAGCTGCACCGAGAGCATGGCACAAATAATAAAAAAGCACAATAGGAAAATTATCAACAAACCACACGAACAAATTAAACCCACGTGCAACTGCAGAATAAAGAACGAATGTCCCTTAAACGGAAATTGTTTACAAAACAACGTAATATACCAAGCCACGATAAAATCACCAGATAATGAAGAAAAAGTATACATAGGAGTAACTGAAGGACCCTGGAAACAAAGAAATTATACACACAAAACATCTTTCACAAATAGTAAATATGCAAACAGTACAATGCTTTCTAAGTATATCTGGAAATTAAAAACAAAACGAACATCACACCAAAAATATCTTGGAAGATAAGGAAAAAATCATCAGCCCACAATAACCAATCAAAAACTTGCAAACTTTGCTCGGAGGAAAAAAGAGCTATCATTACTTTTCCCGACCAAAATAAATTATTAAACAAAAGATCCGAACTCATCTCTAAATGCAGACATGAAAATAAATTTTTACTCCGTAACCTAAAAAATTAAAAACGGAAAAAATAAAATAAAAACAAATAAATATACTAATAAGCAAAAATAACAAAATAACAAAAAAAAATAAAAAAAATAGAAATAAAACATAAAAAAAATACTATGTTACTTAAAAATCGAAAACCGAAAAGAGAAAATATACAAGTAAAATAAATTAACCTAAATTCATCCAAGTAAATAAATAAACAAACCAATCCCAAATAAAGATAATCAATTAAAAACTGTTCCCGCCAAAATAATACTTAGAATGAACTAAAACAATCAACCCCAAAACTGAACAAATAGCTTTAATTAAATTCCCAAACCAAAACAAAACTGTTAAATAAGTGATATAAACAAATTCTTACTACGTTAATAAATAAATAATAAAATAAGAAACAAAAATAAAAACAAGCAATATAATTTGACCTAAATAGATAAACAAACGACTTCCGGTGAAATAACCGCCATAACAGAATACCCACAATGCACCACTAACCCGTATATATATAAATAGCCGAGAAAAATAACAGTACACGTGGCCTGACGATTGCATATAGCATGAAACAGACTGTCGCCTCTAAGTGTTGACTTCTATATTCACTTTTATATTTATATATATATATATATATATATATATATATATTATAAAACCCAGGTTGTGTGTGTGCGTCTGTTCGTTTATATATTGCATCGGATTTCGTACATTTTTCAACCGATTTCAACAAAACTTCACAGGACTACGTAAAATTACCTTGCGGTGGTTCTGACAGCACCAAAAATTGGAAAAACACAAGTTTTTGCACGAAATCAATTTGAAAAGACGATTAAGAGGCATCGCTGTCGGGAGAACGAAAGGCGGACAACTCATATCGAGTTATACTTATTATATAACCCAGGTTGTGTGTGTGTGTGTGTGTGTGTTCGTTTATATATGGGATCGGATTTCCTACATTTTCAACTGATTTCAACAAAACTTCACTTTTGTTTTTGGCAGGTAGTGTTTCTTATTATCTTGCACACTTTTTTCTTTATTTTTACATTCAGAATGCTTTAAAAATTCAATTTACAAGACAATTGTTTATAATAAAATTCTATTCAAATGGTAGACTCATAACGATTGAAAACAATGTTTTTGTTTGAGTTTGGGTTTGACCAATTCGTAAAAAAAAAAAAAAAAAAAACTAATCAAGACATGCGTGTCCGTCAAACTTAAACAATAATCTTTGTCAATTTTATTTTTCAGTCTTTATGATGGTCGATACTTGATCTATCTCTTACTGTTACATCCCCGGGTAACGTCGGGCTCTACTGCTAGCATATATATATATATATATATATATATATATATATATATATATATATATATATATATATATATATATATGTGTGTGCGTGGTGTGTGTGTGTGTTTTGGGCGTATGTTTGTGTCTCTGAGCTGTTCCCGATTTGTAGGAATCAGATTTAATCGCAAAATATAAGTAACATTTAAGTTGAGCATCCCTTTCACAGCTCAGTTTTACTGAATAGGCACAATGAAAGAAGAATGCTCTAAAATGAGATGGGACACAGATCATGAAGGAAGAATGACAAGCAACTATCTCTTTGCCTGAATACAACTGTAAAAATAAAGTAAATTATTTCCAGGAAAATGTAATTTTAGATGTGGCGGGGAAATAGATAAGGCTGAATAATAATCAATAACTGAAAGCCTTTTTCGAGAAATTCACGTATACATACAT
Source organism: Acanthosepion lycidas (assembly GCA_963932145.1). Lineage (NCBI taxonomy): Eukaryota > Metazoa > Mollusca > Cephalopoda > Sepiida > Sepiidae > Acanthosepion > Acanthosepion lycidas. The sequence continues at coordinate 86,911,226 of OZ010591.1, read as the reverse complement.
CATCTGTAAAATGTGTTTAATAAAACAAGATTTAATTTTAGAATGTAAAGTAACAAAAAAAAACTGATATTTTCAATACGACATGCGTCTGTAATTAAAAGTACTTGATTAGATAAAAAAAATTGAATTCGACAGAAATCAAAATCGTTAATGATGAATATGTATTTTGTTATTTAATTTTAAATTAAAACATTTAAACAGAATGTTTTATTTTGGGAAATAGTTTCACATATCGATCAGCTAATTACTGGAAATGTTATCATAACAAGAAAAAATATTTTATTTAGTTAATAAAAGTTTATGTTTAAAATATGGTGAAACACTTTAAAGAAATTCATATTGACAAATAAAAGAAATATATAGAAATCAAATACTATACAATAGCACTAGAATAATTACTTGAAGCATAAATCTGTAGGTTCAATATTTGAATTTTCACACGTACATATATATATATATATATATATATATATATAATTAAATAATATATAATAATTAAAAAATAAATTATCATTACAATTAAAACTGAAATGTTATTACATGCAACAACAAAAATGTCATTTTCATTATTAAAAATACAAATAGATGTCTGTAATTCCAGTAGTAGAAAATAAATAGTTTAAAATAGGTTAGAATTACTAGTGATTAGGCAACAGTAATAAAAGATGCATCTTATTACATACAGCAATTAATGTCATTTTCATTATTAAAAAAATGAAATATATTTCTGTAATTGTGAGTTCAATTCCTGGTCTGTGTAGTACATAATAAATTGTGTACAATACGTTAAAATTGAAATGATTAAAAAATAGTATTAAATGCGACGTATTGTATACAACAATAAAATGTCATTTATTTTTTTTTTTAAATACAAAATATAATTTGTAATTATGAGTTCAATTCCTGGAACAGCTAGTACAAAATAAATTGTGTACAATACATTTAAATTTAAAGAAAATGATTGTATAATAAGAGTGAAATCTTATTGCATACAACTAACAAAGTGTCATTTTAATAATTAAAATACGAAATAAATGTTTGTAAGTGTGCTTTCAAGTTCCGCTCGTGTAGTGCAAAATAAATTGTATAAAATAATGAAAAATGAAAAATGATTGAAAATTTCCATTAAAGGTGGCTTCTTATTGCATATAATGACAAAATGGCAATTTCAGGATTAAACTTACTTAATACATGTCTGTAATTCTGTGTTTAATTTTTGGTCAGGGTAGTACAAAATAAATTGTCTGACATAGGTTAAAATTAAAAATGATTAAACATTGTTATTAACATTGACATCTTATTAAACAGAAAAAAGTATTTAAAAAAAAAATACTAATTAGATGACTGCAAAAAGTGAGTTCACTTACTGGACGGTGTATTACAAAATAAATAGTGTAATATACGTTTAAATTAAAAAAAAACAAAAACAAAAAAAAAAGTTGATTTCTTCAAAGACTAGGACGGAAGCACGATAACAATGAAACCCGTAGAATAAATTAAGATTATTGTTCCAGTTTCTCCGAACGTTACCCGAATCGATAGACACTGAAGGAGGTGGAGACTGGGATTGCCCGACAGATTATGATTATAACCAAATCGATGGGAAAATAAGTCTGAATGTGAAGGATTATGATGATTGTGAATATATATCAATTTTAGAAAACCTTTAGGATATATTTTGAGAATTTTCTAAAAGCAAATATGTTTTCCACTATTTACGTTATTCGGACTATTGTCCTCATTTTTGTCTACATATTTATTACAACGTTTTGGCTATTGTAACCCCCGGCCTTCTTTAGGTGTTTGGAATGTCGAACTGAACCCTTTATTTCGAGCGCTGGGGTAGACTGTTCTATTTCCACGAGCCATGTCTAATGGATATCAGTTATCAGTTATCTCCTGTTATTTCCCTCTACAAGTTCTTGAGGACACATGGCACAGTGGATGAAGGCATTATCTAGATCCAGTGAAAGGAGCCAAAGAGTGTGATTTCAATACCTGTTTAAGCCGGAGGAGTACTTGGAGAGGTGAATTAGCAGGAGATAACTGGTAACTGACATCCATTAGACATGGCACGTGGAACTAGAACAGTCTGCCTCATTGAGCGAAATAAAGGGTCCAGTTCGTCATTCCAATCACCCGAAGAAGACCGGAGCGTACAACGGCCGAAACGTTGTAATAAATATGGCGAAAAAAGGAGGACAATAGTCCGAATAATGTAAATAATGTAAATAATAGCTCATCTCAGAAATATAGACAGATATGTTTTCTAAATTTTCATGTATATATCATTTGGATTGATTCTCCTGCAATGTAATTTACACAAATCATGAATTCGTTGAAGCCTTCGTTTGATATCATGACATCTCTTAACTGAGAGTTAGCATTAAAAGAAATTTATAAAATATAAATAAACAAAAAAAAAAAAAAAAAACTAAGTGAAAACTTGAATAACCATTCTTTCCTTAGAGAAATCCGATATATTTGAGAAGTATATTATCTTGATTGCTAGATAAGTTTTTATTTCTCTATTAAACTCACCTTCCATATCATTTAATCATTTTTACACTGGAAGTGATCTTAAATGCTTCTTAGAAATTGAGACGTTTTTTTGCAATGTTTCTGGATAATTTTTGGAAGAACCAAAAAGGCGTCTATTATTTGAATTGTCAATTTAGTTGCATTGTGTCTAGTAAAATAACGCCTTATTATCAATGATTTGGCTTCAAAGAGAAAAGAATTCAGGTAGATCTTCGGAAATTATTCAGAAAGATTTGATTTGGCCGCCTACATGACCTGCCCCTGGTTATGATTATGATAGTACCAAGTGAAGGGGTATTCCTCATGATGAACGTTCGTAGATTTTTGTTTTTTTGATTGCTACCCCAACATATATCTGGCCCTTTAAAAAATATTTAGTCTAATAAAATCCCGTAGAATTCGTGAAACACCGGATTAATTTTCTAACATTTTTTTTATGTTATATATATATATATATATATATATATATATAAAGAAATATAGTCTTAAGGTGTGCTATATTTATGGAATAAAGTGCTCAATATCAGAGATAGAGCGTGTGTAAATATAAAAGTGAACATAGAAGTCAACACTTAGAGGCGACAGTCTGTTTCATGCTATATGCAATCGTCAGGCCACGTGTATATATATATATATATATATATATATATATATATATATATACGTATGTGTGTGTGTGTTTCTCTCTCTCTCTCTCACTCTTTATATATATATATATATATATATATATATATATATATATAGACTATTGTCCTCATCTTTGTTCCTATATATATTATAACGTATCGGTCGTGGTACACCCCGGCGTTCTTCAGGTGGTTGTAATGTCAAACTTAACCCTTTATTTCGATCACTGAGGTAGACTGTTCTAGTTCCACATGCCATTTTTAATGGATGTCAGTTATCAGTTATCTGCTTTTAATTTTCCCTCTGAAAGTTCTCCCCTGCCTTATCTGGGTATTGGACTCATCCAGGTCCTGTCACTGGATCTAACCAACGACGTTATCCACTGTGCCATGGGTCCTTGAAGACATCTGTGTATGAATTTCTGGTTATTATAAACTAAATGTCTTCAGCAATCATTTATATCAGTGCACATATTGGAATTTTTGCTGTTACAAACATGTTTTTACCAGAACTCATATTGCAACTTTTTTTTTATAATTATCGCTTTTCTCTGACACTCCTTATTACTGGTTCCCATATTGTATGCATTTATATGCGTTGTCGGCTCAGGAGATTTTTGTGGCCTAGCTTATGTACTGATTCCTTAAGTTTACGAATTTTCCAATCGTGTTCCTTGTCTTTAATCTCAAACTGATCACACAGAGGGTGGTGATCTCCCTTCTTTCTCCCTATGTGGTCAGCCTCGCCGAATTTTTCCACTTCCCCTCGTGTTACAGCTTATGTAATCTGAAAAAGTGGATAAAGGCGTTGGTCAGATCCAGTGACAGGACACAAAGACTGTGAGTTCAATATTCGGTTAAGGCAGTGGAGAACATCCAGAGGGATAATTAATAGGAGATAACTGATATCTGACACCCATTAAACATTGCACGAGGAACTAGAACAGTCTACCCCAGTGAGCGAAAAAAAGGGTTAAGTTCGACATTCCAACTATCTGAAGAAGGCCGGCCGAAACGTTGTAATAAATATGGCGACAAAGATGAGGACAATAGTCAGTATAATGTAAATAATGTACATAATACCTCATCTCAGAAATATATATATATATATATATATATATATATATACATATATATATATATATTAGTTTAGAGCAAAAATAATGATGTAATAATGTCGTTTTCAACGTATAACGTCAAAAAACGACATTATTATGTCATTTTTGCACCAACCTAATTTATATATATATATATATATATATATATATATATATATATATATATATATATATATTATGATTTACATTCCTTGCAGAACATAGGACCGGAAGATATCGGTGAGGTTTCTATAAGTCAGTTTTAAATGAGTAAGTTGCTAGGCTAGTGCAACAAACTCCAACCTGTAGGATCGGGCTTTGAATTCAGGGTTGTCCTTTTTGTAGACCAGTTGCCACCTAAGGTCTGTTCTATTTACTTTAACTGGGTGGTGGAGGAAAGAAGAGGATTCATACCTTTTCCAAGGGTATTATCCCGTAAGTGAATGTAATTGATTCGATTAGATTTCGAACTCTCCTTAATTCGAGTCGCTATCCACGAATCCATCATGTCTGTAATTAGTATTCCATTCAAATGTCCAATAAACAGAAGGCAAAATACAAAAAAGCTACTTAGAAAATTATGATTATCCAGGAAACAATTAGAAAACCAGACGAGAGTTGAAGATAAAATGATGTTATAGATTAAACGTGTGAATAGTTAAATAAAAAGTAGACATAATGTTTCAATATTGACAAGAGGTAAATCTTTCCTTACTGTCACAATCCAATTATAATACAGAACCCGTGATAATGGTAGCAATTCGGCCGATAATGGAGTTTTGATTAACTTTCCCTAAATAATTACCGAGAATGGTAGAAGCTAAATAGGCGTTGATTGAAGAATTAAATTAACATGAAAATGATCCCAATTAAAGCTGCTAACGGTGAATGAACGCAATCGGCGTTAGTGCTGATCCAAATCGATGTTAAATAAGATCAGATCGATAAGGAATCTGATTTGTCGCTTCTTGCTACGGTTTCCCGCTGCAGTGATTGACGAGAAAATTAAAATCAAATACCTGTTTTTAAATTACGACTGAGATAGTCTTTATATACTTAACACTCGTGATATTTTCAGGATCTTTTCTAATTGGAACATTTTCATTAAAAGAAAAAATTGTGAAGAATGAAAAACCTGACCAGCTTCCCAAAATTTTACCAAATCCCGAAACATCAGTATTGTATTTTCTAAACTACGGACTAGTCATCAACTTTAAGTAGACAGAAAATAGGATTGTCAGCAAAAGAAAATGTCCAAACGGAGAACTAGGAATAGCGATATAGATATAAAATGGCACCGCGGTTAAGAAATCTGGGAATATTTGTAATGACACCGAAATCCGAACGCGTATTGGAATATGGAAATATGCATTGCAAACTGTAAAGAAAATACTGAGAAACTGCATGCTGAATCTCTGTGATATTAAACCTTTTTCATGGCAATGAACACAAAACTAACTCCCTACGTGAGAGTACAAAACTGGAGTCAACGCGAATTTAGTTCCATAGAAGCATACTGAGAATTCGATAGACTGAGCGAGTAAGAAACTAGAAGCTCATCCAAAAAAAAAAAAAAATTACACCCAAAATAATCTAGAGCTTGGCAGCTGATTTCTTTTCAGTCTTAACTCTGACAGCTCAATGGGAAACAAAATGGCTGTTCACATCCAACTTCTCGAAGGCAAAACAGGTGACCTTCCGCCATTACCGTTCTGATGCGGAATGTTCACCTATCGTGATGAACGAATTTTTCCTAATATTGAGCACCTAATGGAACTTAAACTGAATCCAGAACTCAAGTGTAAGACGTACACACTATCCGTCGCTGAAGATGCTAGAAAAATGGTCGGCTTCCTGTACCGCTTCAGCGAGTACCTCACTTCTTCTGCTATCTTCTACCTTTACAAAGTCCAAATCAGGTCAAAAATGGAGTAAAGCTGCCATATCCGAGCAGAAGCTGGCAACTCTTCACTTCCGTTCTCGATAGATTCCAAAGTGTCCCAGTATCCTTGAAATATACGAATTATTTTTCACTCTGCAACACATATCTGACTGCTCTATCGATATTTGCGTGGTGAATGTTCAAATGAACTACTTTATTTAGATCTACCAGTTCAAACTTTCACGGCTAAAACCCCTCATGTTGCGTATATTGCAGCGAATTAACATTACTCCCGTCATATCCCGCTGGTGAGATTAAGTTTCACACAGGCAGCTTCTTTCCACGTATCGCTCCCTTGTGGAACCGACTCACAAGAAACTACTTCTCCGATCACTACAATCTTAAACTGTTCAAATCTACGCTTAGCCGTTATCTTTCCGACATACATACATGATCTGTACCTCTTAATCTGTAACTCACTAACTCCAGTGGCCTCAGGATTTTGTACCGTGTAAACAACGCAGTAAAAAAAATCTTAAGATAAAAGAATAATTTTATTCAGAAGTAGAAACTTATTGGACAAATAATGAGGAATGAGATTATACAAAAGAGTATGCAAAACTAATCTCAATGGACATATCGAAGTCAATAGGATAGGAAAAGGCAGCGGATTACTAACTGATGAGATTTTGTGAATCGATAACGAAACATTGGTGATGGCTTGACAAAGTGAGAAACGTTGTTATGGTCCACAATGGATAGTAAATTGTTGAGAGATATGAAAGTTCACATCCAGAAGAGAACAATTACACAGAAGAAGACTTAAATTCTTCTTAGTCCGATGGAAGACTTTTCGACATAGAGTCCGAGATTAAGGTTACGTTTCAAACATCAAGCTTTTGCTAACTGGAAATTTCAGTCCCTTCAGGAGAAATTGGCAAATTCTGGTGCCTTTTAGACCAGTTTTCTTTTATGTAAAGTATACCTTCATTTTATATGCAGTCATTACTTTCGACAAAGTCTTATAGATTTTGCTTGTCTTCATGATATATTTACATATTACCGATAGCTAATCATTTACAGTTCCTATTTTCTTTTAATTATTTCAACCAAGCAAGGTGCAAATGTCATTACTACGCGGGGATTTACAGGGAGGGAAAGTGAGAGAAAAGACTGAGTTCATTTGACTGCTAATCTTTTGACTGCTAATCTTTTGTCCTTTCCTCAATCCTCCATAGGGAGGTTTGAGGAAAGGACAAAAGAGGAATGGGAGGATAGAAGATGGCAATTGACGTTGCATTTAAAATTTGGAAGATTATAATTATTAGGGGGCCGAGTAAATGGAGGGGAATTCTACATTGGGAAATGCGAGAAAATAAACTCTCGGAGTAGAAGCGACTGTTGTATCTAGTTAGCTCAACAATAAAGGTGTGGGACCTAGCTGCCCATTTAGTAGCACTCTTAAATTCATGTAGTCGGGGTATCAGGGAAATAAAAAGGCTTGCCAGAGTAGTTGTCATAAAAACATTTGTGTAAACTATTGCAGGAGCACTTGACGAGATATGGTGACAGTATTCAATGCACGGACTAATAGTAGATTTGTAAATGTGTAAGATTTATTTTAACGAGAAAAAAAAACATTCTGGCACGACATAGTGACCCAAATTTTCTTGGAATAAATGCTGGGATTGATCCGATGTATTACATATTCTATAAAATGTGACTGTCAAATTCCCGTTTTTCTTCATTATGTGCCCTAAAATTTTGATTTGCTTATTTCTTATTCAATTATCAATATGCTTTTGCTTAACATTTTCGCTAAAAATATCCTCACTAGTGAAATTCTTTGTCTATGGTAATCTCAGTATCTTTCAGCAGAACAACATCCTTTTATTTCAAATCTTCTATGTTCAGATACCACTACCATAAAGGGAAATATATATTGCATCGAAAGTGAACATTCTTTTATTTGTTACTCATAAATCTTCCTGTTTTTAGCAGTTTGCTTAACTTTTGGAATGTGCATAATGAGATTCAATTGCGCCATCGTAGATTGATGTCATATTTCTCTCCTTTTTAAAAGCAATTCGTATGTATCTAAATATTTGTACTTGTTTAGCACACATCCTGACTTGTTTCTCTTGCTAACGACCATGTATTCTGTTTTTCCCTCAATTTATAGCTAGCTCTTTCTTCCCGATTTGCTTCGATCCTGTAACGTTTAATAGATCGCGATATCAATCAGAGATAAACTTTAAAGTTTTATTATAATATTATTCCAAAATTTCAGCACGTCAGCAGATAGCTCTTAATGTCAACAACTGAGCACAAATAATTATTAATTAAAATATATAATAATTAATATATATTATCCATAAGCACATGTAAAAGAAGGTGTTTTTTTAATAAAAGTTAAAGAAATATACGTAAAACTGCGTATATTTACAAAAATTCCCTTTTCCACAATATAGATATTTGTGCTATGTTGTAATGCATATTACTTAATAATAATAATACTGAATACTTTTTTAAAAATATTAAATTTTATTTAATCACATCTTCTTGTGATCTGTAAATAATTTGAAGAGCTGAAATAATTAATTAATGTTGAATATTATCCTAAGGCTATTGCGAACTCAGCATAGCATTCTTCAGATTGAATGCAACAACCGAACTAATAGTTAAGCAAAAAGACACATGCTCTGTGAAGATATGTATCTAACGGAAGACGTTAGCCAAAACTCGATCATGTCATGTAGATGGGGTAGACGCTGGTATTATACGAATGAATTGATGGATATGCAAAGAAATCGACTTCACTTGATATCTACCGATATCATTATAGACTTTGATTGAAATGAACATTGCAAAAATACCATGTAACGTTCGTATTCTATGTGCAGTTTCTTTGCAGGAGTTGAACGTTCATGGCTCTCCACAATTTTCTGTCCTTTTTAGCTCTTAGTATATTCTATCATTTCACAGTCCATCCTAATCCATGCTCTGACAATTACTTACACAGGCACTTTACGTAGGTGATGCTCTCTTTTACACCAACTGTCTCCTGTCAGTGTCACATTTTATTAATTCTCTTTCGTCATTATGTTTTATGTATATTTAAGCTGTCTATTTCTGATGTTAAGTGTAAGTATTCTTTTTCGTTTCAACTATGTACAAATTATGCAATATTGCTTACATGTTCAGTTCATGTTTGCCCCAGAAATCCTTCCATATAACCACGTTTCTTTTGTCTCGTCTGTTTTTCTTTAATGATATGATTGTTTACTATTCACCGCCATGTAGAAAGACCGGTATTGCATAATAATTAAGAAATATTTTCTTTGTTTCTAACAGGATTTTCCTCTTTCGTAATACATTGGATAGATTTTGGGAGGTATCTTTCGCTATCCTAATACACCTACGGATTTCGGCGTCATGTTTTCCATTTTCCACACTCCCTAGATATTTAAACTTTTTGGACTTGCTTGATTTTGGCACTGCTTTTTTTAATTTGCATTTTGCGTTTTCTTTTTTGAAGACCACCATAGATACTGTCTTTATACAATTGATAAGCGATTGTTAAAAAAAACGAGAAAACTGTCGGGGTTTTGTATTTGCATTTCTTTATCTGATATCAATACTGACTCATCTGCATTATGTTGTTAAAACTATGGCCGGTAAAAAATAATCATGGTAAGATGTCTAATTCTCGCAAAATCACCTGATTGTATATTTTGAATAAGTCTGGTCAAAAGACAAATGTTTGTCTTAGATTTGTTTCTGTTTTTATGATATCTGAATTTGTATTTATTTTTCATCCATATGAAGTCAGTTTGCGAGAAAATATGTGTTCTGCGCTATTCTAATATCTTTCAAAATATATCAATGCCACTTACCACTTCCAACAGTTCTATCTAACGTACACACTCAAAAACTTTTACATAATCTATAAAACAATGGTATCAACACTTTTCCATTCGTATATCATTCTAGGCATAACTATCGTATTCCTTATCCGCTGTTTTAAAATTTAAAATTATGGCGATACATAAATTAAATATTATTTAATATTTCGATGAAAAGTTACGGTAAAACAATTAGTCATCCTTTTGATCAATAATATATTTGAGATGAAACTAGACAATTTGTGGGTATTTCGGATTTTAGGAATTCTTGATATTTTTCTCACAATAGTATATTACGAAGAACCCATAGTCAATTAACTGACACCCAATTCCCAGCGAATGATAGCGTAATGATTACTTGCGAAGAGAAGGAACTGCATGGATCGAATTCTAATTCTCACTGTGACAGGTTGCGTTCACTTAGCCGTCTTGCATTTGGCAATGCCATTAATACAGCTGGCATCCCCATAGGCATGGATGAAATTGTATGACAGACCGGACATTTGATATACCACAACTAGAAAAAGGAAAAAAAAAATTAAAATAGGCACGGTCAAGCTATCCTGATATAGACGCATCATTTATTGCATTAACTGCTTCGTTTAAAGTACATGTGAAAACGCAAAAATAATTCCAATTACAACAAGCAGGTATAAATTTTGAATAATCATATAATGATAAATATTTAAATGATATTTATAATAAAACCCGTTGTTAAAGATAAATATCCAAGACAACAGATCAGTGTGAACATAAATAATTCATCCCTCTTATCAAAATATTTCTGTCTAATTAAGAAAGTCCAAGAAAAATGTACACTGTTTACATTATTCGGACTATTGTCCTCATCATTCTCGCCATATTTATTACAACTTTTCGGCCGTTGTACGCTCTGGCCTTCTTCAGGTTTTTGAATGTCGAACTTAACCGTTTGTTTCGCTCACTAGGGTACACTGTGCTAGTTCTACGAGCCATGTTTAATGGATGTAAGTTGTCAGTTATCGCCTGTTAATTCCACTCTCAAAATTCTCCACCGCCTTAACTAAATATTGAACTCACAATCTTTTGGTCCTGTTACTGGATCTAACTAACGTCTTTATCCACTGCGCCATGTGACCTTGAAGAGATCTGTGTATGATTGTCTGGGTAATATGTCGACAAAAATGAAGACACTAGTCCGAATAATGTAAATAGTGTACATAATGCCTCATCTCAGATATATAGACAGATACTCAAGACAATATGATTTCTCAAATACAATAATTGTCCTTATTTATTGTCCCTTCTTAATATATGTGCATAATTGCCGTGAAAATATAATCTCACAGGCAACAATTTAGGTATTAAATTCTGGAATCCTAAACAGGCGTAATATAGGAAATTATGATCGGATATTATAAACGATGCCAAATGGCGATTGACCGAATTTCACTTCCATAACCCGGCGGGTAGCCCTTCGGTAAGCTAGAGTTCTGTTCCGAGTAGGTGGGGGATATGAATGCAAAGATAAACATTAACGGAACTAACGGAAGGGAACCACCAGGAGTGAAGCCTCAAGGCTCAATTTCATTCAACACGGGAAATCTCAACCGGTTCGGACACCGAAGGATTGTAGGATTGACAGATCGATAGCTCTTTCTCGATTCGGTAGGTGGTGGTGCATGGCCGTTCTTAGTTGGTCAAGTGATCAGTATGGTTGGTACTGATAACGTATAAAAGACACCAACAGAAGAGCACTTGAAAAAAACAACAACAAATGTAGCAGATTTTGAATGTTCTTCCGTATATAAAGATCTACGTGCTTCATATATATCTTTTGATTAACAACTAATATATAATAAATTATTTTCGCACTTTATTAACCAAACTATCTCTTTTATATATATATATATATATATATATATATATATATATATATATATATATATATATATATATATATATGATATTCTCCAATTGGAAGTGAGTTTTGGATAGCACGGAGGTAAAGTTTAAATTGTTAATTTAATTCAAATTGAAATATACTACCCCATTATTGATGATAAAATTATTTAAATTGGAATAACCGTTGATAACTGGGTACCTAAAAACAACCACGAGTTTATTTAATGAACAAAAATCAAACGAATAGATGTCAACTTAACAACCAATAAGACAAAAGTTTAGAAAAAAAAGATTACTAAATATAAAATGGATTACTCTTTCAATATACTGTCTATGAGTTTCTCTAATCGACTGTTTCATAGAAAATACCCAAAACTCCAACGAACTTCAAATTAAATTATTCGTAAATTGTTTAGACATTTAGATTTACATCAAATCTTAACCTCCCAAATATGCCCGTTAAAGTAATGCGAATTAACAGTGTCAAAAAATTTGAATGAAACCTGTGCTCGTGGAATGTAATTTATTAGTGTTGCTGTAGCTTCTTCCTTTAATGTCGGTCTTCAACCCTTACCCATCGATATCTAGAGACAAGACGCGTTAGGGCTAAGCAACGTCTAGCCGACACACAATGGGGTTAAGAATAAGGAATTGAAATGGTACACCTAACCCACTCATATCTTATCTTCTCTCCCACCTTACTTCCTCACTTTGTTAATTTTACATATGCTTGATGAGGTCCATCAAAAATCTGTGAATTTCTTTTCATTTTTCATTTCAACCTTTGGAAGTAAAGTCTGATGATCCATAGCCCTGTTAAAGGGGTTGTGGTGAAATAACTTATTACATGGAACCTTAAAGTGGTCTTTTTTTTATTGAAACATATCTGCTCTGAAACTTACATTGAGCTCTCTGGATATCATCCTCCTTGGTTCTACCCATGCAGATTACCTAGTTTTGCATAAACTATATATATATATATATATATATATATATATATATATATATATATATATATATATATGCATACATATATTCGAACATGTTTAATTAGATAACAATTAAAATATCGAAGAGATGGAATGCTTTAAATACATATAAACACATATACATACTCAAACACAATATTCCCCCCTGAAGATAGACTCACATTGAAAGTACTTGGGAAAATAAAGACTGTGCTAAATAAAACTCTGGTATTTTTCTTACTCAATTTTCTAAATCTAACAAAAAGTTAATCCACGAAACGTATTCGACAGGATATGTTTAAATTATTTAACCAAACATGTTTGAATGAAATTATGCTGCCTAATTTAAGCTTCTCTCTCTCTCTCTCTCTCTCTCTCTATCTCTCTCTCTCTCTGTATATATATGAAAAAATATAGTCTTAATGTGTGCTATATTTATGGGATCAAAGTGTTCAATATCAGAGATTGAGCGTGTTTAAATATAAAAGTGAACATTGAAGTTAATAATTAGAGGCGACAGTCTGTTTCGTCCTAGACGCTAACGTCAGGCCACGGGTGCTATTATTTGTATCGGCTATTTATATATACGGATCAGTGCTGCATTGTGGGTAGTCTATTTTGGCGGTCATTTTGCCGGAAGTCGTTTATACTTTTTATTTATTCATTTGGGCTACATTATTTTGCTTGTCATTATTTATTGTTCATTTATTTTTAATTCTTTATCTTATATATTTATTTTTTTTTATTTTTATTTTCATTCGTTGTAAAGTGATCTTTTGTCAAATGTCTTAAGTTGATCATTTTTTTAAAAGTTTTTCACAATCCCCTATATACTTTTGAATTTATTTATTTAATTCTATTTTTTCAGATAAATAGCTTCCCTGTCATAAAACAAGTATCGATTATTTGATCATTTTTTTCTACAAGTAATTTTCGACATCCCGAAATAGTTAAAAACACAAAAGAATACAAGTGTTATGTTTCACGGAAGGACATAATTAACAAAGATAGATAGATAGATAGATAGATAGATAGATAGATAGATAGATAGATAGATAGATATTGAAAGATTAATATATTCAGGGAGATGAAATCAATATATCAGATTAAAAAGTATATTTTAATCTCCTAGATTGGGAATTAGTTAAATGTTTAGGGCACACACACACACACACACACACACACACACACACACACACATATATTTATATAAAAGAAATAGATACAGTTCCTTAAAAGGCATGTGAACTCGAATTCACATGCCGCTTAAAAAAACTGTCTTCCGGATCAAACAAAGCTAAAAAAAAATTATGATATTACAATTATATTAATCACACTACTTCATGAAAATCTAGACGACTCACGTCACACCTATCTGAAAATAGCTCAATTTACACCCATTTAAATCCGCCCGGAAATTTACCAAATTTCATTCACAACTAACTCGTAAAAATTACAAGTATAATAGCCTCATGCATTTGTGAAAATTATTAATAATGAAGCACTAATACTAAAAATGAAAAATCCAACAATAAATAAGGTTACCTATGAACACAGGTACAAATGCCTATAAATTCTGATTCATAAATAAAATAAACACATCTAGCGAAAAGTAAAATTGTCAATGATAATGTTTAAAAGAATTGTCGAAAGTACTCGGAAATGCAGAAATTTAGTACGGTTTTTAAACGCGCGTGCCTTGAAAGGTAAACGCATCTACGAACACAAAAATAAATTGAATAAAATGCAATATCGCTGTACTTTATCAGTCACCTTTACCGAAAGTGTCCATCTCTCTCTCTCTCTCTCTCTCTCTCTCTCTCTCTCTCTCTCTCTCTCTCATATAATATATATATATATATATATATATATATATATATATATATATATATATATATATAAAAGTTAACATAGAAGTCAACACTTAGAGGTGACAGTCTGTTTCATGCTATATGCAATCGTCAGGCCACGAGTGCTGTTATTTTTCTCGGCTATTTATATATATACGGGTCGGTGGTGCATTGTGGGTAGTCAATTTTGGGGGTTATTTTACCGGAAGTCGTTTATTTGTTTATTTATCTATTTCGGTTAAATTATTTTGCTTGTTTTTATTTATTTATTTTTATTTATTAATTTATTTATTTATTTTCTAAATTTCTTATCTTATATATTTATTTTTTAATCGTTGTTCTTCTTAACGTACTAAAAATTTGTTTATATCGCTTATTTAATAGTTTTGTTTGGGTTTGAGAACTTAAAGCTATTTATTCGAATTTGAAGTTGATTGTTGTAGTTTATTCTAAGTATTATTTTAGGGGAACAGTTATTAATTTGTATTTATTTGGATTGATTATCTTTATTTGTTTTTTTCTAACGGTTAGTTTATCGGGATTGGTTTATTTATTTCTTTGGATGAATTTAGGTCAGTTTTCTCTTTTCGGTTTTCGATTTTTAAGTAACGTAGTATTTTTATCGTTATATAACAGTTATAGCTATTTTTTTCGTCCGATTATTTGGTTTGATTTTTATAGTCTACCTAATATTTTGTTCATACTGTTTCGCTAATTTGTTTATTATTTACTTTATTTATTTGAGTTCGTTGGTTTTTTGCTTTATTATAATTATTATTATATTTCGTCTATTCTAACAGGTGTGATTTGGTAATTTGTTTGGGTTTATTAATTTAACTTATTTTATTGTCATTTTGTTTATTTATTCATTTATTTTTATTTTATTTTTTCCGTTTTTGATTTTTAAGTAACGTCGTAAATATTTGTTTTCATGTCTGCATTTTGAGATGAACTCGGATTTTTTATTTAATAATTTATTTTGGCCTGGGACAGTAATGATAGCTGACCAAACATTTGTTAGAGATTATGGGAGAGAGTGTGTTAACTAAATGGATCAACAATCTGAACAAGGATCGGTCACGATAACTTGTGACTTCGTGCTAGATATCGACGGCTCCAAATGTAACGTAAACCCAATTTCACTCACAACGCTTTGGCCAACCCGTAGTATAGTTTTCAGGCACTTTCCAAAGCTGCCACACGCAGGGGCTATATATATATATATATATATATATATATATATATATATATATATATATATATATATATATATATGTGTGTGTGTGTGTATATATATGATTTTTGACAGGTGATGTATTTTTCTTTGAAGTATTATCGCTCTTTTGTGGGTTACTTAAATCGGAAAAATTTTCAGCATTGTAAGAGTAATTTATTTTTTGTGAGTAAGTATTCCATTAATAATGTTTTGGTGATAACAATATATTTTTCCAGATATTAAGCCTCTTATTTGATCCATAAATCTGGGGAGAAGAAATGTATTCATACCTGAACTCACTGATATGTGTATGTGTGTGTGTGAGAATGTACGTATATATAAAAATATATATTTCTTAACGAATGCTCGTATTTGAATAGACGCACCGTTTATTTATTATATAATATTTATTTTCATCTAGGTGTTGTATATTCCAGAAATCTTAGAAAAATATGGGCTCTTTGGCAGTATTCGAATCTACGTTTCCCGAGGGGAAAACGTCTTTAGATCTAAGGTTATTTGATATCTCAGTGATTCGAAGGCCAAGAAATGTGCTAAAAGAGATTATGAAAAAGCCCTCAAAGATAGTGAATTTTAGGAAACTCTTGCATAACACAATGTGTACCACAAAAATTGTAACATGAAAAGATGCATCATACCTTTAAAAACACTGTGCAGCAATGATGTAAAAAACACTGTAAGAAAATATCGATTACGCTCATATCAAACAATTTCCCGCACCTAGCATTATTCATAAATATTAAATAGAATCCAGTAAAAATTAGCTGCACCGAGTTACACCGAGAATATGACAAAATAATAAAAAAATGCATAACAATAATCAAAAAACCACCCTCACAAATCAAGATCACTTAAATAGCAATTGCTTGCAAAAGAATATAACATACCAAGCCACTGTAAATTCAGCAGATAATGAAAAATATACATAGGTGTAAATGACGCACTGTGGAAAAAGAGATACTACACACACAAAACATAATCTACTAAAAAGTAAATGTGTGAACAACAGAATGTTTTCTGTAAATATATGGGAATGAAAAACAAAAACAGAATTATAGGAACAAATATCACTGACAATAAGGAAAGAGCATCAGGCTACAACAATAGGTCCCAAAAGTATAACCTCTGCCTGGAGGAGAAAAATAGCTAGAATACCTTCCCCAGACAAACACAATATGGTAAATAAATGATCATAGCTTGTATCAGTCAACAAAACAAATGTCTACTACGTACATGTAAAAGGCGAAATCTAAAGATCAAACTAAGAAACATAAGCAAAAAATAAAAATAATAAACCCAAACCCTGTGCATATAATCTGTATAAATAATAAACAAATTATTTCAATAATAAACAAGCAAACAAACAAACCACAAATGCACAAGGAAATATAATAATAAGGATCAATAACAAACAATTAAGTGACGAGCATAATTTTAACTACACGATAAAATAACTACAAATAACTGTGTTCAGATCCACAATTACCTATAGAATGGCCTAGAGTTTAGAATCTATGCAAAAACCTTTATGATAACACAAAAGGCTTCGCTGTACATAAAGCTCCATTGACCAACATATATGAATAGTCGATACAAAACACATAACACATGGCGTGAATATTGCGTTCAAAATACAGATACATACATACGTATATATATATATATATATATATATATATATATATAGAGAGAGAGAGATAGATAGATAGATATAGATATAGATATTTATATACATATATATGTATGCTATATATATATATATATATATATATATATATATATATATAGCATACATATATATGTATATAAATATATATATTAATTAAACCCTCTCTAAACTCGAGTATGTCTCTCAAACTACCCCTCATTACCCGCTCTGTTAAATTACAAAACTTACACTAACCGTCAAAAGTCTAACTTATCATTTCATTTTGTTTGTTTCATCTTTTGAAAGTGCTATCTGATGATCCAGACTACTTTAAACGGTCTCTGGTGAAATCAATTATTATAATGGAACCTTAAAGTGGTCTGTTTTTATTTAAAATATTAGCTCTGGATTTACATTGAGCTCTCAGGATTTCATCTTCCTTGTGAATACCTAAACGGATTACCAAGTTTTTCAAACCTTATCTATCTATCTATCTCTCTCTCTCTCTCTCTCTCTCTCTATATATATATATATATATATATATATATATATATATATATATATATATATATATATATATATATATAAAGAAAGAAAGAAATATAGTCTTAAGGTGTGCTATATTTATGGAATAAAGTGCTGAATATCAGAGATAGAGCGTGTGTAAATATAAAAGTGAACATTTAGAGGCGACAGTCTGTTTCATGCTATATGCAATCGTCCGGCCACATATGCTGTGATTTTTCTCGGCTATTTATATATATATATATATACGGGTTAGTGGTGCATTGTGGGTATTCTATTATGGCGGTTATTTTACCGGAAGTCGTTTGTGTCAAATTATATTGCTGGTTTTTATTTTTTATTTTTTTGTTTCTTATTTTATTTATTTATTTATTTATTAACGTATTAAAAAATTGTTTATATCACTTATTTAACAGTTTTATTTTGATTTGAGAATTTAATTAAATTTAATTTGTTCAATTTTGGGGTTGATTGTTGTAGTTCATTCTAACTATTATTTTGGCGAGAACAATTTTTAATTGATTACCTTTATTTGGGATTGGTTTGTTTACTTATTTACTTGGATGAATTCAGCTTAATTTATTTTACTTGTATATTTTCTCTTTTCGGTTTTCGATTTTTAAGTAACATAGTATTTATTTATTTTTTATTTAAACTTTTTTTGTTTTTTTTTTGTTATTTTGTTTATTAGTATATTTATTTGTTTTTATTTTATTTTTTCCGTTTTTTATTTTTTAGGTTACGTAGTAAAAATTTATTTTCATGTCTGCATTTTGAGATGAGCTCGGATCTTTTATTTAATAATTTATTTTGGTCGGGGAAAGTAATGATAGCTATTTTTTCCTCCAAGCAAAGTTTGCAAGTTTTTGGGGCTGATGATTTTTTCCTTATCTTTCAAGATATTTTCGGTGTGATGTTCGTTTTGTTTTTAATTTCCCAGATATACTTAGAAAGCATTGTACTGTTCGCATATTTACTATTTGAGAAAGATGTTTTGTGTGTATAATTTCTTTGTTTCCAGCGTCCTTCAGTTACTCCTATGTATAATTTTTCTTCATTATCTGGTGATTTTATCGTGGCTTGGTATATTACGTTGTTTTCTAAACTATGTCCGTTTAAGGGACATTCGTTCTTTATTCTGCAGTTGCACGTGGGTTTAATTTGTTCTTGTGGTTTGTTGATAATTTTCCTATTGTGCTTTTTTATTATTTGTGCCAAGTTCTCGGTGCAGCTCTAGCTGATTTTTACAGTGTTTTTGTTGAATATCTTGTGTAAGGTGCTTGATTCTGGGAAGTGTTTGTGTAAGAGTTTGAAGAATATTTTTCCTACGTTTGTTTTTACGTTCTTGCTGTACGGTGGGTTGAACCATATGATATTTCTTCTCCTGTTGGCCTTTTTTGTATTCTGTGGTGAGTATGTGAGTATTGATGGGAATCCGCTATCTTTTAGGGCCGTTTCATAGTCTTTCTTAGCTTTGTTAAATAGGGATTCATTGGAGGAATTGTCGGAGAGCCTGCGGTTAATCGATTTTGGTATCAGTTTGATTATAGAAGGCGGATGGTTGGAAGATGTGTGTATGTAGAGTGGTTTGTCATTAGGTTTTCTATATGGTTTATATGTGCCTTCTCTTAGGTTGAAGGTAAAATCTAGAAAATCTACTTCGTTTAGGTTAGTTTTTATATCTATGTCGAATCCGTTATTTTAAAAAATCTTTATTATTGCTTTTCTAGTTTTGTCTGTGTTTTGTTTGTTGCAGTTTCTTAAGATTATGAGACCATCGTCCCTGTAGAGTCCTGTGTCATTTCTATCTATTATTTTGCTCAGTTCGTGTAGTAAGTTAATGCCTATGATTTCGCATGCTCTGCACCGTCAAAGTTTCCAATTGTAGTGTCAAATATCCCATCTTTCTTTATCCATGCTTCTTCACTGTGGAATAATAATGATTTACGGGAGTGCTTTATGATGTTGATTTCGCTTGGTTTTATTTTTATTTGTTCCTGGGCTAAGTTGATGGCCTTATCTAGCATACGTTCTGTTATGGATGGGTAAAATTCTTTTATGTCTAATTGTAGGAATTGGCAATTTTGTTTGTTATTTATGCTGTGGAACCAGTCAATAGTTGTTTTCGTATATTTCCACTGATTTACTCCTAATTTCTTCCTAAGTTCAGGATTAATTCTTTCTAGTATTGTTTTACTTATTTTACCTAGTTCGCTTTTGGCTGGGTTTATGAGTCTGCATGTAGGATTGGTTTTGCAATTTTCTTTATGTTCTTTTAGTGTGATAAAGGCTCGTGCCTGGCTAATACAACTTCGCTCGGTCATCTATGTCTAATTTTTGGGCGATTGTTTTAGCTTCTTTATTGATATCGTGTTCTGTTGAATGGGGTGCCTTTTTGTATGTTTTGGTTATGTTGTTCTTCAGTAATTTATTGTGTGTAGGAGGGCTTAGTTTGTATAAATTTCTCGTTTTGTCAGCAGCGATAAATACCCTTGCTGAATTGTTTGTTTTAGTTATATCTGCTTTTAGATTTTTTATGAATGCATCTTGTTTTTTATGGAATTTTATGTTTCTAATTAGGTCAGTTATGTATTTCTCGAAATCGTCTAATTCTTTTTGTTGTGGGGGGCATTTTTTTGTTTTGAAGCCGTATTTTTCCTTAAGTGTGTTGTTATTGTGAAGGTCCCGGTTTAAAAAGTGGAATTTCCATCTCATTCTTTTTAGGAAATAAAATTGACCTAAATTCATCCAAGTAAATAAAGAAATAAACCAATAAAGGTAATCAATTAAAAACTGTTCCTGCCAAAATAATAGAATGAAGTACAACAATCAACCCCAAAATCGAACAAATAGCTTTAATTAAATTCTCAAACCAAAACAAAACTGTTAAATAAGTGATGTAAACAATTTTTTAATACGTTAATAAATAAATAAATAAATAAATAAGAAAGAAAAAAATAAAAATAAAAACAAGCAATATAATTTGACCGAAATAAATAAACAAACGACTTCCGGTAAAATAACAGAATACCCACAATGCACCACTAACCTGTATATATATAAATAGCCTAGAAAATTAACAGCATATGTAGCCTGACGATTGCAGATAGCATGAAACTGACTGTCGCCTCTAAGTGTTGAATTCTATGTTCACTTATATATATATATATATATATATATATATATATATATATATAATTATCTGGAGTGATTTTCAGGTTTTGGGAAAAAGCTTGAACCTAAACCACTTGCACCGTATAAGGCTTATGGCAAGGAACCTATCTCCAGAAAAATGCTAATGACTCACCAGGATGAAATTAATAGTATATATTTACTTATTTTTAAGTATTTTTCTACGTTATATTCTAACATGTATAGGAATTTTTTGAACGACGTCCAATATTCGCAGTTTTTCACTCTTCGCGAATCCTCTGGCAAAGCAAACCCACGAATGCCGGGGGACAACAGTGTGTGTGTGTGTGTGTGTGCGTTTGTGATTGTCTTTGTTAAATTTTTTATGAGTTGTGTTTTTGCTTTACTCTTTATATATACAAGTCAGTGTCAGCCATGCATTGTGCGTCGTCTACAATGTTGCATTTTACATGGTATGTTCTATAAGGTTGGTGCAAAAATAATGACGTAATAATGACATTATTACGTCATTATTTTTGCACCAACCTAATATTAGTCTAACAAATATTTAGCTGGATGGTTTCCTGAATTATTCTAGGGGCTGTTCAGTGGGCACAATTGCTGATCCAAATGCAGTTCTGTTTTTTACTTATTATAGTGTTGTTGTTTTTTAAAGTTTCTATTTATTATTGTTTATTTTTGTAGTGATGTTTAAATTAGGTAGTGTATAAACGGCAGTATTGCTATACCTACAGGAGAGTAATCTTCTCTAAAGGAGACTATATCTATCAGAGTGAATAACTATCATAACAATATGGCGTCACCAATCGGTTATTAGACACGATGGACGATCCTGTATAAAAAGATGAATTATTCCCAGATGTTATGCGCATATGATATCCAAGTGGAAAAGTGGAAAATATAGATCCTCCGGTTGAAAGTGCGGAAGGATTTGACATAAATGCACAAGATAAATGTTGGGAAATGATGAAGTTGAACGGAGTAACTTTACTCATGCTGATGTATACTGAAAGTTATATACGTTGATACTGAGGAATATTTTCGTAATAATGGATATACCAAAGATAAAGAAAATCTGAAACATTTGGATGGGTAATCATCAAAATTTTAGGATTATTTGAAAGCACGTTTGCGGCAAAAAGAGATTCGAGATAATACCCAAACATTGGAAAACATTAAAAGTCACATTCTTTTAGGAACTGATGTGTTAAGTGTAAATACAACGAAACTGGTAAACTTTGTGAAGTTTGTAGAAACGGATATAGGATTATTGAGAGGATGCAAAGCCAGTATTCGGCTTAAAGAAAGCAGATAACCCATGTATTGCCATGCACGAAAAGTTCCTGTTCACATGCTACCCTTGAAAGTTGCTTGGCTGAACAAAATGGTGGAACAAGGAATATTAGAAAAAGTCAGCCTGTGTGGAAGCAATTGTGGCGATACTGAAGCCCAATGGAGATTTAAATATTTGTGGCGTTTATGACGTTGGTCTGAATCACTAGATCTATTCGTATTCATTCCCATCGCAAAATATTGAAACTTCGGACCATGTGTTTGCTGGTATGAAAATCTCTGCTAAAATTGACCTTACCTCAGCATATAATCAGATAAAATGGATAGCAAATTTCAAGAAATCACCAAAATGAACACTCCTCTTGAATTACTAAGTTGGACTCGTCCGCCGTTTGGATTAAATCATCATGTACCATTTTCCAAAAGGCAATCGAAAAAACTTTTAGCTGGCATTAACTATATAATTTTATACCAGGCCGACATTATGCACAAGAAAGAAGATCTAAAAACTAAAAAGGATCAAGTTTTGAGAAAATTAAATAGTGATAAATTAAAGTTTAATTGTGAAAAATACGTACCTACGATATTAAATCTCCAAATACGCTATATAGCTGGACGATAAGCTCATTAATAAGATATCTGAGTTAGCTGTAACCAGAAATAAAAAAAAAAATTGTTACTGTCATTTTTAGTATTAACCAATTCCTATAACAAATATCTACCGAGATTAATATAATAAGGATGAATACCGAGTTTCAATGAACAAAAAAAAGGACATTGTTTTCAAGAAAATAAAAAACTCTCTTAAACAAGCCAATTGTTAAAATCTTTCACCCAGCGAAAGAATTGCCGTTAATTACGTCTGCCTGTGAAGGTGCTATAGCTTCAATACTGTCAATGCAAGATCATATTCTAATGTATTTATCTAGAAAACTAACATCGGCGGAGTCGAATTATTCGAATATATTGGAGGAGGCACTATCGATTGTGTAGAGCACGGAAAGAGATTTCTTTTTGCTGGGAAGGAAATTTGTATTAAAATCTGATCATAAGTCTTTGGAATTTGTATTCGAACTCAGAAGAGATTTGTCAAAGGCCACATCTGTCAGGATATTTAGATGGGTGATTAAGCTCATGGAGATTGTCTTTGACATCGTATATATTAAAGGAACTATTATAACGTATGTGTGTGCATTATCTCAGTTAAACCTTGAGAATAAAAATATGGAAGCAAGAACAAATTTGAGGATAGGGTTTTGCACAGGATAAAAACGGACGTATTACTCTTAAATCGGATTAGGTTGCGAACTAGACAGGATCCTGTGTTGAACATGATTATGGAGAGAAAAAAGAGAAATACATGGAGTAATTGTTCTATGACAGAGAGGCCTTTTAAAGGGTCAAGATACAAATTCACTATAGAAAAGGTAATTATATGTAATGGAGATAGCATAGTTACGCTACAGTCGCTGAGAAAAGAAATAATTAGAGCCGTGAACGCATTTATACATGGGATTATATTGGAAACGCAAATGAGGTTAAAGTTGAAAGCATTGCGTCCGGGGTATTCGAGAGACGTGGAAAAGTATGTTAATAATGCCCAATGTATGCAGAAATAAAGAAATTTAGGCAAACTGACATTCTCTCTTGGTAAAAAAAAAAGGAACCATGGACACTAGTACATATTGATAATGTCTACATTAAAGGTATAGAACTATTTCTGATATTAGTCGACTAATATTCAGGTTGGCCTGAAGTTGTTAATGTCGTGGATAGATAAGCCACTTCTTTGTTGCGGTGCTGAGGACAGTGGTTTCGAGAAATGGAGTTCTAAAACCTTCGTCTCTGACAATGCACCTGAGTTTTGTGAAGAAAATTTATGGGCATGGTTAAAACGTATAGGCTGCATTCCATACAAAACACCACCATAACATCTACTTACAAATGGAATTACGGAGGCAATGATACAACTGTAAAAATAGTGTTACAATCATTCTTTCCAGTGAATTGTGAATTAGAGAGTTATTTGCCAGAATAATCCTAAGTTATAGAGCTATTCCGCATGCAGACAGAAGACAAAGCCTATCCGTATTGATGGGAAGACAAATAAGCGCTCCGATTACCATGTCATTTTCCATGAATGAACGTATATGGTACAGAAAGAACAAGGATGCACGTCTTGAAAAACGGAATTGTGTGTTGCGAAAGGGTTTTAACACAGATGTGTTAACAAAGAATAGACAGGGCATACTGGTTCACGAAGACAAGCTAGACCTACAAGTGAGCATAAAGTTATGGAAAATGAATAGGAAGAGGAAGCAGAAAAACAGACGACGCAAGAAAGAATGAATGAATTCAATATTGAGTGTGATCAGGAGTAGCACCAGAGATATGAAAATAAAGAAGAGGCGAGGGAGGAGATAATTACTGATTAGGGATGAATAATCTGGGACTATGAGTGACCGGATTTAAATGGGGGGGGTGTAATCACTTGATACTACGATCTTCTATAAAAAAAGTAAAAATAAAAAAAAAACACAATAAAAGACTTACTCAGGGAGACGAATTATGACATAACTTCCAGGGTTGTTCGTAGGATGAGGCTGACATTGGTATCAGCTTGTAAGCAACATATGGATGTTTATTTTGATTGGTTGATCCGAATGGATGTTGATTTTGATTGGTTGATCCGAATGGATGTTGATTTTGATTGGTTAATCCGAATGTGGGAATGTTAGAGATAGAAATGTTTTCAGAAAATTAAATTTTACAAGTCATACACATTAGACGTGGTTGTTTCCTGTTCCGGGGAACTTGCTCCCAAGTGAGGGTGATAGAGAAACCCCATTGTCTAGTTAATAATAGACAAGTCGAAGTTTGTTTGTTTTTGTTTTTTTAAATGGATAAATCTAAAAGTCGCTTGTTTCATGTCTCTCTTTTAATTCCGAATCAAAAACTTTTCGACACACGTCAGGGAGAAAACGACCGAAGGAGAATAAATCAACATTATTATTATTGAATCAACCCCATGAAGAAAGGCCGCTCCAGAACGAGGGGAATATACAAGGTATAGTCTCAAGTTCAGGAAGCTGTAATGATATGTAAAGTAAGTACTGTATTTAAAGCAGTATCGCTATAACTACGAGTAAGTTATCTTCTCTTGATGAGACTACATCTGCCAAAGAGAATACCAATAATATCAATTTTATTATTAGTTGTTATTACTACGGCTTTACACTGTTGTGGTGCCCTCCGTCTAAAGACTCTATGTCCGAATCTTCAGCCTACTATAAGATTAGTATAATGAAAGATTCGGGGAATAGTCGCATAGATTGTTCAACTGGCGAACTATCTGCCTCGACAGAGAGGAACTCGTACGAAGCTTTGCCGCTGGGCAAAGTTTCATCTGTGGAGGTAGACAGTCCCTGAATACGTTTAGGCGGGTTCAAATGGAATATGTTTGGCCGAGCCTACGAACCTCAGAGATACCCACGAAAACCTCGGCCTTGTGCCACATACATCCCTCGTGGGGTGTGGGGGCTGTTGAATATAACAGTGAATAGATTGTTCAACTGTCAAACTCTCTGACTCGAGCAGAGAGAAACCCGGACGAGGCTTTGCCGCAGGGCAAAGATTCGTCCGGGGAGGTAGACAGACCCTGAACTCGTTTAGGCGGATTCAAAGGGAATATTTTTGGCCGAGCCTACGGGCTCGGAGACCCCACGGTAAGTTCGGCCTTGTGCCGCATATACCCTCGTTAAATATTAACAGTGAATAGATTGAGCGCTAGTTCATTCGTTACTCACTGACTCGTTGTGTAATAGTCTTCTAGTGTACTTACTGTTTAATATACAATATATCTGCAAACCCGGTTTTTGTTATTAACTAACTAGGTACATCCACGAGTTCGCTAAACAAGCAAGATGAAAAAAACGCCAAACTTGATGAAAACAAAATTTTCTCGTCTAAATGTTTATGCAATTATTAAGACGAAAGATCAAAGTATTTTGGTGGTATTTTTTTTACATTTTTTAATCGTTCCTAGCACGTCTGAAATTTTCGTTAAAAATCTTGTTTTTTTTTTTGAGTCAGCAATATTGACAATTTTTCTTTTTTCCATTTTATAAAAACCTGGAAATCTCACTTTGAAATTCTTTTAAATATCAATTATCATTTTTTCAAAACTTATTTTAAGAAAATCAGAAATTATAACTTTAAGATGTAATTTGAAAATAAAACAAATCAGGTCATAAACTTTTGCGTCACTTGACAGGTGAGGAATGACATATTGACGGTTTCCGTGAAGATAAATTGTTCTACGGAAGGAGAAAAGTGAAATTATTTACATTTAAGTGAACAAATTATATACAGCGTTATTTACAAGGAAAATTTTCAGCGCTCTAATTTTATTTTTTTGTTTTTTGTACTTAGCTTTCACCTTTACGTTTACAATGCTTTATGGAAAATATATTATAAAGAAATTAAAATAAGACTGTTAAGAGTGAGATAAAATTTTATATTTCATAAGAAAGGTATCTAAATAATTTATAGTTACCTTTCTTATGAGATTTTCTCAGAAGTGTACATAAAATACTATAATTTTATGTATATTTATTACATTTTTACTGTGTTATTTGATT
This sequence comes from Acanthosepion lycidas, assembly GCA_963932145.1. Lineage (NCBI taxonomy): Eukaryota > Metazoa > Mollusca > Cephalopoda > Sepiida > Sepiidae > Acanthosepion > Acanthosepion lycidas. Next base: position 86,883,977 of record OZ010591.1, on the reverse strand, counting down.
TCCATTTATTTTATTATTAATTTTGATATTTCATTTATGGAAAAAGGCCATAACTGTGATTAATATAAAAAGATCATATAAATTTAATAAGATGACATTGATACTTGTAGGTAACCTTCTCAGTTGAAATTGAAAAATCAAATTAACTTCTCCACACTGTTTTGCAAAAGTAAAGACCTTAACGGCGCAGAACAATGCTTAACTCAAATAACGCAACTTAATTGTATTCTGGTTGGTCTTCCATACTTTATAAATGCAGCACTATTATAAACACAAAATTACATTTCTTAATTCCTGCGGATCTTCTGATTAGTCAAAATTATACAATTTACAACGCGCTAAAAAAAGATCTATCCCATAAGGACACTTAGGACTCGCGATGCGGCATTTAACTAATTTTATAATATTTTAACAACTTAAATGAAAAATCTGTAATTAAGAAATAACAAATAATTGTATTAAAAATTCATTTTTCATCGAAAAAAATTTTTGATTTCAGAAAATATTGTTCATGTTGAAAAACAACTAAAAGCAAATAAAAGCATTTGAAATTAAATAATATCTTTTTTTTTATTGAGTTTTGTATGTTACAATTCAGAGCTGATTTTCAGGTAGGGGGGTAACATATTTATAACAATTTCGATCATTTGTGAATATTTTTTTTAAAGTTTCATTAACATCCGACAATTGTTTTTTTTTTTATTTTTGCAAGAATTTCCAAATTAATGTGTCACGGACACACACACACAAACACAAAAAAACGTGCTAAAAATTGGTGTTACAAAGAGAAACACTATTTTTTAATCAAAATTTATAATGTTCTAAAAAGAAGGAATTTTTTTTTTAAATAATTAAAATAAACTTTGATCATTCTTCTTAATAATAATATAAACATTAAACGATGAATCTTTGTTTTCGTAAAATTTGGCGTCTTATTCCTCATGCTATGCTCTTTTTAGCGATCTCATGGAGGTACCTATACTTAACCATTTACTTGATCACAATACACACAACAAATAAATATATTATATCTATTGAATGTGTGTAGTCTGATTAAATAAAACAGTATATAAATACTTGTTCCTTGATATATAGCCATAAATATTTACAAAAAAAGGTAAAATCAGTACACATTACGTGTATGCTACATTATGTAAATATGTATTTGCGCATGATTGCAACGATTTCGTATAAATAGCAACAGAGTATTTCGAGAAGACAAATCGGTATACAATAACGTTGTTGAGATTAGGTCGTATAATTCAACTTATGTATCGTAGCCATATTAAAATAAGCTATTTTGAGAGAATCAAAACCCCTTGAGCACATCGCATTTACAAAAGATGGGCGACGAAATTGTATTTTTGCTTTACATCTTTAAATAGCATATGAATGATTTTTTTCAACGCACAAAAAAATGTTTGATTTATTCATATATTCTGATAATCAATGACGGAAATACCTTCCCGCCAACCAGAAAATTTTGGTGTGTTTATAAAAGAATAGAAGTAATTGGAGCCTTTCTAGCCTGTTAAAAATGAAGACTGTACCCATGTGTTTTTTTTAAATGTTCCTGAGAAAAATCTATCGCATCGATGTCTATAAAGTGCTCTACTGTTATAACTATTGATGAAATTTCATGGTGGCATAGTGCCTATCGGATTCGTTTTTCGGTCAAAATATATTTCCTCTGAAATGTCTATTGTAAAACAAATGCTTATTTAATCTTCTCCGTCGACGTCATTTTCCATGAATCAGCAATAATTCAACATAATACCTGTAAGTTTCTTACAAGATATTGGCGTGGATAATAACATC
>OZ010591.1:86844659-86877159 GCA_963932145.1 Acanthosepion lycidas | reverse complement strand
CAAATAAACCGAGCTGAGACTCGAAACCAGGTCTCATAGTAAGAATGTGAATGTTCTAACAATTGAAAACCATGCCACCTGTTGACCAACATCTTGTGAGTAAAATTGGGTAGAGGGAACACTTGGTGACTGTCGGTAGCCATAAGTCACCTAATGTTTGAGTGAGCTGACCCTTTCAGTTTCATGATCACGCTAGTTATCATCCTCTCTCACAGAAACTGTAACTAAGCTCTTCTCAGCCTAGTTGTAATATAAAGCGCAGGTGGACTGAGGGGGTGTTTAACAAATTCAAATGTGCCTGAGAGATCGTCTGCAGGAGACGAATACGAGTGGCCAGTATACGTATATATATATATATATATATATATATATATATATATATATATATATATATATATATAAACTATCGTGTAAATCAGTAATTTCCCGCACATTTGCCATAACATACCTTATTGTAGATCACATTTATTTATTAATAGTTTCGAAAGGGTAGACAGGTATATTTAATAGCTACTGTCTAAAAAAGAACAAAAAAAACAGGCTACCTGTTCAAAAATGTGTATTCAATAAAATATCATGTCAAAGATTAAGAAATCATTTTTAATTTGATATTAAATCCTGTACTTCCCCTAAATGTACAAACCTACACACACACACATATATATGTATATGTGTGTGTGTGTGTGTGTGTGTGTGTGTGTGCCTTCGTGCATTTGCGCACGCGCGTGTGTGTGTGTGTGTGTGTGGCTGTGTGTGTATGTGTGCGCGCGCCTGCGCGCGTGTGTGTGTCAGGGCAATGGGACGTGCGAGGTAGCCTGTGTGCCTATCGGTGAGCTCATCCTTGTACGTGCGTGAATGGAGTTCCACTCTCTCTCTCTCTCTCTCTCTCTATCTCTCTCTCGCTCTCTCTCTCTCTGCTTCGGTTTGTACCTTTTGGGCGTACGAGCTATATTTTTTTATCTGACATTGAATGGCTAAGAAGGAATAAAGTTTGTGTGAAATAAGTGAAAGAAAAGAAAAAAAGAAATGAAACAAATGGCCCCGATCAGAGTAAGAGAAATAAAAAAAAAACAAAAAAAAAAACAAATAAAGCAGCCTGAATCAAATAAAAAGATTTGTATAAAAAAAAGAAACCAACTGATAAGATGAGAATATATGACGGCAGAAGGACGTGAGAATGCAAGTAGAAAACAGAAAATAACGGTAAACAAGAAACGAATCTGAAAATTAATTGAAAAGTAAGTATAATTTAAGATAACAGACAAAAACGATAGAGAAAATTATAAACCAAAAAAGTAAAAAAAAAAAAAACGTAAAGTAACGAAAAACAAAACAAAAACAAAACAAATGAAAAAAGAGGAAAAATAGATGAAGAAATAACTGTTAGATATATATTTACAAGTTTAACTGTATATTATTAATAGAGTAATATATATTAATAACAATGTTTGTCAATGCATCGTCTAAGAAAAATCGATTAAGATTATATTAATAAAATAAGATTATATTTTTCGCGATTCAATTAAATGCTACATAATTATGAAACGTTGGATGTTGTATAACGATCTAAATACCTGGATAATTTGTGAAAAATTAGCCTAGAGCAGACATCTTTACGATAGTCAAGTGGAATAGTCGTTACTCATATATTTCATTCTATATGCAACCATGTTTATACCTATATTTCTATCTGATTGTGTTCAGCTCGAACTCATCATCAGACCCTCTCTCAGTTTATTTGATTATAGTGGCGAAAGCTTGTGCAGAAGCAACGACACCTTTTGGGAAAAGACGGATATTAAGATCTGGTTCACAGCATGTCACAGTTGCTGGGTCGTAAATTTTCGGAGTTCTTCTTCTCCTAGTCCGTTTGCCACTGAAAGTTTTAGGCCCCGCATACATTTTGATTTTGTCAAATGCATGGTAGAGTAAGTTAGGAAACGTCCTAGGACACAAATCCCTCCGACAGAAATTTGACAGAAGATATATATATATATATATATATATATATATATATATATATATATATATATATATATATATATATTTCGATATATTTTTGTGCTATTTCAGCAAATATATCCATTAAAATGAGATGTCAGTGTTATTTTCATTTTTTGCGTCATTCAGACGATAGGTTATCTATCACGCCCTTGTATATACCCGTATTTCTTATTACTTTAAGTTTTAAATATTAGGGGCTGTAGGTGTCTTAATAAAATATCTTTTTTTCAGTGTGAATTTCATCGACCAGAATGTGTATTCGAGTAACTTACTTAAAAAAATAATAATAAAAATACAACCTCCAGTAGGGTTCGAACCTATGTTCCTTTCTCTGAGAGGAGGAAAGTACCGTCTGATTCGGGATACTTTAGCCAGCTTCACCGCCGGGTACAGTACAATTATTTTGCCGGTTCATAATTATCAATCGTTTTTATAATAATTACTATTTAAAGACGCTTGATAATTATGCAGCAACCAAATACTATTTTCATTTATTAACATTATATCTTCCTTGACGTTTCTGTCGCAGATTCTACAGCTGTCTAGTTTAGGTATATATATATATATATATATATATATATATATATATATATATATATATATATATATATATATATATATATATATATATATATATATATATATATATATATATATATATATATATATATATATATATATATATATATATATATATATATATATATATATATATATATATATATATATATATATATATATATATATATATATATATATATATATATATATATATATATATATATATATATATATGTAATATTACTGGTAAATATACACATACATATGAAAAATATATATACATAGGTGCATACACATATATGTATATTTTTTAAATAAAAAATTCCAAGAGGATAGAATCCAGGTAGAACTCAATGTCCAGGACAGAGTAAGGATATAATAAAAAGGCTTAAACACCAATATTCCATGGTCATAATTTATTCCATTGGAATCGTAAATACGATCCACTCCATCAGACCTTCAAATTTGTAGGTATGATGAATTGGATCGTATTTATGATTCCAATGGAATAAATTATGACCATGGAATATTAATTTTTAACCCTTTTTATTTCATATTTATATATATATATATATATATATATATATATATATATATATATATATATATATATATATATATATATATATATATATATATATATCAGTATCAGTTATGTTGGAAATTAAAAGAAATAATTTAATAATACCGACACTGGTATATGGTAGACAAAGGTGGATATATGTGAAGAAAAAGAATATGGGCCAAAATAGAAATTAAAATATTAAGCGAATGATGAATACGATACAAAATGATAGACTCGAAAATGTCACACGATGAATTAAACTGGTAAAATTATTCGATTATAACAAATAGAAATAACAACAGTGAGAAAGATAAAGCAAATATATGAAACAGATAACAACAGGTAATCGCTAAAATATAAAAGGTATAAATAAAAATAAAAACTTTCTTAACAAATGTATAATTTGATGTTACATAGTTAAATATATACGCACACAAATTTAAAAACAAATAGCATATTTCTTCCAATGGAGTCGATATGTTAAGTCCTGCTATAATTTTCTGATTCGATCAATCCGATATATTTTCTGAGAGAACGAATCTCCTGATTGTCTATCTAGCGAGTAATAAGAAATCTAAACATATAAAACAGAATCACGTATTGCTGTTATGAAAATTACTCTTTTGCTATTTACTTTTGGTTTCTGTTGCCTTTCTTTCCATTCCTTAAAGGCATTTTAACCGACTATGTGGCGAATCACTTTTGACATTTCTGTGTGAAGGTCGGTGTTTTAACTAGAGGGGCTTCCGAGGTTTTACACAGGAATTTTAGCCCAAAGCATATCCATATATTATTGGGGGTGGCCTTTAGCTTTTTCTTCCCTTTTAATTATTTTTTTTCACATCTTTGTTTACTTGAAACGTTCTATCTTAGGAGAATTTCCTTTGCAATTATTACCCATTGAACACTCGAGATTAAAATAGAAACATTTATAAATCGCAAGGCATTCAAACTACGACAGAATACAACGATAGCTTGTGTTCTTTTTCATGTCAAACTAATACCAAGATCTGTCTAACATTTTCTCTACAAGCGCCGGTGAGATTTATTGAAAAATTCTGCTGACTTTCGCAGATGGGAAACGTTGTTATATAAGAGTGAATTTAACGGAGTTTCATATTTTAATAACATAGAAAAATGATTTGTAAACATTTGTGTATTGAAATTCAAATATAACTGAAATGATTTGCTTAAAGAATAAAACTCATCAAAGTGGATATTTCAAATGATATGGAATTAAAAAGTCCCATATATAAGTATAACAATAAAGTTTACGTTTGGAGAAGGCCACTAAAGACTATACAAATTTTGGCCGATGGTGAACCCACGCTAACATCACTCTTTGCCAATATTTCTATAGCTCATACTACAGTTTTACATCTATTCACGATTACGTGATTCTTGTAATACTTTTTGAATGTTCTACGCAATAAGTAATTTTAATTTTAATAAAAAAAAAAATTGTATGAAAAATATATAAAATATTTAACTACTGATCAACATATTAATTCAATATAGTCGAAAATAGTGTTGTATTTATGCTGGTCATCTAACTTTATTATGCTGTATGTGTGCATTTTCCTTGCATAAATCGGAGTTTAACGTCTTTTGTACGACGAAAAACAACATGCGGCAACCAGATCTCTGATCGGGAGATTGGTGATTTTATGGGCGTAGAACCACATCTTAACTGCTGCTGTTATCATGTCCATCTTGACTAGGGATGACAGAATCTGTTAGATTCCCAGCTTTGAGGATATATTGCAAGCCTAAAGAAAAATCAAGAGTACATTGTTTTTTTATAATAAAATGCAAACCAATACAATTATCGAGTAAAATGACAATGAATGCAACAGCTAAAATATATTTTATAGTAAAATTACCAATAATACCTTTCATGAGCTTCAAAATATACATCTAAATAAAGCATAAAATGACGTACATAATGTTTAGATTTAGGTATTAAATAAACTATAGAGGTTGATATACCTCTAAACAAAATCAACAAGCCAGGAAAAGAACGTGTTTAAAAAAGATTAAAATATGTTGTTGAAGAATTGACAATTCACTGTCATTTAAATTTTAAAGTCGATAACAGTAAATATGTTCGCGTGATTTTGATTTGCAGTTGCCACGTAGGAAAAAACTGAAGTTATTATCAATTAAAGTATCCTACCAATAATGTGCCTGCTATTATTTTTAAGCATAATTTAATTTGCCAAAAGTTTGATGAGATTTATTTGGAGAGAAGCCGATTAAATATGAGAAAAATATTCGGTATTCATTGAACGAATAATTAGCATTATTGTAGACTGAACTTCATAAAATCATTTTCTCAAAACAGATTTTTAGGAAGAGAGATTTCTCAAGTACGTTAACTGTTATTCCTCTTCCTAAGAGTGATTGGAATTTACTTCATAACGTTTTGTCTAAAGTAGTATACAGGTTCAACATTTGTTAATTAGTTATTTTGTTTTAAAAAATAGAAAGTGATTTTATTTATTTTTTAATGCCGTTGAAAGACTTCATCTGAAGTGCCTTCTCTCAGTATCTGTCTATATTACTGAGATGACCTATTTTGTACACTATTTAAATTGTTCCCTTCAAGGACACAATGCACAGTGGATAAAGTCTTTAGTTATATCCAATGACACGAAATAAAGAGTGTGAGTTCTATACATGGTAAAGGCTGTGGAGAACTTGGAGAGGGGAATTAACAATATATAACTGATAACTAGTATCCATTAGACATGGCACGTGGATCTAGAACAGTCTATCCCAGCGAGCGAAATAAAGGGTTCCGTTCGACATTACAACCGCGTAAAAAATGCCGGAGCGTACAGTGATCGAAACGTTGAGATAAATATGGCAACAAAGATAAGGACAATAGTCCGAATAATGTAAATAGTAGAAAAAAAATTTGCTTTTAGAAAATTGTCAAAATATATCCTACCATATATATATATATATATATATATATATATATATATATAGCCATTCACAGACAGAGTAGCTTCTTGATGATCTATTACTTCAAGCCAGGATTTGACATTAGTCAGATATCTTAACTCTAAGCCATCGACGCACGGATTAAAGGTAGGTGATTCTAACGTTTTTCTCTATATGAAATTCACTTCATGTTTAAATTATTGCTAATAGCAAAAGGAACCGCTTTTTTTAAAACTCCCTTTTCCTATAGAGATCAACCAGATTTCCGGGAGCATATGTGTTTGTGTTTTCCCTGTGTTTCTGTAGCTCTATGTGCTTCACCCGTCTCGTTACGACAGTAAGCTACATCCGGTAGCAAGGTCTCTGATAGAGAGGTTGCGACGAGCGTGAAACCCCCATTGTATTGCTGTTCTTCCCATATTCACACTGACATGGGGTGGTAGCACCAGTTTTGACCCCAGCTAAAGGCAAATATTTAACCCATAATCTGAGATGAAAACTCTATGAAAGTATAAGAATTTTTAAAGGAAACATACCGGTAATACATTTTCATAGTAAAAATATTATCAGCAAATACATTTCTGTAAGTTAGATAATATAATTATTACGTGTTTTTTTTTAAAAGAAAATGAATTACCAGATATATATCATTTCTCAAAGTAATTACTAATACTTCCAAGAAAATAAAAATTCGGTGTATACCAATCTGGGTAAGTCGATAAACACACAAAGATTATGCTTTCTAAAACCTACATATCACTCTCGTGTAGATGGATGTTTGCAACGCATCCTAAAACCGTGTGATAAACTTAGCTCACATTAATAGTTAAAGTAAATAATAACTAATCGTTGTAGACTTTAGTCTTTATTAATATCATATGACGATTTTAATAAAAGTAAATACACATAAATTATATATATATATATATATATATATATATATATATATATATATATATATATATATATATATATATAATGTCATTTGCATAGAGGTCTGTTTCACAGTATCACTGCTCATCAGTGCGACTAGACAATCGAATGCTTCAAGCCAGGATTGAACCTCACCCGATTTGGCATCATTCAGAGTTTCTACCCCTAAACAATCAGCGTTTCACTAGAGAGAAAGTCGAATTCTAACGCATTGTTTTTACGAATGAAAACAAACTTCAGGCAGCCAGAGCGTTCTATATAGGGAAAACGTTATAATTGTTGCAACGAGAGAAAAATGTTTATGTTAAAAAAAGAAGGAAACCGCCAACGTTTTTGGCATTAATATGGATTTGTTTTATTGTATATGTTATATTATATTCTTCATATTATTGCTATAGGGCTTTCCGGACTCGTGACCTTCTTCAGCAAAACTAAAGGTATCATTTTTTAAAGGAATAAATTCCTTTTCTTCTTTTAATGTTTCATTTTCTGTCTGCAGTGACTCTGGATCTAATTATTATAATGTTGTTGAAAGTGAATTTCTTCCAAATTGGTAATACAATCATTAGGTTTGATCATAGTGGTGGCGATGACAGATGTGTTGATGATAGATGAACCCTATCCGCATATCATCGCTGGGCCTATCAAATCTATTTCCATTTTTGCGTATCTTGTGCGTATACATGTCTGTCCCCTACATCTGTCATCGCCATGACTGAGACAAAACGTGTGAAGTAATTAGGATTTGTCAGAAAATGATCGAAGGATGGATGTCTTCAATCTTATCTTTTTTATGAAATCTGTAGCTTCTTAGATCTATTTCCATTTTTGTATATTCTGTGTGCGTGTGTGTGTTTTGCTAGTATGTGTATGTATATCCCATCTCCATGCATAAATACTGTCTTATTTTAAGGAAACAGTATATATACATACACACACAAACGCACTTGCGCTGACACACACACACGCACACACACACATAGATATATATATATATATTATGAAATGGACAAAGTCCCACAATTATTTTAAGACATTTTATGTTCATACATTCTTTTTATAGATACAAATATTTAAGTAAATTTTACTATTTATTATAAACAGAGCATTTACTTAAATATTTGTATCTATAAAAAGAATGTATAAACATAATATATATATATATATATATATATATATATATATATATATATTATAGATTTTTATATGTGAACAAAGACAATTACTCACTACAAAGATGCATTTTTGTTTCGATGCCTCATGTGCATCTAAACTGATGCGAACTAGAATCTTTATTGACAATTTTATTGGAAAACATGCCGCTTATGGTACCTCCCTTTCTTTACAAAAAACTATAGGTAGAGACACATTAAGAGGAAACAGAGAGGGATAAAGAAGAGTTAAAAGAATGGGAAGAAAAGGAGAATACAAAATAAGATAATAGTAGTTCTGATAGCGGAATTTCCCATTAAAGATGTGGTACTATGCATTGGTCAGATATTTATGCCACTACGTCAAAATTCCATGCAGAAAAGAAGAGATAGAGAGAGGTAAGACATGCGGTGAGAGTAGACTATAGGGAAAGAGAAAGGAGAAAATGTAGAGATACTTGTAGGTTATGGACATAGTAGTAATCGAAAAAGATTCTACTGGTGAAGGGATAGCTACCTTAGGTCAGAAACCAGACTGTAACCCCAAGTTTAGAGTTTCTGTCTCTTGTTTTTGAAAAACTTAGTATGTAAATTAATAAAAGTATGCAAAAATACATAAGTTATTTAAAAAAAATACTACAATAATTTTTTTCAGAACTTAATATGTAAGCAAAAAGAGATAGAAGGTGTGGACTGCTAATATAAATTTTCTATAGAATTTTATTCTATTATCAAACTATATACCCTGTAGAATAAGTATAGATATAAATCTAAATATCTGATATGATTGCTAGTAGTGTGCATAAAACATTTTAGAGTTGTAATTTGTGATAGATCAGTAAAAGCGTATACGACCATATAAAATATATGAAGGAGGCTAGTTATAATTTTGAAGGTTTAGTAAGATTGTAATGTTAGATCTTTAATGTTCCTACAATACGGTAGTCTCGGATCTTTGATTTAACAAATGACACATATTAAAATGCCTAATAATATATATTATTTCTTGCTGATATAAGAAACTAGTTTCCCTCAGAGATCTAAATGTTCTGGTCTGATGATTTTTCACTTAAACTTAGATGATTCGATTTCTTCCTCCAGTTTCCAGAGATATTTAGAAAGCGATGTAAGTTGCGTTTGCTTTTATTTGTAAAAGTGGCTATGTGGTTATAATATGTCTTCTTAAAATCACCCCTAGTACACCGAACATAGTGTGGTATATTATTGGGGTTTTCAGGTGATGAGAAGGAATATTTAAAATGGGTTTCTCTAGTCACTCATTTGATAAAGAGCATTTGACTAGAATTCTACAATTATATATTTGGTTGTCTGGAGTATACTAGAATTTGTACTCGGGTTGCATTTATTATCGTTATAAACTTTTAATATTCTATTCATGTGTGATTTAATAATTTTGTTTAAATTTCTAGTAAAACTATAACTGATTTTCAGGGTTTTACGGTTGAAGTTATGGCTTAAATTACACTTCTTAGGAAAATGATTATCAATCAAATTTAGAAATTTGTGTTCCAATTTGGCACGAACTAGTTTCCTGAAGAGCGGTTTATGCCAAATTATCTTCCTCCCTCTCTCCTTCTTCTTGAATAACTATTATTTTCAACGTATTTAATTTCGGAATAACTGTAGTAGCTGTCACTCAGGAATTTTGTTGTAAATAATTTTATGTTTAAATCTGTAAAACTTAGGGTTAAAATTAATTGTAATATAAAACAAGTTCATTTCTTAGATATATCTTTAAACTTAGCACTTAATAATTTTCAATCATTCTTGAAAAAGCAAAAAAAAAAAAAAACCCAAAAAAACCCACTAAAGCTATTTGTATAACTACAATCATCCAATGTCGGTATTTAAACATATCCCATCATCGTAGAGGGCCGTATTAACCAACACTCAGTTAGCAAAGAATAATTCTATAAACATAAAATTATTTTCTCCGACAGCGTTTTACAAAGAATACTAAGAAAAAACATGTTTTGATTATTTTTCTTGATCCCCTGAAAAAAAAGATGCGGGGTCCTTTATTTTGTTCATACTGTATTAGTTTCATTATGTTAAATAGAGCCAGACTCGACATTTTACTTTGTTTCGTTTAATAATCATTTCTTTCATCATTTCTTTCTTTTTTCGCCTGTCTTGATGGAAATTCATTCATATTTTATTCATTGTTACTCGTCTATATTATTTTGAACCGTGATATGCACTTCTATTATTTTTCCACTGATGATAAAGCATCAGTTATCATCTTCAAAAAGAATCAGAAGCACAACGGAAATTATAAATGTAGATAACATATTTCATTTTCTATTAGCAGAATCTTTACATTATTTCTAGAAGTAAATAGTTTATCGTTGTGACACCATTAATCTTGCCAGACGTGTGTCTGTTTTGTTTCTTGAACTATATTTTTCTTGTTTTTAGAAGCACTTCCTAGGTTAATATTTTCGTTTTATTATTAGAGTTTAGTTTTACTAGGAGTCTACGTAAGCTTGAAAGGATTCACGAAAGTATACTATTGAGCTTGAAGAATGATACTTATTAGGGAATATTTGGTTTGATGTAGTTGGTTTTGTAAAAGAAATTTCTGGCTGCAAGATTGGATATGATTAACAAAGCATGGTTTTACAAGATACGATGCAGATTCACTCCGATAAAAATCATGATTCTGTCCTTCAGTCATATTAAAGGAGAAGGGTTTTGCGGGTATATACTTCCCGCACACACACACACACACACACACACACACATTTATATATATATAAAGAAATATGATATTAAAGTGTGCTATAATTATGAAATAAAGTGTTCAATATCAGAGATAGTGCGTAGGTAAGTAAAAGTGTCAACAGTAAAGTCAGCAGTCAGAGGCAACAATCTGTTTCATGTTAGACGCAATCGTCAGGCCACTTGTGTTTGTTTTTTGTTTTTTTTTCTTGTCTATTTATATATACGGGACAATGTTGCATTGTGAATGGTCCATTCTGACGGTTATTTTGGCGGGAGTGGTTTGCTTATTTATTTGTTTGGTTCAATTTATTTTACTTGTTCTTTATTTATTCTTATTTATATATTTATTTATCCTTTTCGGGTTTAGTAACGTAGTAAAAGAAATTTGAGATTAGTTCAGATCGTTTGTTTAATTTTTTTTTGTCTGGGATATATATATATATATATATATATATATATATATATATATATATATATATATTAGGGATTAATTGTCGAATGCAAATTAAATTCGATGTTGATACCCTCAGTTTCATAATATTCAGGAGTACATCTCTTCAAATACTACCTAGAGGTTAATAGAATACAAATCTGCCTCTATACCTTTTTTTGTCAACCAATTTAAGAGAAAAACAATTATGAACTGGAGGTCCTTTGAGTGTCAGCATACAAACTGAATACAAACTACAATTCGTAAATTGAAAGCTTAGCAGAAACGATGATGAAATTGATCAAACTGTCGGTATATTTTACACTGCAGAAATTATAATCTTAACATATATTGCAAGATTTATTTAAATTTGTATCTGTCTATATTTCTGAGATGAGGTATTATGTACATTATTTACATCATTCAGACTATTGTCCTGATATTTGTTGCCATAGGCATCACAACGTTTTGGTCCTTGTACGCCCCGGTCTTCTTCAGGTGGCTTGAATGTCGAATTGAACCCTTTATTACGCTTAATTGCACTCCTTATTACATGTTCTCAATAATAAGGAATGTCAGAGAAAAGCGATAATAACAGCAAAAATTGCAATATGATCTCTGGCAAAAATATGAAATGATTACAGCGGAAATTGCAATATTAGCACTTGTGAAAAACGGTTGCTGATGACATTAAGTTTATAATACCCAGAAATTCATACAGAGATGGATAAAGTCGTTGGTTAGATCCAGTGACAGGACACAAAGTGTGTGAGTTCAATACCCGGATAAGGCAGTGGAGAACTTGGAGATGGAAATTAACAGGAGATAACTGATAGCTGGCATCCATTAAACATGGCACGTGGAACTAGAACAGTCTATCGTCCTGGGTATGACGGTAAACTACATCCGCGTCCTGGGTATGATGATAAACTACATCCGCGTCCTAGGTACGGCGATAAACTGCATCGAAAAGCAAGGTCTCAGATAATGTTTTCAGAAGAAAATTGTTGCCAGCTCTAAGTTTTTGAAACAATAATGTTGCCAGCTATACGTTTTTTTTGTAAAAAAGTAATGTTGCCAGCTATACGTTTTTTGTAAAGGAGTAATGTTGACAGCTATACATTTTTTTTGTGAAAGAGTAATGTTGCCAGCTATACGTTTTTTGTAAAGGAGTAATGTTGCCACCTATACGTTTTTTTGTAAAGAAGTGATGTTGCCAGCTATACGTTTTTTGTAAAAGAGTAATGTTGCCAGCTATACGTTTTTTGTGAAAGAGTGATGTTGCCAGCTATACGTTTTTTTGTAAAAGAGTAATGTTGCCAGCTATACGTTTTTTTGTAAAAAAATAATGTTACCAGCTATACGTTGCCAGCTATACGTTTTTTGTAAAAGAATAATATTGCCAGCTATATGTTTTTTTTGAAACAATAATGTTGCCAGCTATACATTTTTTATTCCATACAAAATAGGCATTTAAAATTCATATAAACTGGATTTGGCATTAAATAACCCACAGTGGTTGATATGCCATAAAACTCAAACAAACAAATAGAACAGTCTACCACAGTAAGCAAAATATACAGTTCCATTCGATATTCCTACCACCTGATGAAGGCTGGAGCGTACAACTTCCGAAACCCTGTGATAAATAACGCCACACAGATGAGGATAATAGCCCGAATAATAATTTAAATTATTATTTTTAATTTAAATGTCACATATTATTTTATAATAGTTGCATTTAGCACGATGAAATAACACTAAATTTGCTTCCGTCGGCAACAAATTACGTCTCAATAATGTGAACTATAAAGAAATAATTCTGATTTTGAAATCAATAAATATAAAATTCCATACTATAATACGTGGTCTGATCAAGTCTGAATGGGGTTTGGTGTTATAAAACGAAAGCTACACCACATATCAATACGCCTTTTAATCCCATTCGAATTTGTCTGCATTTGCGGCTACTCATTTTATCCAGTGTTGTTTCCATTGGCAGAAGGATACTTGAACCTCTTTTCTGGGATAGCAAGTAACAGTCTCGACGCATTCTTGTTCCTTTCAAGTGGGATCTGAATATTGAAAAGGATTTAAACCAAGAGGCGGTATCAGGCTGTAATGGTACTTCGGAATGTTGTTTTAGGCCCCAACCTGGCGCACAATTAAGGGTCAGGGATGGAGCTTCTTTGTTCTGCTGAGATGACCACACATTACACACTTTCTTTCCAAGAAATTTTATAAACAAAGGAAGGAATGAGAACGTTATAAATTTGTGTGTATGCACATACGTGTATGAATGATAACTGAATAAAAAAAAATATTTATAAATATCTCATTATTCTGAATGTTTTCAAAATAATATTATTGATTTACAATACATAATTTAAAAAAGAAATATTCCAAAGATTATTTTTCCTTGATACCAGTATTTGATTAGACAGTGTTAATTTTAAACTGTATATAGTCTAACGGCATGCTTTCTCGAAAAAAATTTAAGAAATATGCTCTCTCGTAGTTTCCACGATTACTCATGTCAATAGACGAAATAATACTGATAAAAATATTGGACGGTGTTTTCAAATATGGATATCCGCGTGTTGTATAGCCGCTTCGTGTTGGGGGTAGTCTTGGGCTGACGGTCTTGCTTCACTCATATGTAGCATTCTTCTCTCTATCCTCTTTCGGGTCGGGTGATCGCTAGTTGGTTTGTGCGGAGGTAAAATGAGAATTTAAACGAAAGGGATTTTTCCATCAGATTTTCCATATAGAAAATATAGGAAACAAAACCTAAACTGAAAAAAATATTTCCAATAGTGTGCCTTATGCACTTTTCAAATTCTGTAATGTTACTTTAAATATACGTCTTTTTAAGCAAATTAAGATGAGCAAAATGAATGTTGCTGTAATATATGGCCTGGAATCTGCGCTGTAAGTCTTGAGGTCCTCGACAAAATCCAGAGTCTGATATGCAATGTAATAGGTCCTGATCTGGCATCTAGTCTATAGTCGCTTTCTCAAGGACGTGCTGTGGCTTCACTCTCTCGCTCTGCTATAAATATTTTCACGGCAACTTAGTTGCTTTATCTGGTTCGCAGACTGCATGAATTTAAGCGAGCTACTATGTTGCCATATGGTTCCCACTCTTTCACTATCGAAACGGTTAAATGTAACCGTCTCTTCTACTCAAAGAGCTTCTTCTTTTCCCGCCCTTCTCGTCTGTGCAATTTTCTTCCTTTTACTTGATTCCCTGATAATTATAATATTTTAATATTGAAGTTTAATATCAATAGACATCTTCTGATACCTTGATCTTATCCCCCGCCCTTCTCTTTATCCTCTCCCCAAAGACGCCTCTTTACTCTTGTTCTCTAACCACTGTAGCCACCTGAATGCTAGTGGGACTGCCACCTTGCTTGGGAAGAAACGAATTCAGGCCTTGTTCACTTTTCTACATATAAGCTCGTGAAAGATATGAATTCATGTAGTCTCACTCTGGATAAAGCAGGGTGGATCGTGCTCTCTTGATTTTAGGTAACACCTAGAGTATGAGTGTAAAAAACTGAATTCAAACCAAATCTGAAGATGGATGCGCTCCGTCAGGCTGTGTTGCCGTAGACACACCACTGCTAATATAGATGTTTTACTTTTCCATTACTAATGCTTTCCGGAACTTACGTAAGACAATGGAAACTAGAAACAATTTAAATATGATTGGGATTTATATATACTTTATTTGGTAAATCTGTTCCTCTCCAATAAAGTCACTTGTCTGGCTGGGCATTAAATTCTAACGAAATGTGTTTATTTCATTCTTTTTATTTTCCTACATTCAAATATATTTTTAACTACATACACTTGACTTCTGTTATATGTAATTTTCTTTCGGAAAGCCTTTCAGTTGCATCTGATGTAGACGATGATTGTATTTATCTGACTTCCTCACTGAAGTATGATATATCACAAAGTCTTTATTTATATCGGGTGGCAGCGTCGATATTACAACAGCTCCATCTCTCTTAATGCAATGACGAAAGAGCTCCAGGAGATCTGCGTTCCCCCATCTAAGATGAAGAGAGCATATAACACACTCTCGTCTCGATTTCTTGTTCATCACTATCTTAGTCGAAAATTACCATTGTTTAGGTAGCATAGTTAGGTACTGCAGCTTTGGTGTATTCAGAGATGTTTGATGAGTCCCGTTGAGGCTCCGATTTCACACATATTTTAAGATGCAGTCGAAGAACTTTTGGAAGGTCGAGGTTTTGCTGATCGTTGTGTTTCTGTAAGTATCGCCAAGCTCCGTCATTTTTGTTTCATTGACATATTTATCTTACTCTGGTATGGAGCATGCTACTGCGTCACTGTCGCTGCGTTGACGTCGATTTTCAGGTCCTTTTGCCAATGCAAAATTTCCCCCTGAAACATGTTTCGTTACGTAATGTCTAGTTCATCTCTATTCTGCTTTCTGCTGGAGAGTGTAGAGGCATTATTTCCCAATCAAATTCCAAACACAAATGGCAGGAATTTAGCCCTATTATGTCAAACACATAGTGGATGACAATTTGCCTAAAATGGTGTGTCATTTTTCATGATTCTTATAAACAATGTACCATATTTTCTTGTGCATAATACGAGTACATGAAGGAAAATTGAAGTAAAAAAGGTTCGGATTTATTAAATGTACGCATTTTCAGAAATGTTTGGTCAACATATATGAAGCACTGTGGAGTCCTGGATAGCGGCATGAATTGAGGAATCAGAGAGCCGAGTTCGAATTCCAATTGAATACATTGCATTCACTTACGTTCTAATACACTTGGAAATCCTATACTTTCCCCCTCGAGTTATGGATAAATAGCAGGACAAACAGGGTTATATAGCATTGGGTGGCAACTATTCTACCGCATAAAGAATTGGCAACCTACTGTGGGAAAAGAAAATCTGCCTGCTCAGCCATGTATTGAAAGATACATGATCGCTTACACGTGGATCACGCTTCGAAGATAACTGACTGACTAAAGATTCCAAATACACTCTGTATAATTGATAATAAAACAGAAAATATACACATATTGATAATAATTGTTTACAAAACACATTCGACATGACGCTATTTGTTTCTTTCATTATTATAAATGTTGGCAATATTCGATTCTCTTTTCATTCTTAATGAAAGACAGTATTTGTTTCATATCTTATTAATATATATAGGGAAATAATAAATGTCTCGGTAGCACCTTTCCACGGAAATAAGTTTTGAAACGGAAATTCGGAAGGGTAAAACAGAATGGCTAAACATCCGGTACATTTCAATTTATTAATATCGTGATAAGATAAATATTTCAGTGAAATATATGTACAACAATGAGACTTAAATGGATAATATGGATCAAATTTAAAACAAAAAATGTTATTATAGCTGTATTACGGAGTCGTACTATACACAAGGATGTAATATATTCACCGTTATTACCTTCAGAAACACAGAGTCATATTATGCTCATGTATAAAGCACAAGAAAATACGGTAGATATCAAAATAATACACTAGAATGGTAAGAACCTGTTCTCTGTAGATAATCAATAGATAACATGTATATAACATGCATATAATCAGTTTAGAATGAAAAGCTGGATCTCCATTCCTGATGTTTTCTCTAACCAGGCTAAAAGCAATTTCTTTCTTTTTTTCCATCCTGCTTTATGCATTATCAATATTGACAGCGTTCATAAGCAATATTGTCTCTGGAGTGGATGTCCCTTGAGTGTAAGGTGAAAATTCACGAGTAACTTTCCAGGGGAAAGAAGTATATATTACTTTAGTGTTATTGTTTGTGATTATAATGCCATGGCTGTCACTGGGTAATTAGAAGTGTTTCATTTCGAGTTGAATATTAAATTTTGTTGAAACGTTTCAAGCAAAAACGAAAAAAATGTGATAGTCTATATTCGTAATCTGCTACACCTTCTTGACATCTGACAGATGATAAATGGTAATAATGGCCGTTTCGATATTAGGAAATATTCCACTTTCATTGACTGAGTAGTCACTACTACTTCGGTTGAAATTTATCATATCTTTATCTTAAAATATTATTTATGGAAGTACGTTACTTAAATCAGTTTATTGTTATTAATCTTCCAAGTAGATTTTGAAGTAACATTTGTAACATCAAAATATGGATCCCACAAAATGTGTAATATCGAAAAAAAGCACTAAACTTTTTGAGTTTCTTTTTTCCAGGTTTGGCACCATTTCTTGTAAAAGTTTCTAAGAACCGTTTGAGCTATATAGCTAGAGAGTGAACAGATTAAAATCGTTTTATGTCAGCTACACTATCTTCTAAAAATATGCTCTGGTAAGATGATAAAGCTCATTTAGGCAATCGGTAATATTATTAACATTCAAACTCTGGCCTCCACCTTATGATTCCATTTAAGACCCATCAAGAGAACGGAGAATATGTATTTAAAAAAGACGGAATCAGGAGGGCACAGCAGAAAAAGAGATCATCATTTCAACTTAAAGCTAAATATATTTTTATCGTTTATCCGATAGGGTTATAAAAACTTTACAGAATTCCAGTAAAATATATTTAATCATTTCTAGGATACAACAGTCCAAACTAACAATTGGAGAATTTTGCTGTTACATGATTTGAAGAATTTTTGTACTATAACCGCTAGTGTGGAACGTCAACGCTTTGATTATTTCATTATTTTTTCATTGTGTTACATGTTATATTCATTTAAGTTTGTGCTGTTGTCTAAAGACCTCAAGTAAAGATGTTGCTTTTATTTGGAACATTGTTTTCGTTGTGGTGCTCTAGCGCCAGTCCACGAGTTTCGAAGAAGCATGCTGACCATCGATCTGTCTCTTTAAAATGATAGTTGATGTTTCTGGACGTGTGTGACGGTGTGCATGACAACCTTCTGAGATTACTTATCCGATAAATGATATTTAAGAACATAAGATTGTTTAATGTTTTGGCTTTGTAGCAATATGCGAAATTCTGCGAAACTACAACTAGGGCAATCTGTATTATATTTCTGATCTTCGATATTTTATACCAACAAGTTAAAACTTTCTCTCTTATTTTGCCTGAATTATCAATGACCTTGAGTTGGGTTGTGAATTTGGTGATATACTGGTTCAATCTTTTTGGGTCAGTCTGTGTTTACATGAACTCAGTAAAAAACGAGCAAGTAATAACAAAACAGTATTTTGCACGGTAAACATTATCCCCATATTTAATTAAATATCAGTTTAAAAAAAAATAGACAATTTACATTTGAATGAAATGTTTTCATTAGTATCTGTCTATATTTCTGAGATGAGGTATTATTTACATTGTTTACATTATTCGGACTATTGTCCTTATCTTTGTCGCCATAATTATTACAACGTTTCGGCTCTTCAGTATCTGTCTATATTTCTGAGATGAGGTATTATGTACAATGTTTACATTATTTGGACTATTGTCCTCATCTTAGTCGCCATATTTATAACAACGTTTCGGCTCGTGAGTGTCTATATTTCTGAGATGAGGTATTATGTACACTGTTTATATTATTCGGACTATTGTCCTTATCTTTGTCGCCATATTTATAACAACGTCTCGGCTCGTCAGTATCTGTCTATATTTCTGAGATGAGATATTGTGTACATTATTTACATTATTCGGACTATTGTCCTTATCTTTCTTGCCATATTTATTTCAACATTTTGGCCGTTGTGCTCTCCGATCTTCTTCAGGTGTTTGGAGTATCGAACTGAACCTTTTATTTTGCTCACTGGGGTAGACTGTTCTAGCTCCACGTGCCATTTTTAATGGATGTCAGTTATCAGTTATCTCCTGTTAATTCCCCTTCTGCAAGGTCTCTACTGCCTCCATTAACAGGGTTCTGAACTCACACTCTTTGGGTCCTTGTCACTGGATATAACCAACACATTTATCCACTGTGTCAAATGTCCTTGAGGATCTATCTGTATGAATTTCTGGCTATTATATACCTAATGTTTCAGCAATATTTTTTACCAGTGCTCATATTGCAATTTTTGTTATTATTCACAGATGTTCTCAAGGACACATTGCACAGTGGATTAAGACGTTGGTTAGATTCACTGACAGGATCCAAAAGAGTGTGAGTTCCGTACCCGGTTAAGGCAGTAGAGAACTTGGAGATGGGAAATTAACGGGAGATAACTGATAACTGACGTTGTAATAAACATGGCGACAAAGATGAGAACAATAATCCGAATAATGTAAACACTGTTTTTGTTTGAAGTAACCGAATAATCGTAAAAAACGTCTATTGACTTAAACTTCCTTCTTTTTTCTCTAAAACCGTTTGACTTCCTTCCGACCTCATTAGTTTCAGCTTTTGGTTTTGACACCAGGGCTCCTATGCAGCCCAAGTATTTCGAATTATATTTTATTATTATTGCTCACTCTATCTTCAATTAAATTTTTATACTTTAACAGAATACAGTGAAATAGAAGTATGTTTTGTATTACTTAGAGTCAACATGTTAGTGTCCATTTGTAAAATTCCCAAAATAGTATTTGCTGACTCGAAGTAAATATACACTGCGAGACTAAAGATGTTAATGGCTAAGTTGAAGAATTACTGTTGAGTGGACACCGATGTCACTAGGCCTCAGACATTTGGATTTTTCTCCAATGGAGCCATTTGAAATCGGTTGTTTATAAGACGCGACCAAGAAATATTGAAAAACCTAAAGAAAGTATTAAAAATGAATGCAGTAAAATGACAAAAGAATCAGTCTGACGTTTTAATGAATGCTGCAGGCACAAAATTGAAATGTTTTGAAAACGGGGGACATTTTGAAAAACACTTATTTTTAAGCGTTTCACCCCAAGCAAGGAGAGAAGGACGCAAGGGGTTACAGAAAAATTGGAGTAAGATCAGATTAGGAGTGATAGAGGAAAATGTGAGGAGAAGGGTAGTGGATAGATCAAGGCAACTAGAGATGTCGAGTAACATTACATTTGAATAGTTGGAGATTATAGCTCTCAGGGAAACTGAAGTAGGGAAGGGAGTTCCACAAGCGAGAGGTGCGAGATATGAAGCTGTTGGAGTAGAAGAGACGGCTAGATTTAAGTGTTTTTACAGTGAAAGGGTGAGAGCGGGATGACAGCCTCGTAGGGCGCTTGAACTCATGAAGTCTGGGAACCAGCGAATGCAGCTCCTCGGAGCAATTGCCATGAAAGTATTTGTAAAAAAAGACAGAGAGAGGCGACGGCGTGTATGTGAGAGAGTGACTATAGCCGAGATGCCAGAACACGGCCAATTATATTGCATATCCGCCTCTGGAGCCTATCAAGGACCCCGAGGCAAACAGAATGGGATCCAGACCATATATGGCAGCAATACTCCATGCAAGGGCGAATTGTTGATTTGTAGATCTGAAGGATTTCCTGGCGCGGCACAGGGAGCCAACTTTCCTTGCGGTGGATGAAGCAGTTGAGTCAATGTATTTGTTCCATCTCAGGTCAGCAGTCAACGTGAGACCGAGCAGCCGCAGAGAGGTGCTCTCTAGAAGTTGAGCGTCAGACATTCTAATGGAGGGCAGGGAAGGATCTCTGTGGTGATTAATAGGGAGCGGTTTTGTTCTTGAGGCATTAAAGTTGACCAACCAATTCCTGCCCCAGTTCACAACAGATTGGAGGTCCTTTTCGAGACGCACGGCCAGGGGTTAGTTTTTCAGCGACACTAGATTTGTTTTTGAGGCAGGATTAAATAGTGGTGTCATCCGAGTATATGCCAACTTGGGAATTTATGGCGTCAGGAAGGTCATTTCTTTATACAAGGAATATAGTGGGGCCTAGGATGGAGCCTTGTAGCAATTAAATAACTAGTAAATAAAATTTTCATATGTAATTTTAAACGGTGTTTCATAAGGACGGATCAAAGTCAGCAGTAAATAAATCAATGTTATTGGTGAGAATTTATTTCTCTATTGGATGTTATTTAAGTCATGACAATTATGTGTGAAAAATAATATCGCCTAAATGTCCGGCAAGTCTGAAAGAAAATGAAAAAAATCTTTAGCCGTTTAAACTTAATTCACATTAAAATCGGTGAAAATTATTTGAACAGACTTTACTTTTGGTAAATTATCGCCATGGTGCGCGTCTTTTGCTTTCACTCTATATAACAGTCGGGATAGTTAATTCTTGCCGTTTTAGTATGCACAATTTAAGCATTCGTTTTTTAATCAATGGCAAAATCACAAAATATTAGAAAAGATAAAATTGTATTTAATATATTCTATCTGACTAGAGATAGTTGCAAGGTGACAAGCTGTAGTTATTACATAATGATTTCGAATACCTTATTTCTGCGTATCTAAAATGCGAAATATTAAAACAAGAATACCAGATGAAAAGTGAAGATTTATCCGGATATTCTCTTCTCGAATTCACAAAAAGAGAATAATAATATGGAAAGCGGTATAGACTGCTAAATTTCATAAGCCACTACGGTATGTTTTCTATTTCATCAAATTGAAAATGCATACTTACATGTATAGCTGGCCTTTCGTATTCGAGGATACCCGTCTGCTAGGGTGGCTAGCAACTCCCAATTGCAGACGCTTGCTCAGGCTCATTTGTGTTTATTCAACACTCGTAGAGCCAATCTTGGCTACGTAACCATGAGCCTATTCACTCATACATAATAATAATAATAATAATAATAATAATAATAATAATAATAATAATATGTGGTCAATCGTATTCGAGGATAGACCTCTATATTGGCGGCTAACCAGTCCCTATGGCAGACGCTCGCTCAGGCACATCTGTCTTTGTTCAAGACCCACAGAGACAACATGGGGTTTATAATGCAACGAGGCTGAGCAAACCTTAGTTACCGTTTCTGGGAGAGAGCGTGTTTTCTAGCGTAATTAACAGACTGAACAAAGCCAACACGCTCAAGCCTTCGGCCACGATGACTTTGACTTTGTGCTAGCACAGCTATGGACGGCCCCCATCGGTTCCGTCTACCCATTTTCACCTACAAGGCTTAGGTCCACCTGTGGCACTGTTTTCAGACACTTTCCAAAGGTGCCGCACGCTGGCATCACCCTCTCCAGACCGATAATATGAAGGATGTGTACTTTCTGACAAATCAACCGTGTGAGACTCGAGCCCTTGTCTCATGGCCATACATACATACAGACAGACATACATACATACATGCATACATACATACATGCATACATACATACATACATACATACATATACATACATATAACATACATTTTCCGTGACCGGTTACAATATAAACATGTAAATTTAACTGTAGGGGTTAAAATTAACAAAAAGAAATTCAGGTTTCCCACTATACAAGAAATCGATTTATACACGTGTATATACGAGAATTCTTTTTCATTATATTTTTATTTTATTTCAAATCATTTTTCTCCCCCTTTCTTTAATTCCTTATTCTTTTCTTTCATTCACTTCAATAAACTTTCATCGATTTTTTAAAAATATTTTTTTTAAATATTCTCCATTCCGGCGAAATATTTCTAATCTCACTTTGTTTTTTTTTGTTTTTTTTTTTTGTTTAATTTTTTTTACTTTCCTTCTTAAACTTGAAAACCATTTCTATCTTTATTTCACACTTTCCCCTCTTTTATTTCTTCAGATGCCTCTCATGTTTCTCTTTCTTCTGTAAATGATCTTCCTCTTTCCTTCTATTCACACTTACGCGTACATCTGAACAAGAACCTTCTGTCAATTTCCAGCTATTAATATTGATGACACCAAACTCACAAACCCAAACTATACCAGCAACGCTGTCACAACTTCGACAACCACTGAAACTACAGCCACAACAACTTCCACAATTTATCGCACCACAAGCGATTGTGCTGTGTAAAGAGGAGGCATTGTACAGGGTTCACGTGATTCGCACAAGTATCCATCGACCTGGAACTGGTTTAGGCTCGCTTCCAACATTTATTCTCTGACCATGAATCGCATTATATCGATTTTTCTTTCCAACGGTATTTAATACGATTCAAAGTACTGACTTAAACGGACATTTTCTCACACGTTTTCTTCTCCTGCTGTATTTTGAAATGATGATATTTTTCACAGTATCCCATTCTCTTTAAGCTTACTGGAGATCTTTACTTGATAGAAATAAATTTTCTTCATTTTATTCGCAATCAATTTTCAAAAGTTTTATCGCAGAATATATTATGATCTCATTAAAATTCACCATACCCGTATTATCTTTCTGCTCCTCCCTTTCGCTCGCTATCTATCTATCTATCTATCTATCTATCTATCTATATATATATATATATATATATATATATATATATATATATATATTCTACTTTTTGTCTGACTCATTCTGTTAATAAACATATATGACAATATTTATTTTCATATTTCTATATATTTTAGTTATATTACTTTCTCTCAAATTTTCGACTTTCAATTGGTCTATCTATCTATTAATTTTTTCTCTTTCTATCTTTCTTCTCTATGAATCTATTAATCTATCTATATTTTCCACTTTCGATCCATATTTTTCTCGGTCTATCTATCTATCTATCTATCTATCTATCTATCTATCTATCTATCTATCTATTCCTCTTTTTGTCTCTTTTCCCAAAAATATATATGGTAATGTTATTTTCATATTTCGGTTTTATGCATACTGCTTTCTCTTTAATTTTCTCAGTTTCTCTCTTTGACTTTCACTCTCTATCATTATCTTTTTCACTCTCTCGAACAGTTTATCTTTTTTTCTATATTTGAATCACTCTGCTACTAAATATATGACAATATTTATTTTCATATTTCTATATATTTTGCGCACGTCTCTTCGAATCTACTTCTTCCTTCTCTCTTTCAGTATCTCTCAATATCACTCTCGCGATGTGCGTATATATATATATATATATATATATATTATATATATATATATATATATATATGAATGAATGAACGAAAGAACAATCATATATTTAATTCACAGTTCGTTAGCATTATTTTTTTAAAACTGTGCTCAACATACATTACAGGATAATTTTATAATATTGGTATTGAAAATATGTATTATCTTTAGATAATACAATTTAGCTTAAAAAAGCTAATCATTTTTTCAAGTTATTAAGCATCGCTTGAGAATGGAGCAAAAATTTAATTTTAAGTTGAGTTTAAAGTTTAATTGAAACCTGTGAATTTTTGTGTCTCGATTAATATATACACAAAAAAAAATGTTATTTCTGCAAGTTTCAACAGTGTATTTTTAGGGTCGGTTGTACAGATTGTTTTATAAATGCTTGTTTCAGAATTATTGCTATTATGTAAACTTTTGATTCTGATCATGACCATAATAGTTTTGGATGTACTTATACATATTTTAATTTGATTCAACTTAGTATGATCAGCGTGGAAATTTGACTCGAATTGTTTTCTGAAACATGGTTATTTCTTCTGTTTATGTTAGATTGTATCATTTTCTCGTAGTTTTTAGCTTTTCTCCACATTTCATCACATAGTCGATGCTTTTGGCTTAATTTACTTTGATTGGTAATTTTTTTTTATGTTATTTGTTTCTCAGAGAATTGAATAGATTTTTTCGTTGTTTTTATTATTGTTTTGAAATGTTTAATCGATTTTCTTTGCGTCTTTCATCTGTCTAGCTTTTCCCATGAAGATTGTTGTCTCTGGGCAAGATCTTATCCGTCAGGTATTCATTTGAATGTTTTTACGTGCTTCGGACAAGGCGGGCAAGATAATATTAGTTGATTATATATGTTATTTTACTGAATATACAGGGATATCAATGTGGGCCATAGATTTTCAAAGAATGCTGGTTTTACAATTAGATTCTTTTTCAGTTTGGACCTAGAAGTCCTTCGTAGTTTATGTGAGCGGAAGCGACCTATTTTCTTCAGTGTTGTTTATCAGATATGCTAGTATCATACAGAATAGGCAGACTGGTAATGGTAATCTTCTCTATCTATAAAAGGCAGATTGTGTTTGTGTGTGTGTAATGAAAGCACGGCCGCAATTTTCGACTGATTTACACCAAAATTTGCATGCACATTCTCCCTTTTAGTGGTAAGGTCAAGACCGACATTGCATTTCCCAACTCCCAACAATAATAGAAACAATCGATTTTTTCATGCTTCTATGGCAGTTTTCATGTAGTTTACGGCCATTTTGTACTGGCCAGAGTCAGAACTAATAGCTGGCTGCCACGAATAGGCAGGAAGATTCCACTGGCCAGCGTGAGAGTCAACAGCTGACTGACACGAATGTTAACTAGCATGCAAATAATCGATAGCTTCATTCATCACAAGTGAGAAATATTTAAATCTGCATGGCACTTTATTCCAGTTGGCTTATTCGCTTGCTTAAACTCAACGTTGATTCTGATTCCGCAGAACTGGGATGGGTGTGAAAAAGTATTTGTTGTTAATATTCTTTTTTCATTCGTTTTTTCCAGTTACGAGTCCTTTTTTTTAAATCTGATCGTTTTGTGCTCATTTTGTTTAGTTCTTTTTTCGTAACAGACTTAACGTTTAGTATAGAGCTTAGACAAAATTCGCAGTGTGAGATAGGCAAGAAGTAAGGCATGTAGCAACATCAGCACGGCAAAGGGCACTCCTTTAAATGCAAGGAAGGGCAAAAATATTTTAAGTCAATTGATAGCGATTGCTGTATCAGTCGTGCGATTTTTTAATCAAACACGGGCAATGTCGGAGCATGTTGCTAGTATTAACTGTAAGGAAACGTTTGGCATTCGTTGACAGAGCAGCCAGTACTACTGTCAGTCAAAATTTATAACATCTTTCTCTTAAAATAATTATTCAGGAAAATAGTTTTCTCGCGTTCAGTATATGCTCTTTAAACTATTCTTGGGTGTTTCTTTCCTAATCTTTTGATGAAACTTGTGCGAAAATTAAACATCGTGATTATATCATTATTTTTTGGGATATACTTGTAATATCCATTCTAATTATTTCTGCCGTTGAAAGTCATCAAGTGATGTTTTCTGGTATTTGCTGCAGTTCATTGTTTTTGATATTGTATCACCAGTCCGAAAGGTCGTGTCATATGCATAGACACCGAACTACTGTCATCAGAGAAGGTCAATGGGGAAAATTTAAAAAAATAACATATTTCCAAGAATAGTGTCGTGGCGTCACCTGCTCAAATGAAAATAAAAATAAATCTAGAATTGTGACAACATTTATTTTCGCGATTTGATAAGAAAGATTTACTCAGTTAAAAATTTCGTCCTTTCATCTTGTGTAGATCATTATACAAAAACCCTGACAAATACATTCATGTATCTATATAAATTTATATCAGTATTATATATATATATATATATATATATATATATATATATATATATATATATATATATATATATATATATATATATATATATTATACACATGTATATTTTATTTTATGCACACACACTCACACAAAAAAAATTCTACTTACTTAATTGCCTTAGGATTCCGCATGTTTTCGCCACTTCGAAATTTCCTAAATTACTTACCAACGATTGGGGAGACTATTCCGGAAAGGAAATTGAAAATAATAAAACGACTTAAAACCAACTTGCATGTGTTTATAAATGTCACTTTATAATCTTATATAGATTCATTTTGACTTCATGTTCGTTTGCCGTGTGAAAGTGGGCGTAGTTACGTTTGCTGTATGACCACAGTGGCGTTAAGTTAATCAAACACATTACCTAAAGCAAATCCCACTCTTCTTTACTGCCTGCATTTCCATTATATTCATTGCGAGCAAAAATGTGAAGATGTCTACTGAGGCTATATATCTGGTAATGTTGTAGCGAATTACTCAGCGGATTTATGTCGGAAAAAGTCGAATATTTCGCTAGACATGATCTTCCCTCTTGGAAGATATGACAATTTCCCTATTCTCTCCATGAATTTAGATCTATATTGGATACAACGGAAATTGGCAAATAAATCTATCTATCTATCTATCTATCTATCTATCTATCTATTTTCTACATATATATACAGGGGTTAGAAGAAATAATGGGAACACAAGACTTAAACATTTATTTAATAACTAATAAGCTATTGGACTTCTATTAACTTGTAAAAATTTGATTCTACGTGAAATGGAATCATATAAATTTTGAATTATTTCCAGTCGAATTTGATGACATTCTTCAATCGAAATCTCGAAAGGTTGCTTCAGTGACGATGGGGCACGAAATCTGTTTCTCATTCCCCATAATGCTTCAATTATTTTGAGATCAGGTGATTCTGCTTGCCATGGAAGATTATTAATTACGTTATGATGATCATCAAAACACATATTATCATCTATTGCAGTGTGTAAGGGCGCATTATCATCTTGCTATATGGAACTTTCCTATAAAATACGGTCGTCATTGTAAGAACATTATTATGGAGATGTCGAGATATTTACTGTAGTAATCCTACCATGAAGAGTAATTTTAGGACCAGAAAAATACGAGAGAATTGCTGCCAAAATCATTACTACAAGACGTCCATGTTTGAATGCCGCGACAATGCAATCCGGATCATAGGGATTCACACGGTGTTTCACACGGTGTTCCCCATACATAAACACCCCCATTTGTAGATAATAACTGAAAGAACACTCATCAGACGTTTTTCAAGTCCTCGAGTGTTCGTTTTTTGTGACAATCACACCAATTTTTCGCAAATTCGAGTTCGACATTGTGATCTAATGTATAGGAATCGCAGCCCTCCTGTGGATACCAAGTTTGTAACACTTATAACGTACATCTCGAAATTATATTGGTCAGGTGAGTAATGAGTTCTGGTGTCAGTTTTGCTGCATTAGTTTTATGACTTTTTTCTACGATTCGTTTTAAATCTAATCAGTCTCGTTTGGTCAGTTTTGGTTTCAGTCTTCTATTACTCTTTGCTGATTATGTTTGACCTTCTTTTGTGTAAGCTGTCATAACTGTGAACGCTACTGTTCATGGCACATTCAATAATTCAAATGTTTTGGGCAGAGATGCTACTGCTTATCGTGCACAAACTTCTCTTCTATTAAAATCCGTAGGGTCGCTCATTTTAGTATGTAACTATTTTACCTGAACGTAGATAAGGATTTAATTAAGTGAAGAATCAAGGCAAAGATGCAATCTGCTGAGCAGTTACCTTTCATAGAGGCTTGCAAATAAGCGAAAATACCTAAATGCTATGTTTGGAAACTATTCACGTTATTTTGTCTAAACCATATATATATATATATATATATATATATATATATATATATATATATATACATATATATATATATATATATATATATATATATATATATATATATATATATATATATATCATATTTCATATTCCACATTTCAATAATTCCCCAAAGCTAAAAACGATTTTCAATGAAAAAAAGGTCAGATATAGCTACAGTTGTGCTAAAAAAATTCCACCAACATATATCATAGAGCAAGAATGTTACAATAAACATACACTTAAAAAATGTTGAAAACAAAGACAAGCACACGCCACAATTAAGTACTGCAAATGCCGGAAAAAATCTACCAATTAAACGGCAAATGCATCAACAAATGTTCAGTTTATAAAGCTAACATCAAATACAAACGCACGGTCAAGTTTTCTTTAGGCTCTACTGAAAACCATTGGATATCAAACTTCTATCCTCTCCAATGGCACTAGGCAATATTAAATACAGTATGTGGATTGTCCTCTCAATTTGTTTCTGGAAATTAACAAGCGAGAATAGAAAACTAACTAAAACGTGAAATAGCGCAACGAAAGCTAAACCCTTCATTAGTAAGGCCGATAAATAGAACTTATGTGTTTTTGAGAAGGTAATGATTTTAAAATATATAAGCAAAATAAAAGAAGTGAATTATTATTCTTGATCTTCATAAAAATGGACTTGGTTATAGGAAGATATCTAGTGAATCAAATGGGCCTGACTTCAGGTGGTAAGATAGTTCATCAAGTGTTATTCCATTCGTTCCACAAAAAAGCTCTGGTCGTCCTAGAAAGGTTACGTACGGCAGGATTATTGGCGAGAAAAAACGAACCCCGAATTACACTTAGATAACTTCAAGGAGGACTATAAGTAAGTCGTTCAATTTGTCGATCTTTTCGAGGTCTTCAAGGAAAAACACTTCTTAAGCGAAAACACTTGCTAGACTGTCTTTTACAAACGTGCATTGTACCAAACCTGCAGCATTTGGGAGAAATGCATTTTGGGCAGACGAAACTTGAACTTTTGGCAGAAAGGCTGTGGATAAGATCTGGAGAAAGAATGACACTGAATATTTGCCGAAGGATTTTATCGCAACAGTAAAATTTGGAGGCGGTCAACGATGGCTTGCGTTTGCTTTAGTAACCAAGGTGAAGGGAACATTGAAATAATACAAGGGATGATAAATGGTGCATATTATAACGATATTTCGGAGATAAATTTACGTCATAGTGCACTTTCGCTGGGTTTAAAATTAGGTTGTGGTTTCAACAAGGTAACGATCTTGAACATACTTCAAAGCTTACAAAATCATGGGTAAGTTCAAATAGAAACGACGTACTTAAATAGCCAAGTCAATCTCCAGATCTCAATCCGATTGAGAATTTATGGAGAGAGCTGAAACTGAGAACTCAAAGAAGGAACCCGAAAAACCTGCATGAACTAAACGAATATTGTGAATATAAAAAAAAAATTAGCCAAGAAACATGAAAGAATTTCGTAGGGGACTACTCTAAACGCCTACATGGTGTAATTAGCAATAAAGGTTACGTTACAAAATATTAATAGAAATTTTATAAATGTATTGTAAAATTTTGAATTATTACATGTTGGTTCTTCTTCGTGGGGTATTTGTATTGATTATTTGTTTAAATCTGATTGGTTGACTATAGGCTTAAAATATCTATTAATAGCGGTAAAAATTTGATTCGTGTAACTGTGTTAGAATAACAAAACATTTTTTGCAATGTGTTGTAAACTTTGGTGTGTCACTTTATTTACATAAATATTTACACCAGATTATTTGGAAGAAGTAAGAAATTCAAATTTTAAAAATAAAAAATTATAAACGTAAAAATTTAAATTTAATTAAGGTAATATTAAACACTGTCATAAATCGGAAAATTCTTTTATTAGCGCGAATATCAATATAACAACTTCGAGTCTGGCATCGTAGACTTACAGGCATCCTCTACTCATACAGCATTATATTAAGCACAGGTATATTCTTAAAATTTGCCAAATCTTTCAAGGTCATGAAATGGAAAAATCTGGTAGCCATTCTAAGGGATCAGGCATATAGAAATTCTTTCAATAGGTGCGTAACATTAACAACCACAATGCAACACAGTCCCACCGATCTGATTCCAGGTAGTTTAATGTAACAATTTGAACAAGATGGGAAGTGATTAGAATCAAAACGGAGGGAAACGCTTAATAAAGAATTTGAAGAAGCAGCGGGAAGTAACGGAGAACAGTAAGAACTGCAGATGTCTCAAGATCAAATAGATTGCCTGGTTCGAATAATGGACACGGTTGTCAAACACAAGGTTAATAGGGTGACCCGGGAAAGGTCGTACGTTATCCAAACCTTCATTACTCGCTTCTACACTGTTTACAACGATTTCATTCCAACAGGTGGACTCTTAGCAGTCAGGCTTTGAGTCCATAATTACTGTATAATAATTTAATGAGTTCCGCAAAGATATTGAGACTAGAAAGTGTCTTCAAAATATTAAGACTCATTAAAGGTGATATTGTATATGCAATGTCCAACACAAATGAGAAACACCTTATTAACATGATGTAGCTGCTTCTCAAAAGTTATCCTTGAATACGCTTGTTGCGTTATAGACTTAACTGTTTTCCTACATTACGAAATATGTATTTTCTCTTATATTGTTTGTTTGTTTGTTTGGGTTTTATGGCATATCAACCACTGTGGGTTATTTAATGCCAAATCCAGTTTATATGAATTTTAAATGTCTATTTTGTATAGAATAAAAAACGTATAGCTGGCAACATTAATGTTTCAAAAAAAAACTTAGAGCTGACAACATTATTGTTTCAAAAACTTAGAGCTGGCAACATTATTGTTTCAAAAACTTAGAGCTGGCAACATTATTTTTCTGAAAACATTATCTGGGACCTTGCTGTTGGATGCAGTTTATCGCCATACCCAGGACGCGGATGTAGTTTACCGTCATACCCAGGACGCGGATGTATTTTAGCGTCATACCCAGGACGCGTCATGTAGTTTACCGTCATACCCAGGACGTTATTTTCTGTTATAATATTAATAATAATATAATAAGGCGTACATATATATATATATATATATATATATATATATATATATATATATATATATATATATAGAGAGAGAGAGAGAGAGAGAGAGAGAGAGATTCCGCAATAATCAGTGATGACCTGTCTATGTTTCGGTTTATGATGTCACGAAAAAATAACTCCTCCATATTCACCCTCTGAGCTTACTTTTATATTTAGCGTATATCTGACATTTGATTGGTTGTTTAAGCCACACCCACGAGACTATTTTTAATTCTGACGTTGTGTTTTCTCGCCCACCTTAATGTTTCGAAAATGAGGTAATACTTTGCTTTTGGAATTTTATTAAAAATCCTTTAATCACCAGTTACTTATCATCGCCTGAAGAGGCGCAAAGGGCTGAAACACGAAAGCTATTGTGTATGTGTGTGTATATATATATATATATATATGATTAGATAAAGAACAAGTAGGCAACGTTTATCAATCTAATATATTTCCCTTTGATTAAAACATGTTTTGTCAGAGAATAAAATAATGTAATAATTATTTCTTTTTAACATATCTCATTTTCTGACGAAGATTTAGTAAAAGACAAACATTTTAGATAGTAAACTTTTCCTTTTTCTTTATTTGTCGTGTCCCCTCTGGAAATAGGCGACTATAACCTTTCACAATTTTCTGTCCCATGTAAGTCTTAATAAAATGTGTCTTTCTGTTATTTTTCATAAAACCTACTCCGCCATTGACTTGTCCACCTTCACGAAGTATGTTGTGCGCTGTTTTACTCTGTCTTTCTTG
>OZ010591.1:86817159-86839659 GCA_963932145.1 Acanthosepion lycidas | reverse complement strand
ACTGCACACTGACACACGCATATACGTTTGTGTGTGTATTTATATGGAAACGCACAGACACTACACGCTGCATTTCTTTAAAAAAAAAACACTTAAAGATATGTTTGGATATTTTTAAGTAAAGATAAATTTTTAGAAAATTCAGTGTATCTATTTTTATTCTAACAAAAATAAGCATATATCTATACTAAATATCCTATAAGAGGATAAAATTTTATTTTCGTCTATAAAACCGCCACCTCCCTGAAAGATTTCCAAGAATTTGTGAACCTGTAATTCATAATTGTTTTCTTTCAGAAAGGTTTTGGAAAAATGTAGATGCAGTCCTTCCCATGTATTCTTCAAGCCTCGTTGGACATTCTCATGGAAATTTCCGATACATTTTATCTAATACTACTTCAGTTGGTGAGAGGGCAGGAGATTGAGTCAACCATGTCGAGATTTCCAAAGTTTTGTTCATTTTTTTACAAGTAATTGTGACTTAATTTATAAGTAACTTGTAGATCCGTAGCTTGTTGAAAGATATTTATTCTTATTATGCATAAACCAGATAGTATAGCATGTCTTGGCAAAATCACATATTATTCTACTTTATTCATGATTCCGTGAACCCGAATTAAATCTGCAGCCCTCTCTCCTCCAAAACATCCCCATACCAAAAACAGGTCTACACTGTGTTTTATTTTTGTAACCATATTTTTGTCATTCAGACATTCTTCAGGCCTTTTTCTTACATAAACTGTCCTACTACAGCTCAAATTTTCAAATTTGAACTCCTTCTTCTACAAGATATTTTGATAATTTTTCAATGTCCAGTTATTATGCATTTTGAAAACAGCGATATTTTCTCCTTACTAAACATCCGTAACAGGAGTATCTTGATAACTATGCACCCATGGATCCACGCTGAACCATGAGCCAAAGAGAGCGAAACTGATTGCTGTCAGATAGGAATTAACTTCAGCTGTCAAATCTGGAGCATTTTTTCTTCTTTTTCTTTTGCTGTTAATAACCAAGTATTTTAGTCCGCATTTTTTTTTATTTTTGTTCTTCAGTACGTCTTCTGATATTTCCGCCGGTTTTTAACTGCTATTTTAAAGAATATTGCACCAATATCTACAGATGTTAAAATTCTTTGCAATTTGTCTTTCAAAGTAGACTTCTTTGAATAAAATTTCTCTCTTTGCCGTTGCCTCAATGCTTTGATTTGACAATTTTGTGCAAATTAATTCAGAATTAAAAAAAGTGAATTAAAAACAAAGTGTAATACTGTCAAAATACTGTCGTAATTGAACAATCTTTTGATTCTTCAAACGTAGACAGCTATGTATATTTTCGTTGCAACACTATTCAGAGCTGGGCTAACATTTAAACCTGTATTAACATTTAACTTAGTTGAAAAAATTGATGATATTAAAAAGTCGATTGACGTTTTAATTAATGATATGTAATGTTTCTCACAGAATATATTCATAATTCAGCAAAAAAATGGATCCAGATATCAATTTTTGGTAGAAAGAGGAGACGGTAGAAAGATTGAAAAATATAAACAAATAAAATAAACTGTAATTCCTAAAATTTTATCTTTTACTTATAAAATCGCAACACAGAAACATTTAATTTTAATTTTTTTTTTTTAAAGAAATGCGAAATGGCTCCAAATATTTTACCTGTAGTGTACGTATAGATGTAGATGGAGTCTGGTAATTTTGTGTGTGTGTTTAAATGGGTTCTAATAGAGCTGTGGTCAGATAGGTGTAACATAAGCCGTATCAGCAGAAATAAAAAAAAAAAAAAACTTCCTAAAAAGAGCACGCCAGAATTAATCCTCTTGACTACTCTTCCTTAAAGAACTCAATAATGTAAAAAAAGACATTAATTAACAATGGATTCAGTAACCATCTTATAGACCACCAAATTAAAGTATTTCTCGCCAAAGTAAATAACAACTATAATGAAAATACAGTTAATAATAAATTAAATATTTCCTAAGAAATCCAAATGTACATTAAATGCTAGCAATATGAATCTTCACTTAGAAATACTATAAAGAAATACACTACCACAATTGACCTGAATACAAAAAGTCTAATTATGTATCTACCTACAACAAAAAATTAAAGCAGATAACCTTATCCTAAAAAATAACAATATACCAGCAAAGTCAAAATTACAACGAACGAACATTATCAATGAGTTCAAATGCACCTTAAGGAACTGTGTTCCTGATCAAAACGGATTCATAAATAATTACATCGATCACACAACTACATGCCTATCCAGACGCCTTACGTTACACCTATCTGACCACAGCTCTATTAGAAAGCATTTAAACACACACAAAAAAATTACCAGCCACCATCCAAAACATACTGGTACAAAATGCAAACATAATAACCTCAACCCCATGTAAAAAAATGTTTTAAAATAATCGAGGCCTTACAAATTTAAAAAAAAAAAATGAAAACATTAATAATACTTAGATATGAACACAGCCATAGTGTTGTGACTGTGTTCGGAAAAATCCCCCTATAACTCTAAAAACATACACAAAGCGCACACACTCATTTAAACTGAAAAAATAAAATCATCCTTGATAATGACAAAAAGTATAGCTAAAATCTCTCAGAAATATAGAATATTTCGGCAGTTTCTACACACACTGTAGCCCCCCCCCCTACCAAAAAAAGAAAGAAAACAATTGTTAGAACAAAAAAAAATACTGTATAAAAATCTTAATCATAGTACTGTGACTGTCGTTTTAAGGAGACATGCATAACTGATGTGTTGCTGCCTAAATACACAATGTCGGCATTGTGACAAACATTTCAGGGTGTTTACCAGTTCACAATTCAATGAGATCTTCAGACAAAGTTTAAGAACTCAATGAAGTGTTGAACTGGTTTTCTACGTGCAAAGATGATCCATACGTGTATTCTATGTGTATAAAATCTGTATTACCGACATTGAACCTTCTTCCCCTATAACTGTAGCATATTTTAAAGATAAGGATGGTGTCTCCCAAAAATGGACACCATTTAAAATCTGAATATCTGAGTAACTACATATCGCAGGAAATCGAAATTAAAGAAGCTTAATGTTGAACAATAAAAGATTCAGGTATCTAAATCCAAACAATATGTAAGGGATTTAAATTCTATAACCGATTTCACAAGGATTTACAAATAATCAATTGGCGCACCACATGTGAGAAGACAAACGTCAAGACCTTATTTCATTCCTGCCAAACATGCCGGAGCATTTCCTGCGACGCCGTGAATCTCTAGGCTTGCAGGAAAATGTTGAAGTGGGTATAGGTCCGTAGAAAAAGAAGTTCATTTTCATTATCAAATTCACGCCTGATTCATCGATTCGGGAGTTTCTTATTGAAATAAATCCGCACAGTCAACTTAATTATTTTTGCATATTTTTCTAGAATTTGGCTATGTCATTGGACTAATGAATGATAACATTTTCTCTCTCTCTCTGTATATATATATATATATATATATATATATATTAGTTTGGTGCAAAAATAATGACGTAATAATGTCGTTTTTCGACGTATTTTTAACGTCAAAAAACGACATTATTACGTCATTATTTTTACATCGACCTATATATATATATATATATATATATATATATATATATATATATATTAGTGTGTGTATGTGTGTGTTTGTGTGCGTATGTATGTATATATGTATAAAGTACAGACTGTGTGTGTCGAAGCAACTCCCCCGCTACCAATGGTCTGATCTCAGGGATTCCTTAGAAATGTTAGAATGATTTTCGTTGAGCTCAGATTCAGGTTTGCCTGATAATCCGGGATTAAAATCATATATTAATATATTATACAACCCATTATCTTTGCTTTCATAGTCCAAGAGGATTAACTCTTATTTTCTTTTTGTGTCAAAAATTGCAGTTACCTTAAGATTTTAAGAAAAAAAAGTAGTCGTATTGATGATATAATTATTGTAGTGTATAGACGGGGATATAGAAATCAGAATTAGTTATACATTCAACATTTGAAGAGTTAAAGAAACATAATATCTAATTAAGTATAACCTGTATTATACAATCTATATAAATAAATGCGTAATTGGAGAAAGTCGTAGAGTAGAATAAATTAATATATTTTAATTTGGTGTCTCAAAAATGAGACTCAACCGGTACACGATATACATGATAAAATCATTTTTCGTAAGTGAATATTTGGGGTGGCACGATACGCGAGTCGCACGTTATATGCGTATATACGGTATATATATATATATATATATATATATATATATATATATATATATATATATATATATATATATATATATATATGTGTGTGTGTGTGTGTGTGTGTGTGTGTGTGTGTGTGTGTGTAAAAGTGCGCAGGTATGGAGAAAATAGAAAAGAAAACGTTGGGTGCATAATCCGGAGTTCCTTAGTATTTTTGTTTTTATTTTTAAGAAGACAGTGTTCCATACAGAAGTATAGCTTTATTATAATATTTTTTTTTTGTTTAAAAATATGATTCCTTCGCTACATAAGAGTTCTGATGTTTCAAAAACGAGAGCCGAAACCATTCAAATAATTATTAAAATTAATTTGAATTAAGGTGTACGGAATCATATTTTTAAACAAAAAAGATTATATATATATATATATATATATATATATATATATATATATATATATATGTGTGTGTGTGTGTGTGTGTGTGTATGTGTGTGTATGTGTGTTATAAATAGTCGTCTAAAAATGTACATTTATCTCCGCATCTATTATAGTTATATATTTGTATTTGGGGGTATGTAAGAGTGTGTTTACGCAAACACACGCACACACACACACACACTCACACACACATACTCACACATATATATATTTATATATATGCTTATTCATAAAAAATAGACCTATTTCATTGCGCAAAGCATAACTTTAATAAGCAATAGAGAATTCTAATCAAGTCTCAAGTATTCTACTCAAAATCTACTTTCTGATTACAATTGTTCAATGTGTCTACAACCTGCAGGACGGGATACATCAATGCGATAGGTGAATTCCACCCAGAGGCCTATCAGTATGCCACGATCCACAGATCTGATTGCTGTTGCTATTCGATGTTTAAGCTCATCGAGGTTAATGTGTAGCGGCGGAACATAAACCCGATCTTTTAGTGTACCCACAAGAAAAATGACACATGGTGAGCTTTGGGTATCTCGCAGGGCAATCACAAAGAGGAAGGTATTGTTAACTGCCTGAACAAGATGTAATCTGTAAGATGTCAAATGTAGGCTTCTTAGCACACGTCAGATAGAGAGTGAGAGAGATCCATTAGTGGACAACCATGGATTCCCCTCAAACGCAGAACGGATGCTCGCCACGTGTTCCTCTGTAACTCATAGTCGTTCTGGACTATTTTCCTTTACACAGACACACACTCACTTGAAACTGTTTAAAATACCGACGAATTCTTAGAAGAGGGCGGATGAATGTTGAAAGACCTTCGAAAACACGCTGCATATCACTATCTGTTTTCGCGAACAAAAAACGTCTTTTGCTGAGGACTCGTGATTCCGAGGATAAAAAAAAAAACGACTGAAAGATGCTGGAGATACGCCCTGACGACCGCCCCCATATGGCAACCATTCAAAACTTAAAAACCTCATCTTTCAATATGGGTGGACTAAATTATCAACTTAAATCAGCTTATTGCTGGCTACAATTGAATGAAGTTTATATTAGATTGGTTGAAAATTGAGAGAGCTTTTGTTTAATTTTTGTGTTGAAATGGATTTATTCCGAAATAGATTTTTCGTTTTTCGCGGTTTTTTCGATAAACGCAATGGCGTAGAAATAAAAAATGAGGTATCGTTGAGCTCGTCGTGATGTAAGTAACCTACATATTTAGTTTGAAGAAAATCTGGAAAAAAATTCAATTTATCGATTTTGTTCAGCTTTACCGATTATTGATTTTTCAAAAGTAATCGATGTTTACGCTATGAATCTATATCTTATATTGTACAATGCATATGCCAAGTTTGTTCAAAATCGTTTGGATGGATCTCGGGTGAAAAGGTATAAGACACAGAGACATCCTCTGTGATATATATATATATATATATATATATATATATATATATATATATATATATATATATATATATATATATATATATATATATAATCGGTGATTCAACGTAATGCCTCCTTAATCCAGATAGGCAGTTTGTTAGATAGATGGCTAACTATTTGCATAGATACATACTTTCTCCATTTATACCCATTAACGGAAATCTCTGATGTGATATTACCGGGGTAAACACCTGTTTTTTTTTCGTACACCTGTAGAGAATTTTAGAAACGAATGTACGTAATGGATTGTACTGATCTATTTTTTTTAATACATTAGTGTGGACATTTAAATATATGTTTTTCGTATTAACATTTACTTACTTTTCTTACTCTAATTCAATTTCACATTTATTTCCATCTACAAAATATATAAGTAAACATATGTCGCTGGACTTCTGAAGTTTGGTCCTCATTTTCATCAGTCGGAACATAATTAATCCCGGTTGGGTATTTATGCCTACCAAATTAATTTAATATCTTGGATGAGTAGTTTGATTTTATAAGAGATAATAAAATATTTTATATTGTAATGGGCAGTCTTTAAATGTTTCTGCGTGTTACAAGATCTATTTAATGCTCACATTCCTAATGAGTGTAAAATAAATGGGGTTACTTTGTAATGCATATCATTCAATCCTACGCATTTTCACATTCACAGAGATCAAGATGCCACATTGAGGAAAAAAGCTACTTAGACCCCTGTTGCAGTATGGCATTTAGATTCTTGCATTGTCACTTCTTAATGTGACTTATCTTACTGCCAGACATTTGTGATGTCCACTCAATAACAAACTTGAAGAAACGATC
Source organism: Acanthosepion lycidas (assembly GCA_963932145.1). Taxonomy (NCBI): domain Eukaryota; kingdom Metazoa; phylum Mollusca; class Cephalopoda; order Sepiida; family Sepiidae; genus Acanthosepion; species Acanthosepion lycidas. The sequence continues at coordinate 86,832,711 of OZ010591.1, read as the reverse complement.
AACTGTGAGAATTTAATTCCTTTGACATTAGTTTTCTGTTCTCATTACCTTTAATCTATTGTTGTTAAGGATTTTGGACGATATCTATGACACCTTAGTAGAAGAATTAATTCACGCATAAATTCAAACAATTCCATAAAAGGAGAATCTCTTCTAGACTTCTCTTATGCTACTGGCTCCCGAAGAAATATTAACACACATGTTAGTGGCAATAATTCATACGCTGCCATGTGTGAGTGCTTATATGTGTGTGGAGAGAAAGAGGGAGAGAGACAGGGAGAGATAAAAATTGCGTACAATTTCCGTAGTTATTTTCACGCACAGGCACTCGCACAATTATTATTATTATTATTATTATTATTATTATTATTATTATTATATATATATATATATATATATATATATATATGAAGAAAAAATATTCGGAAAAAACAAACAAACATCCTTATATGCAATTATGCTGTTTTAATGTTAATATAATGTCAACGTCGGATGTTTCGGTCTAATAGACCATCTTCAGGACATATTCATAAAACATAATTAACATTAGACCATATTCAATTCAACATAAAAAAGACGATGGACATAAGATCACAACTAATCCAAACAGATAACTGAAATTTTTTATAAGATCAGCGTTTCGTTTAAATATGATCACGTCGTCGTCAGGTGGGCGATGTTGTGAAAACGTATTCCTAAAATTTTAGTATTTTGAATGAAAAACGAAAAGAATTTTATTTTTGATCTAAAACTTATATGTACGTTTGTTGAGCATTAATCTTGCTAGAAAAGGTGAAATATTAAAGAAACTAGGTCTAGTGTTCACTGTGCGTGAGATGGATATTATGCCTGCTTCATAAATCCGCCTAAGATTTTTATTGTGAAAATATTTAAAAATCGTCACAGAATCAAAATCGAAATTATGATCAGCTTTAGTTGTGTCTACAACTAAAGCATTGTTTAAATTTATGAGGCAAATATCTCGTTTATGTTCGAAAACACGAGATTTTACGGACCTACATGTTTCAGACCAAATATTTCATATCACAGTTGTTGCATGAGATTTGGTAGATGCAAGCATCGGATGTAATATGTTGTTTGCTGGTGTTATTTAATAAACGACGGATAGTTCTCTGTAGGCAATATTGTAGTTTTAATTTTTAGCGCATTTAAATTATTGGAGTTACGTTCGGTCAAATTGTTATTTGGTAGAAAGATTCGACCAAAAGAATTATCAGGGGCAGCTGAAAGTGTGCCTTTCATTGATGTAGTTGTAGTAGTGGCCTTCGAGGTGTCATTTTGCGCTGATGAATGAATTTTCAACGCTTTATTTTTAACTCTCAGTAATAATTGTTTCGGATACGAAAGATTTGAAAAGGTATCCTCAATATACCTGAATTCATCATCTAAATATTTTGCTGAACAAATGCGAAGAGTCCTTAAGTAGAATCCAATAATAATACCCCTCTAAGTGTTAGTATCATGGTGAGAGTAAAAGTAAAAATAGTCGTTTTTACATGTGTGTTTACGATATACTTTGAATTCTAATTTATTTTTATTTTTAATGAGTAGTATGTCTAAAAAAGGTAAAGAATTATTAGACTCAAGTACATAGGTAAATTCTATAGTAGGTTCTATTTTAATTAATCTATCAGTAATCTCGTTTAAATCATGTTTATGTGGGTAGATAAATAAAATGTCATCGATGTATCGGAAGTAATGTGTATCACGTGCAATGACATATTTAAAAGGTCCAGATTCAAGAAATTCTAGAAATATGCATGCTAGGAATCCAGAGAGTGAACTTCCCATTGGTAAACCAAATTTTTGTTTATAATAAATATTATTATACTGGAAGAAACAATGTGAAGTGCATAATTTGATGCATAATTTGATGCATTTCGAGATAGTGATAGGTAGCTTAAAGTCAATTTTTATAAGGTGGTTCTCTAATCGTTTAATACATTTATCAACAGGTATATTGGTAAATAAAGATTTAATGTCTAAGCTAGCTAGGGATTTGTTTATTATATCAATATTACTCAACTTATTTAGAAGAGAGCCTGAATTCTTTACATGTGCGTTACTTATGGTGCCCAGAATTGGAGTGAGAAATTTAGTTAAAAACCTAGCGATATTATGAGGAGCTGAGCCTATACTCGAGATGATGGGCCTTAATGCAATGTTAGGCTTATGGGTTTTGGGGAGACCATACATTTTAGGGACGTTGGGGTGGTAGTTAATAAGGGAAAGCCAAATCTTATCTTCATTACATATGAGTTTCTTATAGGACCTATTAAATTCTTTTCGATTCTTAGAAACTTGTATAGGAGAGATCTGTTCATAAGTGTCTCTATCATTTAGCAAGTCCAACATTTTAGGGTTGCAAGCAACGGTGCCCATGACAACAACACCGCCTCCTTTATCCGAAGGAGATATAATAATATTATTGTTCGTAGACAAGGATTTTAAGGCATCCATATACCTCATAGGTAAAGTAAATTCCATATTATGGCAGTCAAAAGAGGCTGCTAAAATGCCTTGGGTAAAACATTTATGGAAGTCGGAATCACAGTGTTTGTAATTTAAATTTATCAGTTTGCTAATGTTGTGGTCTTTTGAACCAGTTGCAAACTTTAGACCAAAGCGAAGCTAAGGGTTTCAGTCTCTATAGTGCTAAGTGTGGTTTTGGAGATATTGGTGACTAGATCAGTTCTATCCTCTGTCTTTTTTATAGCAAAGAAAGGTAATTTTGGGCAGTCTCTATTTAGAGTTGCTTATTGAAACCTTGAATATAAGTTGAAGAAAACTGAAACTATATTGAAATATTATTTACACTATTTTTTCTTTTCTTTTTCTTTTTCATGTTTTCATTTTCTTTATCTTTTTTAATGGATTATTAAAAAGGATATTTCCCAAATATTTATTCCTGGTATATCACGTGAATAAACGAGACCCACCGCTGAAAAGATACCTTCATGTGTATGTGATAAAATAAGTCATAAACCTCCCAGAAATATTCCAATAACTTACTGAGAATTAAACCGGGATGTTATCAGAAATCCTGAATGTGTGTATTATAGAAAGAATAAACTCTGTGTAATTTTTTTACAGTAACATTTGCCATATACCTGCTAGGTAGAGGGTTAAGTTTGGAGATTTGTGCAGAGGAGTGGAAGATAACAGTTAATTCTAGCCATGAACAGGTTAAGATTGTAGTCATCGGGACTACATCCTGATGGGATTCGGTTCCACAGAGCAACGGTTTCAGAGAAGGAGCTGCTCGTGTGGAACATACTTCTCACCAATGGAATATGGAGGGAATGTCGGTGATTTGATGATATGTAAGTGGAATTCCGTGTTGTCGGTGTGAATGTTGGCCTTGGTAGTGTCAGGGAATGTCGTTCATCCGAGAATTTTCCATGGAAATAGCGTTAGAGCACCGAGAGTCTAGCCACATCCTTCATGTAGGAGTGGGTGTGAATGTTAGAGAATAATACGTCAAACATAACGGTTGGGAGGCGCTTTTAAAATTTATTGTCTTGAGAGTGATGTGTGGGCATCTCCCACATATATATTCCAACAGTACTCAATTTTTGGCCTGGTCTGGCTCTTGTAAAGTTAGAGAATTCAGGAATCAGATATGTACTAGAAGGTAGAGACCATTTTACCCGCATCTTTATCAATAGATCGTACGTACAAGTTTCACTTCAGGTGTTGTGCGAGTTTGAGGCCCAATGGCCTTTCAATTCGTTTCTTTCTTCTTCGTCAATTTTTCTTTTGGGATGATCTCCTTTACTGACTGTGTCCAACTTCCAGTTTCCATTTCTATTTTGTTCCTAGTATCATTTTTTTTTGTTTCATACTCTCCATATTTTTTCTTCAGGTCCTGATTGTTCAGGAGTCTGTTGTATTGCAATTTTGATGCTGCGATCTGCTTCTTCAGTTTTCGTTCTTTCACTCTTAGTTTACATATAACGAAAAGGATGTACCTTCCGCAGTCGACACTTGGATAGGTTTTGCAGTGAACGACTGCATTCTCAAATCTTTTGTGAACAGTTATATAGTCGATTTGGTTTTTACTATCTCCTCCTGGACTTCTTCATGCAAAAATATACTTGGATGATCTTGGAACCATTTGTTGGATATTACTTGGCCATTGGCTGTACAATATTGGAGCCATTTTTCTCTACGGTCGATGCGGCTTCCTCGTCCGAATTTGGTAGTTATTCTATTATCCATCTGTTTGCCTACCTTATGATTCAGGTGTTCCATGTTAATGATAATTTAATTAAATTGGGCCTTGACGTGCTCTAGCATCAGTAGGAAGTATTGATGTCTTCTTTCTTGCTGTCGGCGCATACAAAATTATAATACATATGTTGAAATGCTTTCCTTTTATTTTAACTAGAAGAAATATTGCAGATAATTAATAATATCTCAGCCATTTCTTGGTGTTTTGGACTAGTAACACTCCAAATCCTTTTTTCAATTTTCTCTCTCCCTGCACATACAAACCTGTGGTTGTCACTGACGAAATCTCTGTTGTTTGTCCACCTAGTGTCACAAACCTCTACAATGCAGATATTAACCTATTCATCATCTGTTTTACGTTTTCCAACCTCAATTGCTTAAGATCTTAAAGATCCACATCTCGTGAGTTAATTTTTGGTTGATGCGAAAATTCGTTGGATGACGGTCAGATGGCATCTGTCTTTACTTTCCGGGTGAGGGATCAATTTCGATTAATTTTATTACTTTTAAACCATTTATGGCAATACTCGCTGGATGGCGTTCAGGTGGCACATGTTACACATGTTGATGCGTATCGCGTGAAGAGCTAGTACCCATAGTTGTAACCCCCTTCACGTCAATACGCTTCGTACTTTGCTTGATAAATACCATGATATTTCTCGGAATTAATAGTGGAGTAGTTTCACGTTAAATTCTACATGGTGTTTTATTGTGACACGACATCTATTTAGCAGGCTGTTAACTGTAATTGAGTTATCCGCACTTTGATATGTCTTATTTTACATGTAACTGGGTTGCTCTGCCGCACTCGCTAGAACATAGATTGAGGGTAGCCGGTTTAGTAAGCGACAGTAGAATTCATACTTACCTATATATATATATATATATATGTGTGTGTGTGTGTGTGTGTGTGTGTGTGAACATTGAAGTCAACACCCAGAGGCTACAGGATGTTTCATACTGGACGCAATCGTCACTCCGCTTGGCGATAACGTCTAGCATGAAACAGCCCGTCACCTCTGAGTGTTGACCTCAATGTTCACTTTTATATTTATATTTACATACGCTTTATCTATGATATTGAGCCGTTTATCCCATAAATATCCCTTAAAATATATGTATTCATATATATATATATATATATATATATATATATATATATATATATATATATATATATATATATATAGTGTTTTGTCTTAACTTAGTATAAGTCTAAATACCCCCTCATCACATTATAAACAAAAATAACACACACACACACTCACACATATATATATGATGACAATATAGTTTTAAGTTATGCAACATCTATGGACACACACATACATATATATATATATATATATATATATATATATATATATATATATATATATATATGGCGGATGTTCCTGTGTGTAATTTCTAAATAAGTGATGGATTTTTTAATTATTAATCCAACATATGGCGTTACTTCTGTTGTATAACCCTTAGTGCTGGGGTTATTCTTGTCTTGAAGCAATCGTGATAAACTTGTCTTCCTCTCTTTTTTGCTATCGGCCGGGTTATCGCTAGTCGATCTTTTAGTTTGGAGGTTAAATTAGGTAACCACCCGCTTCTACTCCCCGTGTCTCAGAGTGTCCGGAAATATATCGCTAGGTGTTACAATTTCCACCTCAGAACACAGGTCCCCAAAACATTCAGAATTCAGAAACAATGCAGCCGAAGATACTTATCCCCAAAACAATTAGCTACCTTACTTTTCACACGAAAAATTCTCCAAATTCACCAGTTAATAACATAAGTAACCAATCATGTAATGCAAAAGAACACAGACGTCTTATAATAAAAAATAAATCCACATTCTGGTACAAAAATGAAAATAAAAACAATCATTTTTCACTTAATTAAAATTAACAAAACAATTATAAATTCGAAACCATTCTCACAAAAACTTTTACACAGAAATCACAATGGGAATGCCCCATGACAAAATGCTCCCAGACTTTTCTTTTTCAATAACATTTTCCATTAAGTTACGTACGCAAATCTAGGCTCCCACGTTGCCAATAATCGAAACTGGTCAATTTTACTTCAGGAATCTTTTTTCGTAACAGCGAATCTTTCATGGATCGTCAAAACAAAATAAAAATTTCAACTTCATCATACACAACATGAAACCATACTAAACATGATTATAGCAAGACATTTAAATCGTGCCAATCAAAATCAATCAATAGATTTCTGCACATGGTACAAACTTTTGTAAAAAGACAAAACAAACAAATTGAGTCTCTTATCTATATCTTTCATGAAATTTTATATTGTGACATACGTGTGTATGTGACAGTGTGGGAGTTCATTGTCCTTTCTTTCTTTGTTTTCCCTACATGTCCTTTTTTCTACTGCCTGTCCATCAAAAAATAGCTTTATTGGGAGAAATCCTTAGATATGGGCAGAAGAAACAAGAACACTATCCCCGGAGATTAAATGCAGTGTTCAGTTCAGAGTTCCCTGTAGATTATCTAGCTCGATAGTCATATGCAAGGCCGGCGGGCGCAAAAGCCAGACAATGTGATAAAAACAACAAAAATATGCATAATAACTCGAATATAAATAGTGTAAATAATTATCAATTCTCATTCCAGAAATTCAGTAACAAGAAATCATTAATGCTATGTTTTGACTTGGAATATGTTATGTCGGATTTGTTGGAAAAGAAACACGAATACATTTATAGATATTTGATTGATCAAGCCGAAGAGTAAATCTATATATTTTGATAAAATGGAATACGGTGATGAACTGCTTATATTCAGAACATATGTAACTCATGGGAAATATAGATTGAAGTAAGATAATTCATAACTATTTTAGATTTTTTATTGTTGCCATTTATAGTGGGAAGATTCAATATCTTTCTGCGTTATCCCCCTTGGCTCAAATGGTGTGTCTATGGTGGTATATTATGTGCGAGTTACTGCGTGGGTTCAGATTTCAAGGACTAAAAATCAGTGCGTATAACCATACGTATATGTATATTTATATTGTGTAGGATTTTGTGAAGCGGTTGCGTGTAATTCAGGGTTTACCAACGTGGGCGTGTTCAGTTGTAGGGTAAGGGATGAGAAAATGAATAGAAAATTGTGCGCGATAAGAAATTTTGGTGGGCTATATAGGAGTTTGAGTATTTCTTGAAACTTGACTAATGTATGAAATAATAATGCAACACAAAATGTACTTAGAACAAAATGTATTGAAACAAGAAAATGTACACAATATTTACATATAGTCTTTTGTATATTCCTGGGAAAACCGTTCCTGGAAAATGTGTTGACTGAGTCGCAGTCGGGCAGAGTCTCTGGTTGAATCTCTTGATTCTTTCCCTCTCTTCCTGGTACCAACCATATTTATATGGTCGGTACTCCACTATGCAAATTAGGTGGATCCTACCGCAACACCTCCCTCCCAAGCCTTGGAATCCCTTTTGGATTTCAAACTGGCTTCCTATATGGGTTGATGATTATGGCTATTTCTTTGTAGATCCATTTGCATACTTCATATGCATATGTCCATCCGCTTAATTTTAATATTTTTTCCGTTTTGGATTCACGTCCAATGGGTCCGTGAACTTTCGTTTCCTACCGGATCTTCTCGGTTCAAAAGTATTCTGCGGAGGTTCTACTTGAAACATATCATACATTACATCAATGGGATCTTCCTCCTCATCCGGTATACTCTCTTCATGCTCTAGAACGTAACATTTTTTTTAAGTTGGTTCTAGTGCCTTTTATGAGTATTCTTCGGCCCTTTAATTATGTAAATCAGGTCACCGATTCTCTTGTCCACTATGCCTCGCTCCCAGAACTCAACGTTGTTTTTGTAGCACTTGAAAAACACCTTCTCTCCGGAGGTGTATCTTTTTCTCGCTGTATACATAGTATTCTTTACTCTATTTCTTCCTGGCAAAAGCTTGTCAAACACTGACTTAACTTTGCTAGCCATGTTTGAGTGTGTTCTCTGGTTTGGCGTGATTCTGTATACTTGTAGGAATTGCTGAAGCGCCTTTTCCGTTGGAACTCTTGACGCTTTCTTCAGCGCGCGCTTTAAAGTATCGACAAATCTTTCTGCGAGTCCATTGGACCTCGGATGATACGGTGGCGTCGTTATGTGCTTAATTTGATATAACTCACAAAATTCCTTAATTTCTTCAGAAGTAAATTGTGTACCATTGTCACTCACAATACACTCTGGCAAACCGAACCGTGCAAATAGTTCATGCAAGAAAGTAGTTGTGGTATTGGACGTAGGCTTTTTGCAGCGTAGTACTTCCGGCCATTTTGTAAAACTATCTACCACTATTAAGTAGTAATAATCTTCTACTGGACCAGACAAAATCAATGTGTAACCTTGTCCACGTATGATCCGTCTAGGGCCATGGTTTGTGTACTATAGGTGGTGCCTTAGCTGCTAACGCACACCCTTTACATCGATGAACCATGTTTGCGATATCCACATCCATTCCTTTCCAATATACAAAGCTTTGCATTAATCTTTTTGTTCTATTAACCCCCGGGTGACCTATATGAAAGCCCCGTAGTATTCTTTTCTGCAACTTTTTTGGTACTACAACTCTCTCACCATATAATAAAAATCCGTCACAAATTGAATAAATCTCCTGCACTTTTTGGTCATTTGCTACCATTTTGGTGTTTATTTCTAAAATGAAGTCATCGCTTTCAGCTTCTTTTTTGATTTCCTTTGATGTAACCGGTAGTTCTCTTAAAATGTTGTTTACCAAGCTTTTCAACTCATAATCTGCTCTGATATTTGCAATAATTGATTCTTCGGATCTTTCTTCTTGACTCGGTACGAGTCTTGATAAACTATCTGCATGAATTATATTTTTGGACGATATGTGCTTTATGTGAAAATCATAATTGAGAAGAATGGTTCCCCATCTCAACAGACGATTTGCTGTATAAACGGGTAACCCTTTCTTTGAACCAAAAATAGTGATCAGAGTTTTATGATCCGTTTCAAGCATAAAATGTCTGCTGTGGATGTATCTGTGAAATTTTGTTATGGCAAAAATGATACTCAGCGCCTCTTTTTCGATCTGTGAGTAACTTCTTTCTCCTGGGAGTAAAGTTCTCGAAGCATGTGCAATTGGTTTTCTAGAACCATCTGGCATTATGTGTTGAATACACGCTCCTATCCCGTATGAACTGGCGTCACTTGCCACTACAATATCAAGTTTTGGATTGTAATGGGTTAAAAAGAGGCCGGATGCAAGCATTTTCTTTAGTTCATCAAAGGCTTTCTGACATTCTACCGTCCATTCCCATGCTTGTCTTTTTTTAGTAGTTCATTCAACGGAGCTCTTAGATTGTACATTCCTTTAATGAACGCTTGATAATAATTTGCGAGTCCCAGAAAACTCTGTAGCATCGCCACATTAGTGGGCGTCGGCATGTCTCTCATCGCAATGGACCTTTCCGGATCTGGAAATCTGCCATTTTTGTTGATTATGTGACCTAAATACTTAATTTCCTCCAAACCAAATTCGCACTTTGAGTCTTTGACTTTAAATCCAAAGTCCTGAATCTTTTTAAATACTTGATTGAGATGCTCTCGATGTTCGTCGACGGTTGCGCTCCTTACTATGATGTCGTCTAAGTAGGCGCACGCAAAGTCTAAATCATTCAACATGACGTCCATAGCTTGTTGAAAAATGGCTGGTGCCACTTTAATACCAAAAGGAAGCCTGTTGTACTTGAATAACCCTCTATGCGTGTTTATCCTTAGTAACTTCCAACATTCCTCTTCGACGGGAATTTGGAGATAGGCATCTGGTAAGTCGATTTTTGAAAATATAACTCCACCATTTAGCTTGTTAAAAATCTCCTCCGGACTCGGTAACGGGTAATGGTTGTCCTTGATTACAGAGTTCAACCCTGTCGAAAAATCAACACAGACTCTGATTTGGTTTGATTTCTTTTTTATGCACACAATCGGCGCAGCCCATGAATTAGGTTCTACTTTCGAAATAATTCCCATTTTTTCCAACCTATCAAGTTCTTCGTTAATTTTCTCTACTCTTGCGAAAGGCACGTTACGTTTCTTTTTAAAAATTGGCATAGTATTTTCCTTTAATTCAAATTTAGCTTCAACCTTGTTACATCTTCCAAGACCAGGTGTGAAGGTTTCCGGAAATTTTCCTTTAATTCATCTTTAATGTCCTGTCTTGTTTGCGTATTACTTCCTACTTTTCTTCAGAATGAGTTTAACGGTTTATCCCACATTCGAATGTTTCAATAAAATCTGTACCCATCAAGTTTTCTCCATTTTTCAGAATGAAAACCTCTATTTTTTTAGCTATCCCGTTCAATTTCATGGGAAGTACAACGTCGCCTTCGAAGTTAATTTCCTTTCCAGTTACCGTTCGAGCGCGTTTCGTTCACTTCATTATTGTAGGCCTTTTTAAAATTTTCCATGTTTTATAGTTCATTATTGTTAAATCTTAACCCGAATCGAGTTGAAATTTGATATTCTTTTTAAATATTTCAGTCGTCACATATTTCCTCAAATCTCTATCTGATTTGGTATTCGAATTTGTTTGTGTAATTCGGCTATTGATTTTTTTTCGTTTTACAACACGATCCTTTGTGTCCATTCTTGTGGCACACGAAACATTTCTTATTTCTATATGGGCAATTTACCTCCCAGTGTCTTTCGTTGCAACGTCTGCAACTATATGGTGGAACCTTTTTTTCCTCCTCGTTCTTCTTATTTAATTTTTCTTGTCTATTTTTAAAATACGCCGAATTTTTACTCCAATTTTTTTCTGATGGGTAATTTGACTGTTTTTTTTATTTTTTTAATATAAGCAATGCCAGCTACTTCGATTTTTTGAGACTCTTTCTTTAAACTTACGGCCCGCTGACACTCTTCTGCTAACTTTTTCAGGGTAAGGTTTTGTTCAGATTCGAGTTTAGACAAAACTCTACGTCTTATTTCAGCACTCTACTGGATACCAGTCCTTGAGCAAAAATTAAACACTTAAATTCTTCCACCGTAATCTCTGCCAATCTGAAATTGTCACAATGTCTATTCACTATAGATGCATATGCTAAATAATCCTGATCGTCGGATTTAGTGACATTCATGCATAACCATCGCATATGCCAAAGCGACATATTTTCTCCAAACAGCTCCTTTAGCAATTTCACTGTTCCCGAGAATTCCAATTCATTCGTTCTTCTCGGTAGAATAAAATCTACAAATTTGCTATGTTCCGCTGTACCTAGCTTTCTTAGTAATAGACTGACTTTTCTTGAATTCGACCAGTTTTCACAGTCTGTATATAAAATATCTTCATATCGTTTAAAGTACGCTTCAAACGTTTTTTTCTTCGTCTGGCACATAGTTGAAAGTTTCCAGCGAATTAAATATGGTGTTATTAGAATATGAAGAATTTCCCTCATTAGCCTGATTGTTGTTTAATTTCTCCAGTGTTAACTTTTGAATTTCTAAAACCTTGATCTGCATTTCTTCCTGTTTACCCAGTCTTTCATCTTGCTTTTCTTGATATTTTTGCTGTCTTTCATCTTGCTTTTCTTGATATTTTTGCTGTGCTATCTGTTGTTCCCTTATTAATAAGGCAAACTGTTCATTTTGACGTTGCTGACTCAACTGCTGGGATTTAAATAATTCAGATATGACTTTGGATAATTCATCCATCTTTAGCTGATATTGTTCATGCAACAAAGAATATACCTTTAATTAGTGTATCTATGGATATAATATAAGCTGACCAGAAAAATCGAAACAACTTACGACTTTTTTATTTTATGTCTTGCTTTTACATTCAAGACCGTGATAATCAACTTTGGTATTTTTTTTATTACTTCTGTTCGCGTATTTCAATGACAAACCTCTGATTTTTATTATCAGAGGTAAATTCGTCACTATAAAATATTGTTGAGCAAAAAAAAAAAATAAAATAAAATAATTTTTTATAAGTTCGTTACATTTCAAAATCGACACTGTGTATTTGTGCGCCTTTTAATTCCATGCACGTTTTTGTAGTCGGCCAGTTTTTTTACGGGTGTCTCGTTGTAGATAACTTTTTCAATTTAAAATCACCGTTATTCGTTTACGACACCTTTCAAATTTTTCTGAGTGAACGTTCCTTATGCTTAGTCGTCCTTTAACGATTTCTAAATATCCAGAAATTCAGAATCTTTCGCCGTTCCGTTAGATGTTGGACTTTTAATTAAAATTTTTTTCCTTCAGCCTGGGTTCCTCAATGTCTTGTCCCAATTGTTGAAGACTATCAATTATTAATTCTTTTTTTTTTCCGTATGGTTCTTTCTACCTCGTCGCCATTGTTGAAACTTGACTGGAGAATGTGTTGACTGAGTCGCAGTCGGGCAGAGTCTCTGGTTGAATCTCTTGATTCCTGTATTTATCAATCCACCCACGAGGATCGAATGTGGCACAAGGCCGTTTTAATGTGGGTTCAGGCCCTGTCAATCTCCCCGGACAAAACCTTGCCCTTCGGCAAAGCCTCGTCCGGGTTCCCCTCTGCTAATGCAGAGAGTTCGACAGTCGCCGAGGAATCTCTTGATTCTTTCCCTCTCTTCCCGGTACCAACCATATTTATATGGTCGGTACTCCACTATGCAAATTAGGTGGATCCTACCACAACAGTATTAAAATTGAATTTCAGCAATAGTACCCGAAAAAATATATATTCTAAGGAGATAAGCAAAGAACCTGCAAAACAGAAGACAAGAGCATAAATGGGAATAATTTCCAGGTAAGATATATTTTGTGATGTCAACGAAACATGTTGCCACTTTTGTAATGCAAGTGAATACACGTTGTCAATTTCGTAAATGCTCGTTGTAGTAGAGACTTTGTAATCGCAGATACAACTATAGGAGTGCCGTTGAACAATACTAGTGTCAGACATCGTCGAACAGCACTCGCACTAATAGCACTTGCTTGTAATACTCACTCGAATAATATATTTAAATAGTATAGAGAATAGCGGTCCGTTTGATAATAGAGGATAAACTAGAAATGCATATCTTTAGTCGTCAACTACTTCCTACATATATACGTTTCCTCTGTGGTCACGTGGTCTACTTAATTCAATAACGGGATCGTATGTGTTTGCTTACTGGCGATCTATGTTCAAACCTATTACTCGCTTTTTATCCCTGCGTATCTTGCTTTGCGGATGCAAGATAATATTACATTGTGTAGGTTTTTTTTTTTGTTCCTTATGACTAAGAAATTTAAACAGTCCTATACTGATTGTGAGTTTCCTTGTTTTTGCTATTTATATTAAAATATTCACCTTTCTTAATTTCTTCATGGTATTCTTAATTCTGGTAGAATCTCAGATCTGTCTCATGAAGCCATATCTACATGTAGGCAAAAATTGTACAGTATCCAATACCGTATGAAATTACATAACAGTTCAATAGTCTGACTACTTTACAATCGATTTACAGTGTAACCCTGATATAAGAGAGTTTTCGGGACCGGATAAGAAGTCTCTTATATCCGGGTTTATCTTATATCCGGGTTTGATCTATATTATATACATTAACACAGGCTCTAATTTGGGACAAGAGAAAATCTCCGTTATATCTGGGTTTCTCTTGTATCCGGGTCTCTTATATCCGGGTTACACTGTAATATGTTTTGATACTTTTCTCGTATACTGGAAGATATATTCAAGTCTTCCTCTGCTATTTCAGATTTCCGCGCCATGTTTACAGCTGTATGTTAATAAAATATCCGTATTATAAGATTCCTGTACCCTCTTAATTTTGACGCCCACCTTTTAGACAGTCCCGTTTGCTGCCGACCATGTATTCTGTCGTTTTTCATTTAATACTTATTTCTTTTTATACTTAGCTTTACTATCTTATCCCATATTGCACCAACACATCTTGAACAAAACTCTATTGTATATATGTTTTAACCTAAAATAACCTTCCGTATTCTAGGCCAGTTTATGCAAGTAAATACCAGGATATGTAACTCGGTGTTGTTGGTAGTAAATCATGTAGTTTTTAACATTAATTTATATATTTTATATATATATACACACACACACACACATATATATATATATATATATATATATACACACACACACACACACACACACATATATATATATTGTGTGTATTTAGGCAGCATCGTTTCATTCATACACGTTTCATTAAATAATATAAACAAGTGTTGTCTATTTATTTTATGTAAATCTTTTCGTAACATCTGATAAGTTTAACATTATCGTTGAACGAAGAAAGAAATTCCCAATAGTGATCCATATTTTTTTTTTTATACAATCTAAGCTTTCGGCTTACTTAAGCTATTATCAAAGATGTCTATTACAACATATTAAACAATATACGGACAAGACAGTGATGATAGTCTGTCAATGTTTACATAGATGATTTCTAAGTAACGATAAACACGCGCATATAAGACGCTAGAAGCGAAAATCGCACCGCATCTCATGATGTCACACATGACCACACGAGAGTGAATTGGAGAAGTATGAAGTATGGAAGCCGTTAGTATAAACCAATGGCTTCTGTTACCAATTATAGGCATTTAAGAATATTTTTTGTGATGCCATAATTGATTTCGTTTAGGTTGGGTTCAGCAGTTGAAATATTATATATATATATATATATATATATATATATATATATATATATATATATATATATATATATATATATATAACATGCAGCGTTCTTCCTGTTTTGATACGAGATATAAAACTCAACGAAAAAGTAAATTATTTTGTAAAAAATTAATAAATGAAAAATATTTTAAAACTGATGGATTGTATCATTTCAAAAATATAAAACTGACAGATAGTGTCAGTTTTCAAGAATATAAAAAATAGTTTTAATTTTCATGAAAATTAAATGAAATTGTTTATAATTTTATCTTACGACCACAACCAAAAAATCTCTTATCGCTATTTGAATGGTTAAATAAGAGCTTTACTTGACTTATCCTGTCACTGTGAATCGCCGTTTGTCAAATCCTAAGAAGAAACACTTGGTTGGGTGTTCAAGCACATCGTGGTTCAGACTGAGTTTTAAAAAAAGAAACATTCAATATATAATATGTTATTTCATATATTGACACGCATAATATAATAGAGTTCACTGATTTTCTAACAGAACGTAGTCTAAAGACATAAAACATCGTAAAACAGCACTGAGATAATCTTCGTGTGTTTCAAACAGACAGCCATTTAACGAAAATTAT
>OZ010591.1:86779659-86812159 GCA_963932145.1 Acanthosepion lycidas | reverse complement strand
GATGATCTCCCAAGAAAATGCTTGGTATTTTAAGGTGTCCTCTCTATTTTTGTTCTATGTAATCCCGCATTAGTTTAGGAAGATATTTAGGAATATATAACATATATATATGAGTAGACAAATAAAAATAGCGCCACTGTGTATAATCTATCTATCTATCTATCTATCTATCTATCTATCTATCTATCTATCTATATTTTTATCTATCTGTGCTATTATGAGTCTATGTATCTGATTATGTTCCTGCCTCATTATCTATCTATCTATCTATCTATCTATCTATCTATCTATCTATCTATCTATCTATCTCATTAATTGGCTACTTATCTGGTCATTATGATTCTATTTATCTCATTACATTCCTATCGATCTCATTATATCGGTATTTATATCATTTTCTCTCTCTCCCCATATATATATATATATATATATATATATATATATATATATATATATATGTATGTATATATATATATATATATATATATATATATATATATATATATATATATATATATATATATATATATATATATATATATAAGGACGAACACTATGATATGTAATCCGGTGTTCTTATTAATATTTTTATTTTTACAAACAAGTGCTCAATATAAATTTACAGAACATAAATATTATAAATAAAGTGATTTAAAATATGGTTTCATCTCTACACAGGAATTAGCATTTTTCCAAAACAGCTAACACGAACTTCAAATTCAATTATATTACATTAAATGAATTAGTTCTATTTCATCTTTAAGCGAATATAGGAATAATCTTTTAAAAAATTTACTCAGTTTTAAAAGCACATACATTCATAAATTTTGTTTCCAAGGATACAGAGAAATACAGTCTCTTAGATCGGGTTGGTAGCCTGCTCTATATATATATATATATATATATATATATATATATATATATATATATATATATATATATATATATATATATATATATAGTAGCGGCCATAATATACGGAGCGGAAACAACAAAGACATAAATAATTGTATTCCTAAAAAAGTAATGCATGATTAGCAATTAAATTTTTACCGAATAAAGATGAGGGTGTAATGCATAAATATAATACAGATGTACAAAAATTTACATAGTAGTTTGTTTTTGTTTTTTTTAATAAAGATTAAATGGAACAAAGGAAATGAGCTAGTGGACAAAAGTTAAGGAACGATGTTAATAATTTGTATAAACTTTTAATTTACATTGTTAAAAAATTTGATGGAGCTTTTCAACAATAAGTAAAAGTTAATTTATCATTAGGACTTTATTTTTAGGCAATATGGCAAATTCTACACGCAAAACGCTCTCTTTTGAAGAAAAAAAACTCATTATCGCTAACTGTCAAGAAAAAAGTCAATTTCAGGAAATTCTAATATTTTTCATAGGTCTAAAAGTGTCGTTCGTCGTGTAATTAGCAGGTATAAAACCGATAAAACGTGAGATGCAAAACCAAAAAAAAACCGGTAGACCTCCAAAATCTTCGCAAAGAGAAGATCAAAGAAATGTTAGAATATCAACAAAAAAACGTTTCGAAACTACATCAATTGCCCGTATATTTAATGAAGGGACATATAATAAGATCTCACGAAAACGGTTGCTCACAGGTTAAAAAATGTAGGGTTGCATGCCCGTATTCTAGCTTCAAAGCGTCTCATTTCAAAGGGAAACCAAAGGTCACGTCTGGAGTATGCGAGAGAACATGTTTGGACTGACGCAAAATGTGATACAGTTCATTTCAGTGACGAGTCCAACTTTACTACATTTGGCCGCTACTGTATATACGTGTGTGTGTATGCGTATGTCCTTGTAAGTCTGTGTACCCATTATTAATTAGTTGTATATATATATATATATATATATATATATATATATATATATATATATATATATATGTGTGTGTGTGTGTGTGCGTGTGTGTGAGGGGTGCGTTATATATATTCTCTGCTGCATATAAACCCTTTTGTATTACACTTAGGATAAAGAAAACTGAAATAGTTTTCCAGCTGTCCAACTCCGAAGTAATTCCGTGGTGTGAAACAAACTGCGATTCTACAAGTTTCCATAGATACCTTTGAAAGTAGAAGGCAAAGCCCTGAACTATGTAGAGCTTTTCACCTACCTTGGTAGCAAAGTCAACTACAGTGGATCTTTAGATGATGAAATCATGCATCGGATTGCTAATGCTACTCGCGCTTTCGGCAATATCCGCAATCGTTTGTGGGTTGAGTGGCGTATCAGACCGGATAAGAAAATTTGGATATACAGTGCTGTTGTCCTTGCCATACTTTTGTACGGCTCAGAATCATGGATTCAATACAGGTACCATATATGCCAGCTGCATGTTTTCCATAAGAGCTGACTGCGTGCCATCTGTGAAGGTAGCCATCAAGACAGTACTTCGAAAGTAGAGCTGTTTAGAAAGTGCAATACTGGAGGAATCAAGACTTTCCCGATACAGTCTCAGTTGCGGTAGACTGGTCATGTCTTGAAAATATAGTGAAAATATCTCTGAATATACCAGAAACAACCGTTGAGGGCTTAGCCTTGGTGCGGGTAGAGTGGAGGTCAATGTATTTTAATGGACAGCTGATTCCAATCAGCTAGTTTGAAACGAAAGCAAGATCTAAAAGGCCAGTCAATCTAACATTAATCTCATTTCACAATCCTCACTCTTTCTTCAGAAACATTGCGGGTCTTTAGTGCCATTTAAGATTATTGCACAAAAATCATAAGAGAACAAAATGTTTAAGTTGTCAGATCCTGATACGTCGAAATCGACGAGGGAGTTAATAATAATAATAATAATAATAATAATAATAATAATAATAATAATAATAATAATATATATATATATATATATACATATATATATATATATATATATATATATATATATATATATATATATATATATATATAAGAATCACTACAAAGGTTAATATACATTTTCTTAAAAACAATTCCATTATTCATAATCGGAATATTCATATATATGTGTGTTTATATATATATATATATATATATATATATATATATATATATATATTTGTGATTTTTTCCGATTATGTCAGCTGGTTTCATATCTCAACAAACCCTATTTGTCAGGATGGGGATTTTTATCGTCGTCGGTGTGTGTTCCCACCGTTCGGCACATATGAAGCCTGCAACCGCTTTCACTGGTTGACCAATTTTTTGTGACTAAAATCCATCTATCTATCTATCTATCTATCTATATATATATATATATATATATATATATATATATATATATATAGATATATATATAGATATATAGATATATAGATATATATATATATATATTTGCATGCGCTCTACCTCTGATATTGAGCCCTTTATCTCATGAATATAGCACATCTTATGACTATAATTTTTTTATATCTAGCTCCTGATAAACAGTAGCGCACTTTCACTACATTTAGAACACTAGCGGCCTGACGATTTTCGTCTAGCATGACACAGCCTGTTGCCTCTATGTGTTGACTTCAATTTTCACTTATATATATATATATATATATATATATATATATATATATGAGAAAAGGTCATATGATTTTTGAATACTAGAAAAATATGTATCAATGTCAAATTGGAATAAAACATACGGCCTACTTTAATTTTAAGAGAAACCAGTTTCCTATGACGAAAATGTATACAAATGTCTTAAATCGCAAGAACTTATAAAGTAAATCTAAGAATTGTTTTGATCGTTCAGCTTCCTTTTCATAAAATTGCATGCTTAATTTAAAAAGTGATAAAAACATAGCCCCACCCCACAAGAAAAAAAAAATCTAAATATACTGCCTGATTACAATAGAGACCATTCTTTCAATTTTGTCAGGAATCTCGTGATCCCCAATAGGAGAACCAAACCTGATGACATGGATATAAAATACATAGAGGAATCGTATGCAAGATGTATTTTCAAGATGCCATGTATGGCATCAAATCCGTTCTGAAATAACTAAACTGTCAGTTGTGTACCCCCGCTTTTTCAGATCGATTGTTAAAATGTCTTTGTGCGAGCGAAGACTGTATGTCTCACTGATGGTCCTACATCTGCGTATTTCGACGACTGAAATTACGAATCACAAAGAACTGTAACAGATAGCAATAACCCACATCACATAATTTTTCAACAACAGCAAGAACCAAAGTGTCAGCACATGTAACTCTAGGCGAGAATAAATATATAAACAGAATGCTGACGTTCCGCACTAACTCAAACAAAATGCAAGGAAAGAAACCTACATCAACAATAGAACGAGTAATAATACGTATTGGATTTAAGAAACATATTTTTTAAGAGATTCATTTTAAGCATTTCAATCGGCATCAGCACTATCTACTCGATATATGAATGGTGACAACTTTAACATTAAAAAATAATAATAATGATAATTTTACCATGACTATTACAGGATAATTTTTTTTCTATCCAACGATAAAGTAATAAATATGTAAGAAATGCATATGTTTTTAGCATTTGATTGACGAATAATTTAAATGTTCATTAAACGAATCTAATAGTACAACAAAAAATGTGATGCTTTGTTTACTTAAGATCCGTCGAGAATTTTACAGGCGCAGCCGTCTATCTTGTGTCATCGTCATAAATCTTTACAAATGATCTGAGTATATTCTTAGGGAAATTTTAATCATAGTGTCCCTCCTGCCTTCAATATGTTCCGTTAATGTCAATTTTTGTTCCTTACTAAGTTATTCTAGGAAGTACAAATGTTCCATTTTTTTCGGTCCTGTATTATCTTTCTCCATCATGGTAATCATTGTCACAATATCAATTAGGACAAGGGAAACGCCAAACATACCTTGAAAGAATACTGGACTTCAAACTCATCGGTCATATATGGAACTCGTACATACGATCCATTCCTAAAAATACATGTAAGATGGTCGGCTCTCTGTACCACTCCAGTAAACACCAGACTCATGCTATCAGCTACCATCATAAGAGCCACCAGGCCGAAAATGGAATATTATTGACATATTTGTGCCAGAGCTACCCAGTTCTTTTCCAGTCTTGATAGAGTTTAAAAGTTTCTACGAGACCTTATGGGAGACAAATCATTTTCCACCCTCCAACTGGCACACTGGATGTGGTGAGTCTCTCACTGCTTTATAGCCACTTCCATGGAAAGTACTCGAACGATCTTCATTTCTTGGTTCCCTGAAGACTAGGATCTGCCATGACACTTATATTGTAGAAAACCACCCATATTCCATATGTATTCCATCTGCGAGAATTATTTTCCTCTCGACATCTACTTCTCTCGAAGTAATCCTCCGTGGAAGAGACTGCCAATAGAATGCTTCCCCGATCATCAATTAGCTTTGATAACAAACTTTCGTAAATGTATGGCAGAAAATCTAATAGGAAGGATGATGTCATAATGAGAAAATATCGCTGAGAGATATAAGCGATAGGAATATATGGAGAACCATATCGGCCACGTCCTGAAGATATACAAAATAAAGAACGGAATAAAATTTGGAGTAGTTTATCTGTGTTAATTTGAAGGTTGAAGATTACACTATATTTTGTTATAATAGTTGGCCAGACGATGTTCCTTACTTGCTTCAAAATAGAGCAATTATGTTACTAAGTTTCATTTAATGCGGCACAGTCACGAGGGATTCACCCCGTGGGGTGCAAACTCATTATCTATCTGACATACTAGCTTGTTAACAATTACATACCGAATCAGCTCATTGATACTCACATACCTTTGCATAATTTCACGCTCACAGGGCTTACTGAAGGCGACAGGGGTATAGGAAAACAGCGAGTAACATGCCTAAGAAATCCGAGACGAAAAGAGATAATTAAAAAAGAAATTATACTAAGAGCTACACATGATAGGAGGTTGTGAAGAGCCATAGCCACTAACGTTCTTTAGCGAAATGGCAGATTGATGAAATATACGCACTTTTGGGAAGATGGGCGTTAATTGTATTATATATTTCAACCCGTGAAAATTTCACGGTTTTACTATTTGAAATTTCTGAGTTAATGATTGAATAACCATATGCACTCTTCTACGATGATAAAAATCTCTAAAACTTCCTCGTAATATATTTCATCTTCCTATCTGTCTATCTATCTATCTATCTATCGATCGATCCCTGTCTCTTTATATATATATCTATCTCTGTATATATTGGTTTGGCTTGTTATTCGGCTTATCAACCTCAATGTGTTATTTAATGCCGACAAGATATTTATTGATAGTAATATATTTTATCTATCTATCTATCTATCTATCTATCTATCTATCTCTCTCTCTCTCTCTCTCTCTCTCTCTATATATATATATATATATATATATATATATATATATATATATATATATATATATATATAACTATCTATCTCAGTATATATTGGTTTGGTTTGTTTTGTTTTACGGCATATTAAATTCAGTGGGTTATTTAATACCAACAAGATTTTTATTGATGGCAATATTTTTTATCTATCTATCTATCTATCTATCTATCTATCTATCTATCTATCTATCTATCTATCTATCTATATTTTTGTATCTATCTATCTATCTCAGTATATATTGGTTTTGTTTGGTTTTGTTTTGTGGCATATCAGCCTCAATAGGTTATTTAATACCGACATATTTTTATTGCATGTTATAGTTTTTGTTCAAAAATATACTGCTGTTAATAATGTCTTTCTGGTAATAATTTTTTCTTCAATAATACATTGCTGGTAATAATTTTATTTTCAAAAATATAATTCTCGCAATATTTTTTTCTTCAAAATCTTATTGCTGGTAATAAAGTTTTTTTTTTGTTTTTTTTTTTTCTAATGTATTACTGGTAATATATTTTCCTTCAAAAGTTCATTGCTGGTAATAATTTTTACAATAATATATTGCTCTTATTAAAACCTGTTTTTACACTTTCTTAGTCGATTGAATCCAGTCTATTTAAGGTTAGCTATTTACCCATATTTTGGAACTTAACACAAGCTACAAACCCGTGCAAGGGTGAACCTGGAAACACCAGTAATTAAGATGTGCTTCCACGCTCCGCAAAACCTCCTGAGCAGAGGCCTTGATGTAAGATGTATTTTATCGCCTTTTTTATCAATTTACACAGGACGGATAAAAATATCACTCTTACGACAAATGCATGTGAGACCATATTAAGAAGCACATCCAATGGTGTATAATATAATTAAAGATAATAATGTTTAATGAATTTACCCATAATATACACGTATAAATATGCTGAATAGAAAGAAAGCAATGTTACTTTAATGTCCTTCAATATAATACTGATAGGTTTCTAAGTAGATTCGTTAATGTATTTATAAGTGAATATGTCATTGCTGACTAGATAGTTATATCTACGAGTGAAGACATAGGTGTTAAAGATGAGAATAGAAGGATATAAATTTATAGAGAAAAGGGAAAACTAAAACGATTATACTATTCAATCGACACCCATAGGCATAGCATCGATTTTCATCACATTTTGCATTTGATCTCCTAGACAAGCACTCGAGGGACAAGGGCAAAACAGCTATACACTAACGCAAATGTTCGCTCGCTGAGTGTCAAACAAACGCCAATATGCAAATATACGCCCTTAAATAAAATGAGGATATTTGGTCATCTGCTTATCACCTCGCAAGAAAGCTACTTTGATATGTTGCTTAATGATTGGATATGGCTATACACATTCTCTTTATCGTCTCACGTGCTGCAGTGATAGAAGTTTGTCTGTGCTTTTCCTAACTTCAAACTTTGATGATCATAACAACACCTGTCGCAAGTTCTTCCTATTATATATCCATTCCACCAAATATTTAAATGCATATATATATATATATATATATATATATATATATATATATATATATATATATATATATATATATATATATGACTATATTTCTGAGATGAAGTATTATGTACAGTATTTACATTATGCGGACTATTGTCCTCATCTTTTTCGCCATATTTGTCACAACGTTTCGGCCGTTGTACCCTCCGGCCTCCCTTGATGACACATGGCACAGTGGACAAAGGTGTTGGTTAGATCCAGTGACAGACGCAAGAGTGTCATTTCAATACCCGGTTAAGGCAGTGGAGAACTTTCAGGGAAAATTAGCAGGAGATAACTGATAACTGACATCCATCAAACATGCCACGTGGAACTAGAACAGTCTACCCCAGTGATCGAAATAAAGGGTTCAGTTCGAAATTCCAACCAGCTGAAGAAGGCCGGAGCATACAACGGCCGAAACGTTGTGACAAATATGGCGACAAAGATGAGGACAATAGTCCGCATAATGTAAAAACTATATATATATATATATATATATATATATATATATAGGCAATTTCCATATACATTTTGATAACCAGTAATAAATAATGGTTGTCGATGCCAATAAAAATGAACTTTCTTCTTCTTCTTCTTCTTCTTCTTCTTCTTCTTCTTCTTCTTCTTCTTCTTCTTTATAATTCTGCCCCCTTTCCCCTCCTCGTGTTCACACCTCGGCGATGTTGTCTCACCAGATTTTCCTGTCCTTTATAGCTCCTAGAAGATATTTTGGTTTTGTTATATCACATAAAGAGTTTTCTGTGATCTATATATTTCAAGCGCGTTTGATAGGTTTTGCACTTTTTCACGCGCGTGCGGAAACGCACACATAAACACATACACAAACACACACATATTATATACAAAGTAAAAATCTAATTTATATTATGCCATATTTATGGGTAAATGTACTGACTACCAGAGATCGAGTTTGTGTAAATATAAGAAAGGACATTGTGGTCAACAACAAAAACGATAAGCTGTTCTGTGACTCTACACAATCTTTATGGCTGAATTTTGCTTTCAAGCATGGAGCAGACTGTCATTACTCTGTTCTTATTACAATACGCTTATTTTTTACAGACAGATAATAACACGCGCCCTTTGATATTAGAAGATCTGTCAGAATTGGTGAAATGATTGTATGAGTCGCTGCGCAATATTCACTGTAAATGACATTGATATCAAGGCGCTCTCTAGACATTTGCATCTTAGTGAATTACTTTATTTTTTCATCAGAGTAGCATTTTTATATCAATTCTGTGGTCAGACTCGTTACAGTGAGCAACCAATACATTTGATGTATTATTTTGCAAAATGCCCCTTTTGTGAGCATATACACATTTATTCAGATTCCTCGAGGTTTCTCCTATGTATTTTTTGTGACAATTATTACAGGCGATTGAGTAAAATTCTTCTTCACGTATTAGCTTATTGTTTTGTTTATTATTGACTAAATATTTTATTGTTTTGGATATCGTCGTAACAATTTTTATGTTAGTTTAATTTTCGAATGTAGATGTGATAGAATTCGTGGCAGGATAATAGATTGTTTTTAATCATTGGGTTTCTTTGGAGGATTTTAGAACTATTTGGGGGTACCTTTGTTTCTAATTGAATATAAAATTATTAGGGTACTGGAGAAGATTTAATGCGTTTTCAATATAGTTCAAAACTTTGAGTAAATAATCAGAGCTGCATTTTGTTATTGATCTTGGGTGGAATCCAAATGATTATTCCGGATATTATTTTGTTGTTATGATGGGAATAGAAATTTATTACAACGTTTTTATTTGTTGATTTCCAGTGGACACCGAATGTCAAACTGTTTCTTATACGGTGTAACAAGATATCTAGGAATGGTAAGGAACTGTGTTCTTCCCTTTTGTATGAAAATTCTCTTGTGTGTTCGACTTTGTTTAGTTGTTTTACTAAGTCAGGTAAATCTCCAGCACGAGGATATATAAGTAGAGCATCATCAAAATAACGAAAGTATGTTGACTGTTTGGGTAAAATATTCTGGAAAGGACCGGATTCGAGAAACATTAGGAAGATTCATGCCATCACTTCACTAAGAGGAGATCACATTAGTAATCCAGATTTTTGTTTCTAACATTAATGGAATATTAAATAGTTTCGATTGGTGATGAGACTGAAGATTTTTTTTATTTTTGCTGTTTTTTGTCTTTGATTGTGCTAGATTGTTTTTTAGAAGATTTAAGCATTTTCAACATGGACGTTAATGTAGAGGGATTTCATATCTAGACTGGCCATGAGTTTGTCGGTCGTGTTCATTGACATTAGTTTTTCAATGCCTGAATTCTTTATATGAGAAGAAATAATTCTTCAAAAAAGAGTGGTTAGAATTATTTTTAAAACTTTCGCTAGTTTGAAGTTTGCCTAAACTCCACAAAACCAGAACCCCGATGCGCCCAATTAATCAGGAATGGCGACTGACATTTAGCCTGACGTGCCAAACAATCGAGTTACGGAGAATCTTCCGATTGGGAATGTCGATTTTCCTGCTTTTAAAATTCAATCTTCCATGAATCTCTCGCGTGCATTCCTATCTGCTCAAAACGTATCCAAATGTAAATAAATGACGTCACACATTATAAAATGGACAAAGTCCGACAATTATTTTAAGTGTCATGATCGGTTAAGGCCGTCAAGCTAAATGACGGTTCCGTATAGGATACAGGTTCGATTCCTGTCGGAGAACGAATATTTTCTATGAAAATTTCACGGATATTCAGGCTGGTAAATGTTATTAATACTGTTGATTATAAAACAGAGCATTTACTTAAATATTTGTATCTATAAAAATAATGTATAAAAATTTGTTAATACATGCTGGATGTGGCAAAAGTTCCTGTACCTGTGGTGCAATACAGATTTAATATTCTTATATATATATATATATATATATATATATATATATATATATATATATATATATATATATATATATATATATATATATATATAACGGCAGTTTACGGATTGTTTTCGCCAGAAATGATTAAAGTCAATGCTGCCTCATCACATTAATTGATACGTCGAAGGCAAGTATGTTAACAAGAAAAAATTGCTCAGAAATAATTTCCTAATTAATTATTATGCCGAATACTCGAAACATAGTTTCAAGAGGAAAAATTTATAAAATTTCAACCAAAATTAGCGCTACTTTACTGCTCACTAGAGGCCGAACATTTCCTCATATATATATATATATATATATATATATATATATATATATATATATATATATATATATATATAATAATGGACTCTCCCGTCGGTTTCGAAGTATGAGGATCTGCCTGGTTATTGATTCAGTTATGAAAGATTACGCGCTAAACTTAAGTGGCATTTAAGACCCGCTAGTTATTTACAAAGGCCTCATATATATATATATATATATATATATATATATATATATATATATATATATATATATATATATATATATATATATATATATATATATATATATATACTAGCAGTAGTATACATAACGGGAGCCTAAATTTTGACGACTTGAACATCTTCACAAAATATCTGTTCTGATGTTTTCTCAATGAAATAAATATTTTATAAAAGAGAGTTGGTCCGTGAAATTTTTATAATACTTCATATGAATATACAAGTGAACAGAACTAAATATAATGTCTAGTCCATTCTTTGTTGCATCAGAATATATATGAGTTTGTCCGTAGACTATTGATGAATAGGTATTTAATTTTACGAAATAAATACATAATTTTGCATATTTTTTATTTACTCTCAATAAGCTTAAATATCTTAATACTTATGAGAGATAGGGAATAGTATACAGTGGACCTCCTTTGTTTTACAAAGCACTGCATTTTTTATGCATATGCGTAAAATCTTTTCAATATTTTAAGAGAAACTACAAATCAGGAAGAATCCTCTTTAATATATGCTGAGATAAAATCAAAAGTTTCTTCGTAGTTCAATCTTTAATTAATTGTGCAAATAAATTAGATACGAAATGCTGTTAAATATATTATCTCATATTCTATTATCTATTATCATCTTTGTGGCAGACACCTAACTCCACGCTTATACAATTTAGCTTGTTTAGAGCCCCAAAATCTCCCAGTACACGTTTTCAGCTTCATGAGCATGATATGAGCTGTAGCTTAGAAAAGGTGGAAATCTGATGGTGCAAGATGTGAACTATAGACAGTTTCAGGCAGCACTTCCAACCCCTGAAGATTCTCATGTTTGCGCTTGGTCATTATTGGTAAGATCCCATCAAAAACACAGCATAACTTTTTACAAACCATTCTTGTCTAACAACATTTTTTTGAAGCCTGGTCGGAAAGAAATCACTGATTTCCTTTATTATTATGACGAAAATAGATCCATTTTTTTAATTCTTCGGTACACTTCGATGCCGAAAAGAATATCATCTTGAAGGCTTGCCAGTTGTTTGGAAACTTTCACAAATCGATGAACGTGATCATTGGTCAGTTCATAAGCAACATCTCGACAGCGTCTGTTCACAAGACTGAAATTATGGAGTTGTTGATTGATAGTGTTTTTTGAATGACCAAGTTCAACGGGCAATGAAAGACTGCTTGAGCTTGGCTGATATTCAATCATATGAAGCAATGTCTCATATTCTATAACAGATGTTTCCTTAACGAGAGTTTGTTTGTGTGGCTGGTGTCACCTTTCTTGAAAAGTCTAAACCGGTTTTGTGCCACGCTTCCGTTCATAATCAATGTTTATATGTAATATATGACGATAAGGAATAGACAATTAATCAATGGTTGCATTAATGTTATGATATAACGCATTTTAGCATTATATATGGTTTACATACATACATACATACATATATATATATATATATATATATATATATATATATATATATATATATATATATATATATATATATACGTTTTGCTTACACTGCGCTCAACACTTAAACACTTAGGCTTAAACAGAATCTTCGGGTTTTGCGTTTAAATATGAAAGCGACTGTCGTGACTGAATGTTGACCTCATTGTACACTTATATATTTACTTACAGGTACTCTATCCCTGATACTGATCCCTTTATCCCATAAATATAGCAACCCTTCATATATATATATATATATATATATATATATATATATATATATATATATATATATATATATATATATATATATATTTAAATAAAACAGACCACTTTAAGGTTCCATGTAATAAATTATGTCACTACAGCCCTTCTAAAGGATAGCGGATCATCAGACCTTACTTCAAAACAAAAAATGAAAAGAAAATTTACACATTTTTAAAGGGTCGTATTAAACATATGTAAATTAACGAAGTGAGCAAGTGAGGAGAGAGAGAGAGAAGACATGAGGGAATTAGCAGACATTGACACATTTAAACGGTTAACTTAACGGAAGTTATATATTGATTTCGAAGGGGGACAGAAGAAAAACCCATAGAGAGAAAAAGAGAGAAGGAAGTTATGAGAGAAAAACGAATTTTCTTTGTAAGAAAAAGGCTAGAAACAGACGCTGTTATTTTGTTTTACTTTGAAAGTGTTATTTTGGGGGTTCATAAAGATTATAATGTTTTATATAAATTTGAATGTCTGTAAACTGTCTACAAATAATTTAATTTTGTGTTTGTTAGTGATTTAATTTTCTTTTTAAATTTTGGGGATTTTCTATGAAATAGTCGATTAGAAAAATATTCATAGAAAGTACATTAAAAGAATAAAATTTTATTTTAAAATATAAGTTTACTTCTAGTAATCTTTTTTTAATGTCTTTAAAAAAGATATAGATTATTAAGTTGACATCTCTATCCGTTTGAATTTTTTTCATGAATTTAACTCGTGACTGTTTCTAGATAGGTACTCTCTTTTACTTAAATTTTAGCTATGTTAGGCCGTGGTGAAATAATTTATTACATGGAAACTTAAAGTGGCCTGTTTTTGTTTAAATTATTTCCTTTGGATTTACATTGAGCTCTCTGGCTTTTATCCTCCTTAGGATTACCCATACGGATTACCTAGTTTTTCATATATATATATATATATATATATATATATATATATATATATATATATATATATATATATATATATATATATATATATATATATATATATATATGCTTCAAAGTTGTATGCCAATAAGTCTCCGAGAAGTAAGTCTGAATGAGAGTTCTACAAATGCAGTTAACACCAGTCATCTTGAAAAGCTTTGTCAATGGATTATATTAGGTGATGTTTAGAGATTGTTTCTTTTTTTGTTCAAGATTCTATTGCTATAATCTCTCTGTATTTCGATGTTTTGCGAATTCAATTCCCTGCAAGTCTCTTTGAAAACTACCTGTTGTCTGTTGGCTGGTTTCAGATTCAAATTGTTTTCATTGTGAATTCGTGTGACGATGATGTCATTGCTGTAAAGATTTTTCGAGTAAGTTTTCAGAAATATATTATTTATTTATTGATATCGGCAGATCTTTCGTGATCTCATGGAGCTCAGGTAAAATTTACACCTTCTAGCCATTTCTACTTTCTATTACATGGGATTACATCAGGTTTAGATGAGGACAGTATTGATTTCGAATAGGTTTCTCCGTTGGGGATACGCATACTTAACATTATTAAATTCTTCCCACTTCAACAATACAAGATTTAATCATTATTGGAAATTGTCTTTTGTGATGTCATCATAGTCACAAACAGAATCAATATGGAGAATAGATTTGCTAGGCCAGATTGTTATTTTAACCGCGAAGGGATTTTTCAGTATTTCTAAATAAACATGTTGATTTACAATTTCTACATGTATTAAGAATCTGTTGTTTACTCTCACTTTATTATCAAAGAAATTTACAAGCTTTTCTGGATTTAAAAACGAAACAATTGTGTTTTCTTTCGGCAAGGATAAATTCTTTTCTGACGCGTATTATCGGCTTTAGTTTCCGGATCTTATTGAAAACACTACGTTTAATGACCGGTATAAATTCTATCAAGCATATCTGCGTTATTCAAAGGACAATATGTAACATGAAGTATTCGTTGTTTCTGCTTTTCAGTCAAGATTCGGTACTCGATCTTTAATGAAATCTATCTCATTCCCTAAACAGTTGTTATAATATGGCACTAAACTGATTAATTCCTTAATAATATCCAGTGTTGTTATTATATCCAGCATCCGGTGGTCTCGAGGCAACTTGAATCTTTGCCCAAATAGTTAGGTCTCAGCTGCTAATGGCGGTGATGCACCTTTTGTGGCTGTAGAGACCCACACAGAAGTGCTTCATCGATTGCACCAAATGCTTGCAAAAACACTTTCCTCCAATGTCCCCTCGTTGTTTTCTTTCTATCGAGCATGCTTCAGTACGATGGCAGGCCTACGTTTCTCGTCTTCTCTCCTCAGCCTTCATAGTAAATCGCCTCTCCAGGATGCCCGATCTTTGTGCGCTGTTATTAGTCTTAGTCTCAAATGTGAGATCACCACGTTTTGAAATCTGTCAACATTTACATATATTCTTAATGTTTTGTTTTTGAGTTATTATGCAGATCTCGTCATTTCTTGAACTGCGTGGACCATTCGAAAATATTCGATTATGTAATAGCATATAAAGCGTAAAAGCCGTTCCTACGGCTAATATTTCATAAGACCATTTTCCAATCTTTCTAGCCAAATTCGTGTTAATCCACAGCTTCAGGGTTCTTTCACAAGATTTTCTTTCTTTCTGCCAACAGTATGACATGAAAATGGAAAATTCTACTATTGAACAAGGGATGATTCATACGGCTTTTCTCTAGAAAGAAGAAAGTTGAAAATACCAGAAAATGCTCATGTGGAGACAATATCCCGACTCATTACTCCAGTGATATTGTGCAACCAATGCGATTTGTCGCACTTTGTATACGGACAAGCTTTGGAAAAATAATTGCTAAAAGATATATAGAACTGAAAATTAAAGAAACACAAAAACGTCTAACCGTAGCTAAATAAAGTCCAATTTAGAGGTAGTCTTTTTTTTTCTTTTTTTTTTGGCTAAAGGCATAACATTATTTTGTGGAATTTATTAAAACAAACGTATTCTAAACATTATCATGCATGACTATATGAAAGT
Organism: Acanthosepion lycidas; assembly: GCA_963932145.1. Lineage (NCBI taxonomy): Eukaryota > Metazoa > Mollusca > Cephalopoda > Sepiida > Sepiidae > Acanthosepion > Acanthosepion lycidas. The sequence goes on along the minus strand of OZ010591.1, from coordinate 86,796,128 downwards.
ATGTAAAAAGAAAGGAATTTTGCAAAATATTTTAACATCCACAGTTGTCATAATTTTCCACTCATCGACTATTTCTTGGTGGACAATTCTTAAAGGATAACTAATTCTAAATTAATTCTAAATTTAAAGGATTACTAATTCTATTTAAAGGATAACTAATTATATTTAAAGGATAACTAAATTTAAAGGATAACTAATTCTATTTAAAGGATAACTAAATTTTAAGGATAACTATTTCTATTCTCTCAAGCGATTATTTCTCTAGTGAAATACAAATATGTGCACAGGCCTTACAGTTATTTTATCATATAATTGCAAAACTCATGTAAACTAATCTTTACAAACGAATATAAAAAGGGTACGATTGTAAAACAAGATATTATAAATCATATGAGTTGATTAGAATGATACAGTGAATTTTGTATTAATTTATCTCTTTACAAATAGGTACATGCATAGATAAGAATTCTTGTGGGTGGGGTTATATAGATGCATGAGTTAGTGATCATATGCATACAGAATGACACGCCGAGAAACTTCAATGGCGTACTCTCGCACGCACAGACATATCTATATCTATATATATATATATATATATATATATATATATATATATATATAGTCATCTACACACTGTTTAGCAGCTCATCCGATTGCTACAGAACGAAACCCGACCGATTTTGTAGTAGTCGGAGATTCTAACCCTTAGACCATTGACACTCGACAGAGAGAGAAAGTCGAATTTCTGCGTATGTATTTCTTCATAAACACACCAGTCATTCAGAGAATTCAATCACTAGGAGAGTCTTGCATTATCAGAAGGAATAGTGACTTTTAACAAATTCTTAAATAAAGTAGAAATAATTTTGCAAATCGAAGTGTCAAAACAAAATAGCTATTTTTGTAGTATTCTTATAACATACATATTATATAATTTTTTATAAATATTATATATATATATATATATATATATATATATATATATATATATATATATATCTTAGCAGAAGAAATTATGACAAAGGGAAGATTATTCGTGTGACGTTTCATACAATAGCACTTCCTCGGACTGTGTTTAATTGATATGATTTCACATGCACTTAAGAAATGCTGGACACTGGGATTGATAAATTATTATTATTATAATATATGACTTGTCAATATAAACTAGGTGATTTAATCCAGATATTATTGTTTATGTTTACAATCCATATTCTGATAATATAATATCTTCCAAAAATGATGAAATAAGAATCTCCTCGCAACATTACTGTAAATGATCCTACGATTTAAGCACGTTCCTCTTAGTAAATTATTTGCTCTTTTAATTAGAGTAGCACTTTTTAAAATCGAAATTGTGGTCAGTCACATTACGCTGTACAATTAATGAAGTTAGTGTGTTTTTTTGAAAAATGACACCGTCTGTGTTGATGTAAAATTTATTTAATTTCCTTGATATGTATACCATTGTGGAAATTATTATAGTTGACAACATGACTAAGAAGACCTTCCGGAAAAGAATCAGGGACAAAGAACTGAGATGCCAGAAAAGCAAAGCTCAAGAGTTCTCCGCCCCTCAGCCTTGTTCGGCACCCAGCATCCCATGTTACAGTTCCAACAGACTTTTCATGGCGAAGATAGGACGCATTAGTTAGTAGGTTGGTGCAAAAATAATGACGTAATAATGTCGTTTTTTGACGTTAAAAATACGTCAAAAAACGACATTATTACGTCATTATTTTGCACCAAGCTAATATCTGCGCACCCACCCACATTATTGGAATTGAAGGACATCTCCGCATGCCAGGGACAAATGATTGATTACATAGTGGTGCAATGACATATAAAGTCGTGCTTATATAATAAGTATTATATTTTTTTTTTTCATTTCCGACTTGTTTGTTCTTCATATAAAGAAATATTCGCATTTAGTGAATAAAGGAAGATCGTTTTTCAAAGTATTGAGCCGCAAATATACATACGTTTATTTTAAAGCATTCCCTAACTTAACATTTCTCTTAATATTCGGCAGTTGCTTCTCGGGGAACCTGAAATAAAAACGCAACTAGAGATAGCAATGTTAATGTTCTGTAGTAACAGTCACATTGTATATAATATCCCTTCTCTATATGAATTCAAAATCTCGTCTACATCTAGATCTAGTCTATAGCTCGTCTATACTATTAGGTTGGTTCAAAAATAATGACGTAACAATATCGTTTTTTGACGTATTTTTTAACGTCAAAAAACGACATTATTACGTCATTATTTTTGCACCAACCTAATAACAGTTTCAACATCAAGCTTTATTGAATGTTTCTGGGGAATCATTGTGTCATAACTATTTCTTTATTTTAATTGCATGATAAATTCGCAATGTTAGGAGTACGTATTAATCTTGAGAACCTTTAATGTCTGTGATGGTTTAGATTTGTCTCTTTCGGTTCAGCCACTGAAAGTAATGCAGCATCATTTTTTAGCTTTAAGCAGATTGCTGCATTATATATTCTTTTTGCGTGAAAAACATACAAGCATGGCTAACACGCCTTAATTTTTGTATTTTCTTTTTCTATTTATGTAGATAGATTTTGCAATTTTTGCTATTAGCTATTACTTCGTATTTTTTCTATACACTGCTACTTTCGGAGTTACGACTATGTTTTCTTATTTTCAGGTTTTCTTTTTTCTTAGCGAAAAGATTCACAAACAAAACAAAACGGGTATCAAAAATCAATTTTCATTCCTTTATAAAACGTGGTATTGATTTCAAAAACAGCGGTTTTCGTCTACAACATTTTTTTCCCCATAATTCTCTCCACTTCCATCACCCGCCATTTGCAAATTGCTTCGACTTTATCCCATCCCACCGCCATTTTTCAAAAAATAAAAATCACAACATCTAAATAAAATGTACCTATTGGCAGAAACAAACTCACACTGTCTCCTTTTTCTCTACGTGAATCTACACATATATACATGTATATACGTATACGTATATACATTCATACATACACACACACGCGCGCAAACGCACTTATATAATGTATATGTAGATCTACACACACACACACACACACATACAAACACACACACACACACACACACACACATATATATATATATATATATATATATATATATATATATATATATATATATATACATATATGAGTGTGTGTGTGTGAAAGTATGCGTGTGGTGGGTGTATATGTATATATATTTATACCTATATAGGTAAAGACATACATATATAATTTTATGTTCATTTTTGTTATTGCTCATTGATTACTCGCACACACACACACACAGTCACACACAAACACAAACACATCCAATCACGCACATACACAAACACACCCAATCACGCACACACACACACACACACACACACACACACGTAAGATAACAATTTTTATAGTTCGCTGTTGGTTATGTTATGGCTTTTCATCGATTTTTTGATCGATATGTCTCTCATATTTATTGATTCTCTATCATGAGCTCTTAGACAAGGAGTTATAGGAGAATTAAATTATTCAGTTAGGAAGGGAAATTGGAATTTAGTATGTCGGGATAAATTTGTTTATGTTTGGATAATTTTTAAGCATTTATTGATATTGTGCATGCTAATTGCAGTACTTGCTTATCGATTAAGTACCGGCGGGTGACGTTCATTCATTGAGGTATGAAAGAATCAGGACACATTGACGAACTGGTGAGACTTCTTACTTACAAAGACATGAGACTCTTAACAATTGTGATAAAACTGTAAATATAGTCACTGTATTAGTTAAAATTTTAGCCTATTTTTTATTTATTTATAACAGACTCTATTTTATTTTTTTAAATTAATATGCCCCCGGATAGATTAATTTGGTTTTAGCCGATTTAAAACCTAGAACTTTGAACTTTATCTTTGAACTATTGTATACACGATGCATAATTTAAAAATCAGTTTTGGGGGGAAAATATGCTAAATATACATTTAAAATATGTTAATGTTCTCATACACAATGATTACAATACAGGTATGCATTGAAAAAAATAGAAGAGAATATATATATATATATATATATATATATATATATATATATACACAATCATATTGGAAGGGAAAATGTAAATGTAACAGTATTCCATCTAAAATATAGAGGAAGTTTAATAAATCGTCATTAAACAGGAAAGAAAAGCAAAGAAAAATATCGTCCAAAATATTTCTCCTTCTGGAGTACGTCCATTACTGAAAATCTTCTATCTATTCGGGATTGTGAATTCAGTGTGTTTCTTCTTCTAGCCTGGTAGCCAAAAACAAAAAAAAAAGAGATGGGGCCTGAAGAGCTCAGTCAACTATAATATTTATCGCGTAGCTGGTGTAGAATACATGAATTCGTACCATTCGAAATTCTACTTGCGTGAAATTGAATGCAATGAACGAGTGAATTTCGTAATTGGAAAGCAGAATTCTCATTCAGACTATCAAACCATTACATCACACGTACACATATACATACATAGTTAAATACGTAAGTACAGTGACACATTGCATAACTGCGGGTCGCCTGTTTCCCAGTATAAGGGACAGCTAGTATTGACAGCTAATTCCTGTTGCAGATCCCTGCTCAGGCAGTCTTTGATAGTTACAGTCTATGTTAGTGATTGAATAATCAGGTATAATTAGCAGTTTGACAATGCCATTGCACCACTCAAACACTCGGTCATGATGACCTGAAATTTCCCGTGAACACAAAAATCCAAATCTTTTGAAAATTTTCATTAAATCTCTTTCATTCAAAATGTTCCTGACAATCTGTGGAAGGGTTTTCCCTCATTTACAACATTGCCTCACGCTGTCACCCATATAAGATACTGTCAAAAGCCACTGTTGCGATATATACTACAAAACACACACATATATATATATGTGTGTGTGTGTATATATGTGTATATATATATATATATATATATATATATATATATATATATATATATATATATATATATATATATGTGTGTGTGTGTGTGTGTGTGTGTATATATATATATATATATATATATATATATATATATATATATATATATAGTCAAACCTTTCCCTGATCTGCTTAGGTAAAGCCTGTGTGGGTTTGTCTGGCTCACTAGATTTGACTAGGTCTGCTCTACGGTTGTATTGAGGTCTTTTAGTTAGTTGTTTACTCGTGTCAGGGTTTTTTTTTCTTTGGGCTTTAAACCTGTATCTGTGCGATTTTTTCGACAGACTTTCATGTTCCTGGCTTTTTCTTTTTTTAAAACCTTTTTTTCTTCGAGATTGATTTGATTATTGGCAAATCAAAAATTCAAAGGTTTTTCGAGACGTGTATAGTTATATAAATATATATATATATATATATATATATATATATATATATATATATATATATATATATATATAGAGAGAGAGAGAGAGAGAGAGAGAAAGAGAGAGGTTGTCCAAAAATAATGTATGCACTCATTGAATCAATATAACTTATTTAATTTATGTATTTTGACTTGTAAAAAAGATTAATAGAAGAGAAAATGCACATTTCAAGAATTTGAGAGTAAAATATACAAAAAAACCATCGAAACTTAACTTTAGTAAGATAAAAGCTACTTGTGCAATGGCAGAATCTTCATATAATGATCATATCAAGTGCTCAAAATGGTTGCCGTTCTGTTCACTACACTTTTCATATCTTGAAGAAATAGATTAACAAACGTCCAGTATCATTTCCTCTGGTATTTCAGCACCTTCTGTTTCAATTGCTACTCACATTTCAGCAATTGTTTCAGGTTTCCTCCTGGAAAATTTGTCTTTAATAACCCACACAAAAAGAATTCCAAGGGTGTCAAATCTGGTGATCTAGATGGGTATTCAACTATACCCCTTCTTACAATCCATCTGTTTTGAACATTTCCATCCATATAAATATCCAAGAGGATAGAATCCAGGTAGAGCTCAATGTCCAGGACAGTACAAGTATATAATATGAAAAGCTGAAACAATAATATTTCATGGCTATTATTTATTACATTGGAATCGCAATCACGATCCAATTCATCAGACCTAGAAATGCAAATATATATATATATATATATATATATATATATATATATTGAGCACATTTTTGCAAGAATGGCACGCATTTCTAGATGGTATTCTTTTGTTGTTTTGCTATTTTAGACTATGAATGTATGATCGACCCTCCCGAGCAAACGTGCGGATTTTGATTGCTTGTCAAATTGAACTCATCCGGTCGCACATAGGTTATTTATCTTATTACAAGTTAGTTACTGACCACCTGATGATTGAATGAAAGCACATGAAACTAATAGTAGTGGCCAGTCACTGCTAACCTGGTTAATTGAATTAATATATATATATATATATATATATATATATATATATATATATATATATATATATATATATATATATATATACACACACATGTATATATATATATATATATATATATATATATACACACACGTGTGTATATATATATATATACACACACGTGTGTATATATATATATATATATATATATATATATATATACACACACACACACATGTAGGTATATATATATATATATATATATATATACACACACACACACACTCGCATGTATATATATATATATATATATATATATATATATATATATATATATACACTTCTATATATATTATATACATTATTTTTATAAAGATTGAGCATATAACGAGATATGATGAAGAGCTGGGATCTTTTCTTTTAATTCACCCCAAATAATGAAAAGGAATTTATCGCAAATATTAATGCATCCCAAGAGATTATAAATTTTAAATCAAAGTTTGTGTGTGTGTGTGTGTTTTTTTTTTTACATTCTGGCCACTCTTTATATATTATAAATTTCAAATCAAAATTTGATTAGTTTGCCACGCAGCAACCTCCAAACCTGAGAATGAAAAATTACCAAAGTTCTGTGAATTATTCACATTACGTAAGTGCGGATGATATTCGATATTCAGTAAATCTTTTGTAATTAAAAGAGATCAAATTAAAAACAGCTGTTTTAGTTTGTTTACCGGGTTCAGTACAAATGCAGACTCATATTTTCAAGTAGAACACTCGAGTCACCTACATTAGAAGCGATCCCGTATATCAACCCAACAATAGAAGTTCCTCGTTCTGGGACTGGGTTCTACTAGATTTTTGAGTCAAGATTTTCTTCTACTTAGTATAAGGAACTTTCAGGCTATATCGCGTTAGAAATTTTATTGAAGCACGCACCAAACGATTCGAATATACAGAATATTTGTATAATTATGTTGAAGAAAATGCTTGATGGTATCTCATCTTTGCTGTTATTTCCCTGTTCTGTACAATTAAAGATATTTTTAGAATTTTATCGAATGTTTACTTCGATAATTTACTAAGGAACGATAAAATCGAATTGAGTGATTCCTTACAAGTAAGTACATTCTCCTTATTTATTGCAAATAGAATTCAAATGAAGATTTTAACATATCAAACAAAATAAATAAACAAAATAATCTTTGACGCAAATCTTTTAGGTACCACTTATACGGTTTTCTATAATGGAATCGAGATATTAGAAGTATCGTCCTCATGTGTAAGATGTTATTAAATATCATTTTACCTTCTTGTTTATAACTGTCACTAAAAAGTAAATAACATGCGAAGAACTATTTAAAAACAACTTCTTAATATATTTCGTGATAACAAAGATTTTATATTTTATAATGTTCTAAACAACCAGATGTAATTGTATCATAAAACCAGTAATTTTTGTTTAATCTCACCAATCAAAACGGCTATACAAGCCAAAACATTCTGATCTTAATAGATAAGATAAAAAATAATAAACTATAAAATATCGGACTATTATCCATCCTTGAATTTTGCATTGTTTTACGCCATACTGCTATGATACGAAGTAGTGATTCGGGAGCGTTCATATATATATATATATATATATATATATATATATATATATATATATATATATATATATATATATATATATATATATATAATAAAGACATGTGCTATTAACACTATGAAATTTTCCCGTTTAATAATCTTTTTTTTTTTCATTTTTTCTTAGTTTCTCGCAAGTACATTAATATTTGGATTGAAGTTGTTTTGCCGACGGCTTTCGAATATCGTCAACTATCATCATGGCTGCATATTTGGTTTGAAACAAGATGCTTATTATTTTACCCTTTATAGATAATATTTTGGTTATTCCGAAGATGTTGTTGAATTTGTTCATTACTAATAAGGATGGGTTGTTTTTTTTTATTATTTGGAAGATTAGTTATGGATTTTTTTAAGATGTGTCTGCCAGTATTACAGCAGTCTTATATATATATATATCTATATATATCTATATATATATATATATATATATATATATATATATATATATATATATATATATATATATATATATATATATAGGCAGGGTTTGTGTCTGTGTGTGTTTGCAACGGTTGCACGGCGGCAAATTTCGACGCATTTGCACCAAAATTTACATCCACATGCTCCAAGTTAGTGGAAAGGCGAAGACCGACATTGCATTTCCCAACTCCCATCGATAATTGAAATAATCAATTTTTTCACGCTTCTACGGCAAATTTCATGTGGTTTGCGGCCACTTTGTACTGGCCAGAGTAAGAGCCTGTAGATGGCTGCCAAGAATATGCTGGAAGATTCTATTGGTCAGAGTGAGAGCCAACAGTTGACTAACACGAATGTTAACTAACATGATAGCATGCACACAAGTCGAAAAGCTGTATTCGTCACAAGTGGGAAAAATTTAAATCTGCATGGCACTTTACTCCAATTGGCTCATTCGCTTGTTTAAACTCAACGTTGATTCTGATTCCGCAGAACTGGGTTGGGTGTGAAAATGTATTTGTTGTTAACATTCTTTTTTCATTCGGCTTTTCAAGTAACGAGTCCTTTTTCAAATATGATAGTTTTGTGTTTATTTTGTTTAGTTCTTTTTTCTTAACAGATTTAATGTTTAGTATAAAGATGAGAAAAATTCGCAGGAAGGGCAAAGACATTTTATGTCAAGTGATATTGATTGCTGTATTAGTCGTACGATTTTTGAATCAAGCACGGGCAACACCGTGTCTTTCAAAGAGAATCGATTTCGGGTTACGGTGGGCCATGACGCCAGAGTACTCAGGCTGAATATTTGGCTTGGCTTTTGTACATATTTTTATAAGCGATAAGCTTTTAAATGCCGGGTAATATCTACTCGGAAATTAACGTAATTCTACAAGAATGAGTCTAGATACAGAATGTTGTATTGATGCCATATCCTCGCAGATGTTGCCCAATATTCACCGTCTAGCCTATACAGAATTCAAAACTGATTACACAATATTATTGATGATGCATTATTATCAACCTTGAAAACGTTATCCAACAAACGAAACGTCAGCTAGACATTCCCTACTCTGTAAATATTACAATGGCAGATGTTCAGACGAGTTAAATTCCGAAGATCCATCAGTTTAGTAGTTTAATTCAAGAACTGCCACGCACGTTCCACTCAGACATTTTCTTCCCAAGATCCGTTAATTTCGTTTTTAGAAAATCTATCGAGATGATATTTCCTTGTTAATTGCAATCTTGGTCTCGTCAAGTCAAGAGTCAACAAATATCTATCCTGCCCATCCTCATAATATGTGATTCTTAATTTTTCCTTTACTATTCCTTGCAACAATCGCATTTACTAACACTCTACCACGTAAAATGTGAACTCACAGCAACGTATATATATATATATATATATATATATATATATATATATATAATATGGCGACTTGACGTGTACCAATGTGGATCGTCCCTGTGTTTCTTCGATGTCGGGCCTTCTAGCGTGCCTCGGTCTTCCTCGATCCATAAGATGTGATGTCTCCTCTTCAGCAACGCGACGGGGAAAGCAGCTAATTTTCCCCTCTGAAAGTTCTCCACTGCCTTAACCGGGTATTGAAATCACAATCTTTGGGTCTGACACAGGATCTAACCAAACCCTTTATCCACTGTGCCATGTCTCCTTGAGGAGGGGAAAATTAGCAGGAGATAACTGATAACTGACATCCATCAAACATGGAATGTGGAACTAGAACAGTCTACCCCAGTGATCGAAATAAAGGGTTCAGTTCGAAATTCCAACCACCTGAAGAAGTCCGGAGCGTACAGCCACCGAAACGTAGTGACAAATATGGCGACAAAGATGAGGACAATAGTTCGACTAATGTAAATACTGTACATAATACCTCATCTCAGAAATATATATATATATATATATATATATATATATATATATATTGACTTCAATGTTCACAGTATTAATAACATTTACCGGCCTGAATGAAATCATTTTATATATGTTTTCAGAAGGAATAAATAAGTTATCAATTAAATGCATAGAAAAATTTCATTCAGGCCGGTAAATGTTATTAACACTGTGAACATTGAAGTCAACACTAATGTCTTTATGTACTATGTGTCCTTGAGGACAATGAAGATGTGGATAATAATATAGTTTTAAGGAGTGCTAGATTTTTCGGATAAGGTGCTTAATATCAGATATAGAGCCTAAGTAGATATAAATATGAAAGTGAACACTGAAGTCAACACTCATAGGCGAAAGGCTGTTTCATGCTGGATTCACTCATATGGCCGCGAAATTTAAATTCGACGATTGCGTCCCGCATGATACAGTCTGTTGCCAATGAGTGTTGACTTCAATGTTCAATGATGCGGCCGTAATTTTTATTAATTATTATACCCGTTAATAATCAGATCAGATGAAATTTGTTCCTGTTTGTTCATCTTTAGGAATATAACTCTGCAAAAGCAGTGATTGTTATGTATTATAGAATAACCGCAATATGCAGCAGTAATACCCTCAGTGGCATCACTAGTGATCAATTTCTTTAAGAGTTCTGAAACCCAAAAGACTCAGAGAAAATTATATCCTTGGCAGAAATTCGAATCTCTAAAATTCCCAAAAGTTACTATCAACTACGTGCATTATTATCTTTTCCTCGCGCATTCAGAGGCATTGTATTTAATAAGCCAAAATGACCCGCGGAAAAGTCTTCCAAAAATCGACTCGCAAATATCAGCGGCCGAAGCCGAGATAGTATTATATCTCTACTTTCGTTCATTAGATTTCTTTCTTCTGATATCTGAGACTACAGCATGGGAAACGGTTTTGCTGTTCAAGTCCTTTGGGATACTTGTTGAAATAACTTACTCTTCGTCTCAACTTCGTCATCCATCTGGGGAAATGGCAAGATTTCGGTATGTGTTGGCTGCATGTCTTGCTAATAAAGATCAGTGTCGTTTAAGCTGGAATTCGAAAACGCCTGAAAATGACAGGTTCTTTCAAAAGAGTTGACAGCAGCTTCTTCTTATTTAAGAGTTGTTAGATTCCGAGAACGTCAGAGACTGTCAAAAGCTGACTTCAGAAATTTTGTCTATTTGCCAAAGAAACTGAATTCATCTGCTTATATATATATATATATATATATATATATATATATATATATATATATTTAATTTTTTTTTCGGGGAGTATTTTTGCAAAATATTTATATAATTTTTTTACATTTTTAGCAATTATTTTATTTATATAGGCATAAAATAAAGGATAAATGATTCTATATTTATACTCTTAACAAGATTCTTTAGCTTTATATTGTTCTAGGTTTAAATCAAACATAGAAAATAGGTTTCTGAAAAGGTCTGGTTTTCAATAGTAAGGTATTTAAAGACAAATTCTATTGTATAGTCATTTGAGCATAATTTAGAGAGTAAACAACGCGCACCTACACATTCATATATAAATATATATGTATTTGTAAATATAATATGTATATATATGTAAATATCATATATATATATATATATATATATATATATATATATATATAATATCAGAATATATATATATATATGTACATATATATATGTACATATATATATGTACATATATATATATATATATATATATCATAATATATATGATATGATTAACTATATTATATTATGCTTAATTATTTTATATGATTATGTATATTATATTTAATTATTTATATTTTAATAAATTTAATTTTTAATTATTTTATTTTATTTATCATATATGCAATATTTACTGTATATTATATACTGTTTTAATTATGTTTTTTTTAAATTTTAGATGTTCCCTTTTTTATTACAATTTCTTAAACCGTCCGTGTATATAATTTATGTGTGTAAGTGTATCATAATTCTAGTTATTCCCAGCGGTGTGATTGTGCGTGACTGTGTTTGTGTTTTCTCGTGTGTGTCTGTGTGTGCGTATATCCGCATGTTGGTTGTGGGGCGTTTTGTTTTAGATGGGTCAAAATTTTGCGTAACACCTCTCGCCGTTGTCGCTGTATTAGGTAGACATATCTTGGATTCGTTAAGCATGGATGTTATAAAATTTGAAGATGTGATAAAGTGCGTTTGTTGTGTGTTTATAGATGGTAAAATATTTGTAAGAGCTCCCTCGAAATATTTCCTCCGTAAATTGTTATGCATTTTTTTTAAGTATTTTTTTTTAAATTATTGTGAGATCCATGATATTACTTATGGCCAATATAATTCCTGTGATTTAAGAGCGAGTTTAATATGTTATCGCAAGTTATGTCTCTATTATGTTCGGCGTTTATTTCATAAATCCCAGCATCTGATGTGGTGTTGATAACTTTTCTCCCTAACAAAAAATTTAACTGTCTTGGTGATGTTGGTAAAGACATGCGTGATGGGGATAACTAATTTATTTTAAAATTTTCTACATAGAGTTTTAGAGGATAAGATTGTAAATTCTGTGTTTTTTTATGTCAGAAGTGCTGTCGGGGTGTCTATATTTCGCTCAACTCTTCTGATATCAAAAACATAAAATAAGTAATAAATATTAAGTAATAAAAATTATACTAGCAATATACACACAAAAACGAATATTCATAATCATTCAAATAAAACAAACTAGAAATAAGATACACGTACACACATAAATTATATACACAAATGCTGCTTTACAAGAAAGCTAGACGTGAAATATTAACATAGGAATAAACATGTTTAACAGAATCGAATTTGCCCAACAGACAACTGATATGAATGAAAACCACATATTCCGTTGAGGCTAGTAAAATTATATTATCATCAATATTAAAATTCTTTAAAAAAATAAGATATTCAAGATCGGAGATATGACCGAAAATACATATGTTATAACGTGCCAAATGTCAGAGTATAGGGCGAGGTAAATCTAACTGCAATAAGCAACCACAGTACAATTATATTTTAGAAATGGTCAAACTTGCATTAATTCCGTTACGACATTTGTTGAGTCCGTGTAAACTCTCGTTATACTGTCCCTGGAAATACGACGTGAATCCGCTGGATTCGAAGAGGGCACTTAGAGAGTGACAAAAAAACACTGAACATTTCTTTTCTGAAATTGATGGTGGGTTGGCATTTGATGTCCTTCGATCTATACTGTGCCGAGAATAGCAGATTTGCGGCATTACTGACCACCATTGACAGTTCAATAACCGTACACGCGCACTTAATAATCGAGATTTGAGGTGAGAAATATCCTTCATAAGAGATAAGCAACTCAGGCTCAAATAAAATCCAAATGTTCTAAACCGGTATCCAACACGTAGTTCAGCGTTATAGACCTGTCCGCAGATATGGGAACAGAGAAACCTCTAGGCTTTCTCTATTAGCACTGATTCAGTTTAAGCTAAATCTTTCTAAACATGTATTAATTCACATAAATAATATTTGTTTGGAATGAGGTTGGTGCAAAAATAATATCGTTTTCTCACATAGTAACATATGTGAGAAAACGACATTATTTTGCACCAACCTAATATATATGAAAATACCTTACCTCATACAAAAATTAGACCAATAATTTGATTTTGTATTAAGCGAACATGAACAGTTTTATTTAAATAAATGCAAATCTGTTTGGATAGAGAAACATTTCTGAAATTCATATAATATGTACATTATTTACATTGTCCGGACTGTTGTCCTCATCTTTATCGCCATATTTATTACAACGGTTCGGCCGTTGTACGGTCCGGCCTTCTTCAGGTGGTTGGAATGTAGAACTGAACCATTTATTCCGCTCACTGTGGTAGACTGTTCTAGTTCCACGTGCCATGTTTAATGGATGTCAGTTATCAGTTATCTCCTGATAATTTTCCTCTGAAATTATTCCACTGCTTTAACAGGGTATTGAACTCGCACCCTTTGGGTCCTGTCACTGGATCTAACTAACACCTTTACCCACTGAGGACATCTGTGTATGGATTTCTGGGTATTATAAATCTAATGTACATAATACACATCTCAGAAATGTAGGCAGATACATATATTATATATGTAATTATACTTATACATATAATTGCATAACTAAATACATTTTATTATTTTATGCTCGATATGGATTCCTAAGAAGTATACAACGAAAATATTCTCACTTCTATGCATGCGAATTATGTACCTTGTATCACAGCTATATAAATAAATGGGAAAACTTCTACATGAGAGCTCCTCGCTCTACATGTGAAGTGAAAAAATTATTGCCTACTTAACCTTTGAGTATTGGACATTGTGAACTTGTAGGTCATCAAATGAATGCTCATCAATGTAAATCTTCACTATCCTAGTCATATAATCCGCACGGATAGACATTCCAGTCACGGGAGCCTGTTATTAGAGTATTAAATTAATAGGCGTCAAACAGACCGACGATGAAACGCTACAAAAATTAAATTGTAAGTAAACAATTAAGACGAAGTAACATGGTCAGACAAAAAAAGAAAAAAAATGAGAATGTTCTGCAATTTGATCTTAGGATTTAAAATTTTTTTTTTTTTTTTTTTTTCACCACTTTAAGATTATCTACCGTTAGCATTTCTTCTACTATTCGGCTTCCTCGAGAAATATGTGTGTGTGCGTTTTTTTTTTTTTTTTTTTTTTTTTTATAAATTTCTGTATTTTGTGTAAAATACAGATGACGGTCTACATGTAATTGTTTTGAATTCATCGGCCGTCACGCGCAAAATTATTTCTAAAAGTTAAAACAGATGTATACATTTCATTTCATTTAAAATTTGTCCCTTCAGAAGAATAAAATTTGACACTCCTTATAGTCGGACGCTTATTTAAATTTTAAAAGAATTAAACACAGTCAAAATTGCTTAATATTGAAATGAAATGTATGGCCAATCTGTGTTAGAATTATTTTTAAGATTATGGTTTCTATTTTAGACTATAAAGTTACGTTTAGTCTCGGTTTGCTCTTCTTGAAATTATACTATTAGTTGCTGCTGACCTCATACATACATACATACATACAGACACAAAACATTTTTCATTTATTTATTTGTTCTAATTATACACATATATAAATATGATCCTATTTATATGGCTTTTATCTTATTCTATTTTATCTTATTTATTTTCACTGATATGTTTTTTTTTTATTACTACTGTAACTTAATTTTAGTTTAATTTAATTTTATCTCGGCATATTTAAATATTATTGATACAATACTTTTATTAAGTCTATTTATATTCATAATAATACTATTATTAATTACTTGATTGATTTTTATGAAGAAAAAAATAATTTACGTCCTTTGATTTCCACAAGTTTACTTGATTGTTCATTTTCTTAACAACATCTCTCTAACTTGGAATTTATTATTCTTATCTCCAATCTAATTTATACTATCAATGTAAGATATGTATATCTTTGTGTGTGTGTGTGTGTGTGTTTATGTATGTATGTATATATATATATATATATATATATATATATATATATATATATATATATATATATATATATTGAGATATGAAAGTTCTCTAAAGAAACCGTAATCGATATCTGTGTTAATAAGGAAATTCTCCCATAGTATCATTTGTGCATGATTTTAATTCCAAGACATGAGGAACGTAGGTATGTACGCTCAATAACTAAAGAAATATAGCTGATTTATTTTGATCTATTTCGACGCGAAAATCTATGGAAAAGATTTCAAATGTCTTTTCGAGAGACATGCAAGTAATTGTGTATCTATATCTGATTCAATCTCTGCCTTTTTCCTGTGCATCAGTATTACAGAAAACAGAATACCAACCCAATCTTAATCGTTTGTTGAACCCGGCATTTTTGTTTAAGTTTCAAGATTGTATTTAATTAAAACGTTCATCTTTGGCAGAACATTCTGCAGGTACTGTTACCTCGTCTCACAAGAGACACCTAAATAGCAAGAATCCTAATGATGCAGTTAATAAACTAGAGAAAATTGTTTCCTCAGATAAATAGGCTTAAATTATATGGAATGTGTGTGTTATGCATGCC
>OZ010591.1:86744659-86774659 GCA_963932145.1 Acanthosepion lycidas | reverse complement strand
AATTCATCTGGGAATTTAACTATATTGTTTACATGGAAAAAAAAATCTTTCAAAATGACCAAAGAGGTAATTCTGAGACACGGGAATCTACCAAACTTTATCTTATAAACAACTTCAAACAAGCAACAATAGTCGTTTACCCAATACAAGGACTAAACAAAATTAACGATAAAAGAAACAAAACAATTGAAAACTACACATAAACTTCACTTTCTACACAAAGTGTGATTCATTCCTATAGAGATTTTTTTCTCCTGCTGATGCCCATACTGGCGAAACTATTCGAGGAACCTAACTGAAATAATAAAAGGAAAAAAAATCAATATACGACCAGGTTTCTTTGAAAAAAGTTTAATTTTTTAATATTTTTTATAGTTAAAAACGCACACAGACACACACTCATATATACATACATACATACATACATACATATAGATGGTGAAGTTGGAATAAGATGGAAAAAGATCCTAGAATATATATATATATATATATATATATATATATATATATATATATATATATATATATATATATATATGTATGTATGTGTTTATATAGTACTAATCTTATATATATAAGAAATTATACTCGTCCGAAAAACCCTGGATACTTTGATATGTAAATAAACAGACCAATACCCAAGGGAAAAAAGCGACAAAAAAGAAAGAACAGAGAATATCTCCGTCAGCCGAATACCATCGTCTAGCATCCAAGTTCTGAGTCTCAAGAAAAAAAGCACGATACGAGTAAGTAAAATAACAAAGTAAAGTGCTCAATACGCCAAGTGGAGCAAACCTAATTAAACCTAAATAGCCCGATAAACCTACCAATGTTTCACCTACGTGGATCCGTGTAGATGAAACCTTGGTAGGTTTATCTGAATCTTTAGGTTTAATTATATATATATATATATATATATATATATATATATATATATATATATATATATATATGGGTGCGAGTCGATTCTGAGAATTTTCAGATCTTGATCGTTCATCCAATTTGCATGTGACGTATAAGTCTTCTTACATAATATGTGGCACGTGTGATTCATAAATGTTGCATAATTTGCAATAAATAATAACTGCGTTTCGTCTTTGAATATACAATTTGAGTTATTTTGTTTATACAAACGCGGCCACATTCTTAATATGTTAGAATAAATTACGTACCAAGAGTTTAAGTGTAATTAGTTCCAACACACTTAAGAACATCCGTTATTCATGCGCAAGAAAGTTGTTTAAAATCGGCATACCATTCTGTACGGATTTCTTCCAGGATACGCAAACTTGACCTAAGCAAATACGACTGACAATGCACTGCAGTTTTTTTGTATTCATATAATTTTCTTCTTTTCAGGACGTCAATTATGTAGAAAGTGTCGAAATGTGTTGTATGTCCGAATTACTTCGACTATACTATTAGCAATTATCAATGATGCTTTTAGTTTTACTTTTAACTGAATTAATGGATATATATATATATATGTAGCAAGCGATACAGAAATGTTTAATTTTCTAAAAATAAAACAAAAAAAAACGTCAGGACAGTGTGGCCTCTATAATATCAATTACCTATGAACACAGTCACGATATTTATGTTGTTCTATTAGTTTTCCAGGAATGTATTTTTCTGTGTTTACGTAACTGTTTCTCACGTTTGGTGGAATCAATATCAAATCTCTTAAGGTGACGTAATAGAATCGTAATAAACATTCATATTTGATCATCTTGCGTTTGGAATTCAAAGAATGAAGACGTGTTTTGCAAAGATCTGCTGATTTCAACAGATTTTTTAAGAATGAAAAAATGTCGGATTAAATATTAAGGCTAATTCGAATTTGAATAATGAATGAAATAGTCATTATTGAATTAACAGTCGGAAACTGTAAACATTAATGTTAAGGAGGTCGAATTCAAGACAGTATTTTTTCGAAGATTTGATTTCAAGGGAAAAATGGAATTAATATCAAGCAGGGATTATAGAAATTAACAAAAAAAAAAAATTACTTTAATTTAGGAAAAAGAAACGAAAAAAATGTCTCTTCGTTCTTCTTTGCTCCGATGGTTTTTACTGCTGGAAATCTGATTAAAAAGCTTAAAAGACTCAGAAATTTAAATTGTCAACGGTCTTTTCATTTATTTTACGTGTGATTGACTAGAAGTGCTTCAGCGTCTCTGGTTGTTTGGAGTTGTTTGCATTGTTTGTTTCTCGAACCTCTACAATATATATGGTTGGTGCAAAAATAATGTCGTTTTCTCACATATGTTACTATGTGAGAAAACGACATTATTTTTGCACCAACCTAATAGTATAAATCATCAACGTAATGAATCGACCCAAATAGACACCAGCGAAGTTTTGAGAGCAACTTCACTCCTCAGGCAGGTGCTTTTAAAATTAATAAATATTTCAGAATTCTTGCAGCCGATGACTTGTCTACTGCCATAGACAATGCACTTAAGTCGAACATATCGCTTGACTGGGATAACCTTTTCTCTTTAGCAAAACGTGTGCTCAACATTCCTGTCAATAGCAAAACTTGTGCTCTCATTCCTCTTTCTCCTCTATTATATAAAAAAAATAACATTTCTTTAATCAATTCCTCTAAAATAGATTCCACCGAATTTTCTAATCTTTCTAATCCTAACAGATTTCATCCTTCATCTAAAGTAGACCATTCTAAAAGACTCCGTGCCCGCGTCAATGCTAAGTTGATCGAGGGTAATGTCTCAGCTGCAGTTAGAGTATTTGCCACATCCGATTTTATATATCCTATTACAGCAGGAGTTCTAACAGCGCTCCATCGGAAAAATCATACGTCATTTTCACATGTCAGAGTTGTTCAGAATGAAAACAATGATTCCTTTATTGTAATCTCGAAGGAAGCGATGGTTGTCGCTCTGAAGTCTTTGTTGGGAAGCAGCAATGGCGGTGTAGACGGCATACGACCTGGTCACATCAAGGACTTAATTTCTGCCCACACTGCCGAATCCGGTAATTATTTGAAATGATCCA
Source organism: Acanthosepion lycidas (assembly GCA_963932145.1). Taxonomy (NCBI): domain Eukaryota; kingdom Metazoa; phylum Mollusca; class Cephalopoda; order Sepiida; family Sepiidae; genus Acanthosepion; species Acanthosepion lycidas. The sequence goes on along the minus strand of OZ010591.1, from coordinate 86,771,641 downwards.
TAACAGTTTTTATTAATACCCTTCTCTGAGCTGATTTACCCCAAGAAACTCTCGACTTAATATTATCAGCTAAATTAACGGGTTGAAAAAGTCACAGGTATCCGCCCTATCGCTGTTGGTATCATTTTTGTCGACTCAAGGCAAAATCGCATGTAGAATTGTTATGAAAGTGATAGGGATTGAATTGCACGGAATAGGTATACAAGGCGGATATGAAATTGTGGTTCATGCCATAAAACAATTCTTTTGGAATACATCACTTGTTTCAACACGTATCTTATTAAAACTGGAGATGGAAACGCTTTCAATAGCCTCAGAAAGAATCATACCCTGGATTATTTTATCAACGGAATCCTTCCATATTTCAACTGGCTCATCATTTGTATCGCCATCAAAGTATGTTGACTGCTTCCGATAGTATTATCGCTTCTGCTACCGGAATCCACCAAGTTGACCCATTGGTCTTCTACTATTTGGGATGGCTGTAGATGAGTTAGCTCGTTCCATCGCCTCTCAACATATGGTATCTTGACGATACAACGCTAGAAGGACACTTCAATGCCGTAGCTATCGACCTGCGACGAGTTATTTCTGTTTTGTCTCTGCTAGAATTTGTGATTACCGCTTCCAGGTCTTAGGCAAGACATATCAATTATATTGCAGATGATTTCGAGGGTGCTATCCAGGATATTAGACTCATCTTTGAGGATATAAAAAAGTAATTAAGGAGGAATTATTCATTCTTGGTTCTCCAGTCTTTCCAGTAGCCATTCGAGAGTGTTTGGATAGTAAGCATGCCATTCTAACAAGAATGACAGAGAAAGTGCAGTTAATTGATGCACACTCAGCCCTTTTACTCTTGAAGAAGAGTTTTTCTCTACCGAGGTTCTTCTACACTCTCCAAAGTGACCCTTGCTACCTCGAAAAGGATTGCTTAATTGAGATAGATATCACAATTAAGAGATGCGTGGAGTTGATTGCAACGTTAATTTAGTCGACACAGCCTGGAGGCATGCAAAGCTCCCTTTGAATTTCAGAGGCATGGACATTTGATCAGCTGCTGACTTGGTCCTTCCAGCATATCTTTCTACACTTTCTTCCAGTCGTGAATTAATGAGATGATCGGTGGATTGCCTCAGTGTTTCTCAGGTAGGTCTTTCGAAGAAGCATGGAACTTCTGGGCTCAATAATTAACTTTTATCCCTCAAGACATATCAAAACAGAAAAGCTGGGATAAAACAAAATACGAGGCCAATTTTACTAATTTGCGGCTCTTTCTAGATCAGAACAGCCTCACATGTTTACTATCTGCTTCGAAAACGAGTGGGTGGCGCCTGGATCAAGATAGTGACCTCCTCATCTACCGATATTTGTAATGAATGCAGTCAGGCCAGAGTCGCGATCCGCCTTAGGCTCAAATTACGTGATCGTCACAGATGTAGATGTGGAGCTTCTATTGATTAATGTGGTTTGCATCCTCTTTCTTGTCGTTGAAGTGCCGGCCGTTTTACAAGGTATGCAGCAATAAACGACGTCATCAGAAGAGGTCTGGATGCAGTTGGGTTCTCTTCCCAAATCGAATCCGGAGGCCGCTGCCGTTGTGAGAAAATGTGGTTTGATGGGATTATCATTTTCCCTTTTAAAGAGGGGAAGTCGTTGATTTGGAATGCGACTGTGCAGCGGTAATTTGATGAGGTTCGCGGTTGAGCCAAGTTCTGTCTGTTCGAGAGACTCCGGCTCAACGGCGGACAAGATCAAATTACCGGTCGAAAATGTATCAGCACAGACGCGGAGATAAAAAAAATAGTTAAATATTCTTCTCTTGCGAACAAATTTATTTTTACATCAGTGGCAGTGGCAGACTTCTGGGCTTACTTGGCTTCGTTCTGTGGAGATCTTTCGGAGGGTTGGCGGAATTACGTCTCGATTAAGGGAAGAGCCTCGTGAAACGGAGCGACTCTTGGAGCGTGTGTCACTAGCAATGGTGCGACGTAATGCTTTCTTCATCATTGCCGATGGCAGGAGATAGCAAAAAAGAAAATCATTTTGTTTTTGTTTATAGATACTATGTTAAAAGAAATCGTTGTTTCATTTGACTCCTTAAGTAACGTGAGAACGCCAGAAAAATATAAGAAAATAAATATATATATATAGGAAATTTGTAAATTTAGCAATTACTAAAAAACAATTTTTTGCAATTTGAAGATGCTTAATAAATTTCATATATATATATATATATATATATATATATATATATATATATATATATATATATATCAATTAAAAGGTGCAAATATAATTTGAAAATTCTCATAGCATTTCTCATAGCATTTTTTTGGATTACATCTCGATTTTCGTTGTCCTCTTATTACTGAGAAGTAAAAACAAGAACAAAATCTATTTCCATACCTGATGATGTCTGTAGGAACAGACGATAGCTTGTAAAAAAATAAAAAGACCTTATGCAACTGGAATTTATAAACAGGGATCATATCATTCATATACAGGTTCGGGGTTGATGTATCTTATTTATATTGTTTGCGATGATGTATTCTCGCCATTTAAATCATTAAACTCTATATTTGTTTTTTGTATGAATGATTCATATATATATATATATATATATATATATATATATATATATATATATATATATAAGTTTTATAAAAAATTTGGCGGCGATTTTCTCAAGCAAAACAATCACAAATTTACATATAAACATTTGTTCTGAAATCATTCATTTCTGAGTTAAGTCTAATTTAATTTTACGTAAGATGGCGCCGTGTTTCATGTAGACAAGATTTCATTATTTATTCATGTACATCTGTGGGTATTCTGTCTTCAAAATTTAACGTGTGTAGTAGTGATTTAACTGAGAAGTGTTCGTTTAACAATGGCATGATATTCCTACCGGAAGCAGGCAGATATGATTTCTAAATACGGCCGCGCATGTGGCAATTGACGCCAGGCTGCATGACTGCATCAGACAGCGTTTCCAGGTCGAAGGCAACCGAGTCATTCAACCATTGCTGATACTTAAGGACGCGTTGCACAAACTATGGATGGAATAAAGCCGAAATTCTCTCGTACGCTTGACCACGAACACTCGAATTTGCGAATATACAGTCGACGACGAAATTATTCGTACATACTTCAATTTACAATATTTTTAAGCATTTCTCGAAATCTGATACCCGTATGATACCAGGTTTTTTGTAAGCACAAAAAAGGAATATAAACCTCAATTTTTAGAACAATATAATTTGTACAAAATATTGGACAGGGAAATTATGTAAAATAGTAAATGAAAAAAATTATTTGCACTATATGAAAAATAGAAAAAAAATGAACAATTTTCACAATATTAATCGTCAATACAAAGCTTTTCATCTCATAATTTGCAGCAATCGTTTTCTAATGATTTGGATGGGATTTTAAATAAGTTTTTTCTGAGATTTCTTCCATTCTTCAATGATTGCCCGTTCTAATTCCTGAAGTTCTTATGATGACCGACGATTTATTCGAAATTTCAATTCTTCCCATAGATTTTCAATTGAATTTAAGTCAAGGCTCATAGAAGGCCATGTCCAAATTGTAATCTTCTTTTTCTGAAGCCAGACAGTCAATGATTTAGACGTATGTTTGGAATCATTATCTTGCTGGAAAGTAAATCACCGAATATTTTGCGCTGATAGGTGGAGATTTTCCTACAGCATTTTCATATAGTCTGCAAATTTAATTCGTTCATTTATTACAAGTAATTTTCCAGTCACGATTGAGCCAAAACAACCCCCAATCATCATAGAGCGGCCTCCATGTTTTAATGTTACTACTATGTTCTTTGTGTGAAACACTGCACTATTCCTGCGCCAAATCTTCTGTAAATCATGATGTCCAAAAAGCTCAGTTTGTATTGCATCACTCCATAGTACTTGTTCCTAAAAGCAATTTTCTTTTTCAAGAACGTTTTGACAAAATTAAACTGAACACAAATATGACATTGTTTGTGAAGAAGGGTTCATCCTGGTCGGTTTCCATATAAACCATTTCTATTTAAACAATATTGTGATGTGTGAGTATTTACGCTGATGCCCATCATATCCAAACATTTGGCAATATCTCTCAAAACAACACTTGGGTTTATATTAGTCTCCCGACACATTATTCTCCGTGACAATTTGGGTTTTCTTCCACACCCAGTCAAATTTTCTGTCGTACAGAACTGTTTAAACTTGTATATCCCGGACTGTAATGTAGATCTAGGAATAGCTAACTGGTTTGAGATAGTACTATAGTTAATAATTTCCTGTCTAAAGTCAACTTCCCCATCATGTTGTTAACATAAAAATAATCAATGGTGACATTCTATGCACCACATGATGTTCTTTGCTCGAATTATCACAAATATTCTACAGAAAAATTAGTTTAGAACGCTTCAACAACGAAATAATTATGTAAATTACTTATACCTACACGAATAAATCAATTAAAATCGATGCTTTCTACAGTACGAATAATTTTGTCTTTTCCCCTTTTGCATAATTCGCCTGTTTAAGTTTGCCTCAATATATTTATATAATCTTAAAGATTTGTTATTCAAGTGATAGGTTTTATTTATCGAAACACATACATAAAAATATATATATGAAAATATTAAAAGCATAAATTAAATTGTGTAGAGCTTGATGCGAGTAACAAATGGCTGAACATATCAATGTGTAAAAGGTGTTAAATTGCTTATTTTGAAAATAGATTCACTGGCGGCAGTAAACCTTTTCTCGAGAGAGTAACCATCATATCTAAAACGAAAAATCTAAAGAGACATTTATCAAGAAACTCCCTTAAAAGGAATGTTTCTATTTGAATAAAGCAACTTCGTTGCTATCCGTTTATTCGCAGTGTTATTTATTTCCTGGCAATAATGCTCGGATTTTAAATTATATAAATTTAAGTATATGGAAATAAACCGTTGGAAATAAAATCTACATGAATTGACACCGTTATTCTATCTTATTAGATTCTCTCTTCTCTGTGTTATTTTTATTTATTGTTTTAATTGATTTCCTTTCATGTAAGGCAGTAAAGCCACTGCGACACAATAGGTTACTGGGTGTGGAAGAATAGGAAACACAAGCATTACTAATAAGCAGAAACAAAAAAGAGAAATCCGAAGGACAATAGATAGAGATTGGCATTGCATTTGTGAAAATTAATTTACGAGATTTGCACCAGCGAGATCGTGCGTGAAGCGAAACTATTAGCATATATTTTCTGGTATCCTCTAACTAAAGCAACTGTAAATTAATTAGATCTCGACGCCAGTCTACTACTGTGATTAAATTAATAACGCCTAGATTACATAAAGAAGAGTTCATCCAAACAATTATCATGAAAGAAAAAAAACGCAAACTTATAAAAAAAAAAAAGGCAGAGGGAGGCAAACTTACAGCGGTAACAATGTGACTGAAGATCAAGACTAATTATCATTGTGGGAAAAATACGGAATTTTCGCTCTTGTGGCATTGGTAAATTTCTCATGATGATTTCGTACACACTACCTTTGTCCAAATAAACTTAATAGCTATTTTAGTGAAGACCTGACATTGTTGAGTCCGCAATTGTACGGCTCTGTTGCTGAAAATCATAATAAAGAAATATATACGCATGGTTTTGATGTCAGAACATACAAACACATTTGTCTATGTCCTGCAGAAAATCCTATGCAATACTGATCAATATACCTAATGCGATCATTCCATTCAGTACTTAAAATTATGACTGCTTTTATCTCTTTTATACGACAGACTATTTTTTATTACCTCGTAATATCTTAGTCTGTTGCTTTCCCTGTTGATACAATACATTTATCAATCCATATTTGTTACTCGTATTCTCGAAATTAATTTTCTTCTATAATATTGAATTCTGTATCAAGTGTAGCGAGGTATAATCTGTTCCGAGGTTGTAAGTTAGATTCGGAATTACTTTTAAAGATAAAAGATGTTTTAGCAAAGAAATTAAGAGGAAATATGCAAATAAAGCAAAAAAAAAATGATAATGGTTCTAATTATTAAATATTTGAGAAAATATCCAACTTCTTAAAATTAAAGACAGATGAGAAACAACAATAATAAGAATCTTTCAATAAATAATTACTTACACGTTACTTATCACCAGTATTATATTTGGATGATTAACTGATTAAACTTTAATTAGCCAAATACATATCCCTCTTACAGCTTTTTTTAAATTAGTCCAAATTAATAATTTAAAATTATGTCATTCGTTGAAATCTTTGTTAATACAGATGATATTTGTACCCAATAACTCCTAGATATGTGTTTCGATATAGAATGCCAGACTTCAATTATTTACTGCAAGCGTCAACTTAAACAGATATTTTGCCAATTTGTGACTTGTGGATGGTAGGAGAATTATCACAATCTAAAATCAAACAACTTTTTTCTTTTGCGAATTTACCTATTTTTAACACGAATTTTATATCGGATATGATGTAAAAGTGTTGGAATCTTAGAAAGGTTACTGAATAGGATAATCACACGAAGGTTGGCAATGAACGATAATACTAAGGACGAGAACAGCATAAATAAGATTCGTCAGCGACTCATAGAAGAAGTAGTCAACTGCTAGAAGTGAGGCAAGTGAATTCCACAAAGAATCTTCAACTGCAGGATAACAACAAACCAGCCCACGCGTTCAGATGTGGCAGAAGGCCGTATTTAATGTGGGATTTCAGAGCCCGTAGGCTAGAGCAAATTTACCGTAGCCCTCTTATAAAAAGGGGTCGGGTAGTTGTTTCCCAAGACGAAACGAAGCTTTCTCCTTCGTCAAAAACTAATCCAGGGATCGTCTCTGCTCGGAGGCAGAGAATTTGATTAGCAGAGCTGCAGACCAATCTCAAATTACAGACCAACATAAAGTATTTAGTACTGTATTTATAAGAATGGGGACATACACATTATTATATTAACAATACATATATATATATATATATATATATATATATATATATATATATATATATATATATATATATATGTAAAACCACAACAGTTCTTAATGTCTATTTTTAAAAAGTATACATTTTGCTAAAAACTATATTAATATTACTGATGAAGAACTTGAAGTTATGTCAGCGTCTAGACAATATTTGCAATACATATATATATATATATATATATATATATATATATATATATATATATATATATATATATATATATATATACATACATTATGAGAGATAATAATAAAAACATTTGAAATCTTTAAACAAAAGCTTTCCTGTTTCAATACTATGATCTAGAAAAAAAATATTTTTATAATTAGTTACCAACTATCGCATGAGGTAGAAAAATTATAGTATTAAAACATGAAAGGTTTTGCGCAGCAATTTAAAATATTTTTATTACAAGCTACTATAATCAAAATATCATAATAATATTTAGCTCTACTTTGTATTGGGCAACTTTTAAAAAGTAAATGCTATCTATATGAGTGTGTGTGTGTACGCGCGTGTACACACACACACGCGCGCGCACACACACACAAACACGCACAAACACACACACATATATATATATATATGTATATATATATATATATATATATATATATATATATATATATATATATATATTAAAAATCTTCAATTTTTCCTCACCGGTAGAATGGTTCTGGAAGACTGCTTTGTGCATGAAACTACGTATCGTTCTAACGGTAAGAAGAGATGAATACTTAATAATATATGGTTTAAGGCTCTATTATATTGTATCGAACATTATTTTATTCACTTAATATGCGTTGAATATATATATATATATATATATATATATATATATATATATATATAGTGCGATTAGTAATTCCTTGCCTAAATCACACAAAAAGGAAAATAACATTAAGATCTCATTTTAACAGATGTAATTAAAATAATAGACAGGAGTATCTTGAAATATTAAAAATGAGATTTTCTCTGTAATGTCGCTATCGGCCTGCATCCGACTTCGGAATAACCTGCAACTCTTTTCGACAGTTTTCTTGTTTCTTGTGAATGTTATCTTTGCCATTATAACGATTTTTGTTGGGTTCTCGCTAATCTCTGTTTCACATATATTAATAAAGGGTTCTGCAGTCAGGGGACTTAAGTTGCCAAATGTAAGATGCCATGTAGTCGTAAACATTTTCTCCCAGATATGATTGATTTCTCCTGCTTGCGTGGCATTGTGCAGATTCCTGTTGACAAACATATGGTTTACTAACAGCCATACTCTTGACCCAGGGCAACACAACTTCCTCAAAACTATTTATGTAGGCATCTGAATTGAGTCTCAGGCTATCCCCTGGAAATTCAATACTTCTTCTCTTGTCAGAACTATCAAAGTGTGTTTTTCGAGCTGCCGTACCTTCGTCATCACAATCAGACTTTTACAACTGTTTTCTAATCTCTGCATTGTCCTCATTTTCACACCCAAACAGTCTAAATGTTCGTATTGAAGCATTCGGCGCGATTTCCCAAAAGAATAGCATGCCGTTTCCAAATTTCTCTGGGAGTGAATTGCATAATGGTGCACTTTATCGCTCAGACAGTTGACCCTACTATAATGTGCAATCGACAAAATTCAAAAGAAACAAAGCGGATGCGCTAAATGACATCTATAAAATGGCGAGAATCTGCCCGTCTCTCCATATGTGTGTATATATATATATATATATATATATATATATATATATATATATATATATATATATATATATATATACGTGTACGTGTACGTGTATATATATATATATATATATATATATATATATATATATATATATATATATATATATATATATATATGAGAGAGAGAGATAAAGAGAAAGAGAGAAAGATCATGTGTAATAAGAAATAGTAAAAATTGTAGAGAGTAAGTGAACCAGGCGAACCTGGCGAGATAAAATTGGTTTCCCAAAATATAAAAGCTAATTGAAATCCCAACTCTGCTTAATGACGTACAAAGTGTTAAACAAACCACGTGTAAAAATCAGAAGGTTGCAAATCATATGTCATTAAAATTACATATATGATGGGACTGTAGATATATAAATACACCCCCACACATACACATAGTTGTTAACGGAGTTTATTGTTATTTTAATAAACAATAAAATTGGTAACAATCGTCCTAGGTTGAGAACATACACACGCACAAACACACGCGCACAGACATACACGGGTAGGCACACATGCACACCCACACACGGACACCCTCCCCATACACATATATATATATATATATATATATATATTTATATATATATATATATATGTGTGTGTGTGTGTGTGTGTGTGTGTGTGTGTGTGTGTGTGTGTATATATATATGAAGAAAAATATACGAAAAAAACCATCAAAAATCTTCATATGCAATTATGCTGTTTTAATGTTAATATGTCAACGTCGGACGTTTCGGTCTAATAAACCATCTTCAGGACATATTCATAAAATATAATTAACATTATCAATTCAACATGACAAAGATAATTTTAATTATATTCTGGAATACAATTTGATTTAAGAAATAGTAAGATATTATATGGACTAATATCTTGAAAGAATTATTCCATGATTGTTTTTTGGTTGGTTAAATTTTTTTGGCTGTATATCAACCTCTAGGTATCAACCTCCAATGCAGGAATCCACATGTGTTGTACATAAGTTTATGCATTAAACTACAGATATTTTATACATAATTTTTATATTTTCAGAGTCAGTATATGTTTTATAAAAAGTATTGTTGGTAATTTTACTCTAATTTTTATGATATATATATTTATAGCGTTGCATTGATTGTCATTTCAATATGATACTATATTGTTGGTCATTTTATATAAAACTATAATATTGAATTTGTTTGGGTTAAACATTTGCCCATAGCTAAGACAATAACAGGTGCTACCACACCGACTGAGGGTGGACCTGGGAATGAAAGCAATTAAGTGGTGATTCCACACTCCTCAAATCCTCCAATCTTCCGATCAGAGGTCTTACTGCTGGATGTAGTTTATCGTCATACCTATGATATCATCATCAGGAATGAATAATATATATATATATATATATATATATATATATATATATATATATATATATATATATTGTATAAGTATTTTAATAATATATTCGGATGTTGGTGTACAGTAAGGGTGTTTTAATTTTGAATTAACTTTATGTCTGTATAAATTCTTCTGTAAATCCACTCTTTGTTTACGTTTCTATATAAACATACACTGCTATATTTTTTGTGTAAATGGCTTGTGCGTTTATGTGTGTGCATATATTCGCTTGATATTCAGTTGTTCAAGATTTCAACACCATTTCTAAGCCATGAATTTGAATGTTGCTGCTGTGATTACAAATTTCTAACAAGGGCACCGTATTTTTTTAAAGATAAATCAGCATCTATCCATCTGTATATGTATCTCCGTCTTGATAACCACATGTTTTTCATATGAGAAGAAATTCATATACCGAAGAGATATTCTCAGTTGTTACCGAAGAATCATTTGATTTTAACGTATGAATCTATATCGTAAAAATCTAAATCTTTCGCTGACTTCAAGTTGTTCTAACGTTAATCTGAAACTTCAATAAAATATATATTCGGATTTACGAGAAAAGTGACTGGATCTCTATGTACTATTCGAGAAACTGGAACAGAAATAATTGATGCCTATTCCCTTCGAGCCTGGAAGAGACTTTTTTTTTTTACTTCCTTGGAATATTTTTTTCATAATATTGCACAAAATAAATGATCTTCTTACATGAGATCCTGAAACAGAAGTAGACAGACAAATGGCAATCGTAAGTTCGTTTTGAGATTACATTCATATTCTAATCAGTTCTTTTAATCATGACAATCTACGAATGACACGTAAAATAATGTCTGCTTTCAGATAAAAGCGTTTCTCATATTGTGCAATAAATATCAACTTTCATTTCGTAATTTAAACTCAATGGTCAATGTTTATCTAACCTCCGTATAATCTTAATATTCTACCATCTCAACATTCACTTATATTACACATCATTCATCATAACCAATTTAGCCTTTTATATTGAATTATTTTCCGGAATTCTACTGGTTTTGACTTTAGTATATAAATAAAAAAAGAACTAAGTAAATTCTAAATATATTCTTACTAATAAAAGTTTTCAGACTCGATGAAATGGTGTAGTCTCTCTTTCACTGCATTTCATTTCACGCACCACCGGAACATCTGCAGATGTTGTAAATAACAAATACGCCGAAGCTTGACGCATTTATGAAGATATAGTGTGCTTTATTGTAGTTATTGCCACAATGCCAACCAGGTCTGGTCTTTGGGTCGAAATCAAGCGGTTTGCTGTTAAAATGAGAGGTCAAGGGTCAAGACTTTAAAAGTGGTTATATCTGCGGTTTCTTGCCAAAACACACAGCGAATTTAATTTCCGATGTTCAATAAGAATCACTTAAGAACCGGTTATTGTTATTCACTGTCTCGACTGTTTATTTCATGTTTTGGCTTTCTTGCTCCCTTTGGCGAACGCAGTAAGTGTGCTTTTCAGAATTATGCTGGTTGTTTTATAAAGAGTTTGGAAACGGGGCCAAAATTATTGTTGCTTAAAGAGAGAGAAAAAAGAAGAGCAGAAAAAAAGAAAGAAAAAGGAAATTATTTAAATGAGATTATTTTGTTCAATGAGTTCTGAGGTGCCAGTTAAGTGCATTGCTTGGAGTTTTCTCAAAATGCTATTTTGTTCCTCGACTAATTCTTTTTACAAGTGCGTAAAAGATACTGAAAATGGCGGATAATTTAAAAAAAAAAGTAATCATCTATCATTCCTTCTTTTTCAACTCGTGGTCTGCTAAGATTAGTATAATTCAGAAAAAGCAAAAAAAAAAGATAAATAAAACTAAAGATATACATGAGACTCATGGCGGTAAGTTAATTTTGCAAAACATTTCAACTTTGGAGTTCATGCATACATATATTTTACCTTTTATTTTCTTGATTACAAACAAAATGGCTTACGTCCATATCACGTTGAAACGCGGTTCTCGTAGAATTACCAAAGCCAAGCAACGTTGCGCCTGGTCATTACCTAGATATGTGTTCGCTTGGAAAAAAAATTATGACGGTATTTCATACTTGTCTCAGAATGATTAGTCATAATTTTGAAAAGTAGGTATGCAAAATTAATAGACACAAAATGTCTGCATTTAATTAAATTTTTCTAACATCACGGGCACACACAAGGACATATATGAGGTACGATGGATAACTTGTAATGTAGTTATGCAGAAATGTAAATAAAACTGACATCTCATTTTAACAGTTATATTTACCAAACTTAATTTGAAATAGCTTGAAATAATTTATTCAGTAAGATCACCATTGTCTTAAACCGCAGCCTCCAGTCGACTCCGCAATGTACTGCATCTCTTCTGGGCGGTGTCCTTGCTTAATTTGATGAATGCTGCCATATCCTTGCCTTCAGCTATTCTTTTGTGATTTTTCTTAAGCATTTCACCCCAGGCAAGGAGAGAGTGCCACAAGTACAGCATGTGAAAGTGAGAGAAAAGACTGGGTATAGTTGGGATTAAGGAAAGTTTAAAAGATGAACGGGATTCAAGACAACAGAAGATGACGGTTGACGTTGCATTTAAACATTTGAAGATTGTAGTTATCAGTTTAGCAAATAAGCGGAAGGGAGTTCCACTGTTGGGAAGTTCGAGAAAAAACTGTTGAAGTAGAAGTGGCAGTTACATTTAAGTATTTCAAAAGTAAAATGGTGGGATGTAGATTCCAATCTAGTGGTACGCTTAATTCATGTAGTCGGGACTCCAGGGACACAAAGGCGCGTCAGAGCAGTTGCCATGAAAATATTTGTAGAAAAGACACAGGGAAGCAACATCACGTTTTTGAGAATGTGACTGAACTCGAGATTCCGGAAGCAAGGCCTTTCATCGACCTTCATTTCACGATTTGATAGGAATGAATAGATTAATTCAAACAACCATCTTGTAATAACGTAACTTGTAATTACCGAGGTGTACGAAGAAGGACAGCATATCAAGCCTTGTCAAACGTCTTCGAGATTTCTAGGGCCACAGCTCTAGCTTCGTCGTTATTATCAAGATATATATATATATATATATATATATATGTATATATATATATATATATATATATATATATATATATATATATATATATATATATATATATATATATATATATTCAGTGATGGCCGTAATTACATCAGAGGTAGACCGGGAAAAATGGAATCCATTTTGCTTGTCAGAGAGTTGTTTGTGAGATGTAAGATGCTTAACTTCAGCATTGGTCAAAGCCTCGAATACATTGCAGAAAACCGGTAGGAGACTAATAGACCAATAGTTAGAGAGATCAGAATGTCCCCCAGAGTTAATAAAATAAAGACCACAGACGAGATCTTCCAACAAGCCGGAAAGCAGGAAACAACGAGGCCGTTTTTAGAGAGTTTGGAAGAAATGTTCAGCTCGTTGATCACATTTTATTAGGAGGATAGCTGGTATCACGTCACGTCCATTTGCCTTATGGGAGTCCAATTTAGAAATGATGTCCGAGAACAGTGACGGGGTTATGCGTATAACCAATAGAACCTCAGTTCTACGGGGGAAATCAAGTGTTGGTACACCAAATGAGTCAAGTGTTGAGATGGAATAGAATTTCCGAGCAACTCAACACTCGACTCATTTGGAGTACCCACACCTGAAGTTTTGTTGATGTCTCACTCAAGTGCGCCCAACACATAATGATCAATGTGGTTGCAATCTGGAGAGTTTGTTGCCCAGATTTAAGGAATGATGTGGATGCAGAAATTGTCTGACACCATGACTGGGTTCTACTGCATGTCTGGTATGGTGCAAGGTGTTGTTGCCAGAAAGGTTCTTCCAGATGTCAGCCTTTTGATCCAGGGCAGCACTGCCTCCTCACAGCATTTGATATAAGACTATGCGTTGATTCTGAGACCTTCACTAAAACTAACACATTCTGTAGTTCCTTTCTAATCAGAACGATCAATGTGATTTTTCCGAGTTGTCGTACCTTCGTAATCACCATTAGATTCATCTGACTCTTCTGATTCCTCTGCATATTGACACTCAACATTCTCGAATGTTCGTATTGGAGCTTCCGATGTGAATGTCAAGCAATACAGCACGCCTTTTCCAAATTTCAGGTAATTATGAAATTATGGATATTTCAGGTAATTATGAAATTATGGATATTTAATAAATACACAATCGGAGGAGGAGAGGCTAGGATCAGAGTAAAAGTTTTAACAGGAAAACCGTTTAAAATCATTCGATTCTCAATTCATGTTCCAATACAACAAATATTTCCATTGCAAAAATATTCACCACCCCCCAAACGGTGAATTTGAAATTTAGAGGCCGAATATTAAGGATTATGTGCATGTTTCGAAAATAAAACACCAACACCCATCACTACACCCGTTAGTATCAATATAACAAAGCGAAAATATTTCAAAAATGTAAAACAGAATGAAACCCTAAAATGGCACCCGGGAATGGTTGCTTAGTAAAATAAATTCTGGAATGTAAGAACTTCTTTCTTTTTTTTCTTTTAGAAGGTCACATTCGTATCACGTTAATTGCCATGGATCTCATAGTTACTATTATTCATTATCTGTGAATTTCTATGACTACCTAAGGTTGATTAGTTAACCGTTACCTACATCCTGATATTGATTTAAGAATTTACCGTATTTTACATTGATAGCCACCCAAGGCTAGGCATCAGGTTATACCTTGCTATTAAACAACTATCTGGCAGAGAGAGACGAGTTGGATAAATAACTTTTCAGAAACACTCGAGTTCGAAAGTACGTGCAATCGATTAGGAAGGATTTTGAAATCAGTTTCCCGATACCAATTTGCATTTCGATAAACTTTTCTCTAAACGCGCGTCCTCAGAACATGATAGTAAATTATTTACACAACGTATATGTATATAACAGTTCAAATTTGAAAGCCATCTCCCAGGTTGGAAAAATTGAAAAAAAAGAATACCTAGAGTCATTGAAAAAAGAATAGAAGCGATTACCGAACTTATACAGTGTAACCGGAATATAAGAGAGTTGTCGGGACGGAGAAGTGTCTTATATCCGGGTTTCTCTTACATCCGGGTTTGGTCTATTTTGTTTACCTAAGTGTGGCTCTAATTTGGAACCAGAGAAAATTTAAAATATTATGAGAAATGGTCACAAGCTGTTGAACTGTAATCTATATGTAGAAATCCATTCAGAATTGGACTAGCTATTCTGTTCTGTAAAAAATGGTAATATTACACCTTAGCCAACTATAACTCAATATTAACAAAAATATATTAGGTTGGTGCAAAAATAATGTCGTTTTTCTTTTGAAGTTGAACGTCAAAAAACGACATTAGTTTTGGACCAACCTAATATAATATCATATTAAATCACTGGCATGTCACCGCCACTAAAGTTGGAAATCAATCCTCCTAGGTCGATTAACAAAAACAGAAAATATTCGGTTGGTGCAAAAATAATGTCGTTTTCTTACATATTAACATATGTGAGAAAACGACATCATTTTTGCAGCAACCTAATATATGCAAATGCATGAGTCCAGATACGAATATAATTTAAGATATTGTCCGACTTTTGTTTTAAGAAAAGCCGTTTGAATCAGCAGATCACTGTTGTCTTGAATGGATTTCGATCGACGTGTGCTAAAGATAATCTTATGAAAAATACTTGGACTATATTAGAAAGCATCACTGTAATAAACCGATCCCACCAATATATAAATAAAAGAAAAGTTTAAAACGTGTGAGACCCAAGAATAGATTCGAGTCTAAAGTATTTCTTCAATGTATCATCCGCGAAATAAAATTGTAAGCGGTATGAAGAGATATAGAACTAATTTATTTTAATATCTAACTTTACAGGTGCAGAGAATTGAACGACTTTTTATTTTTTATTTTTTTATTTTATTTTATTTTATTTTTTTTAAACATTTCACCCCAAGCAAGGCGGGAAGCCAATAGGACGCAAGGGGTTACAGAAAATTTAGAGCAAGATCAGATAGGAGTGATAGAAGAAAGGATGAGGAGGAGGGTAGTGGATAGATCAAGGCAACTGGAGATGTCGATTGACATTACATTTGAATAGCTGCAGATTATAGCTCTCAGGGAAACAGGAATAGGGAAGGGAATTCCACAGGCGAGAGGTGCGAGACGTGAAGCAATTGGAGTAGAAGAGACTGTAACATTTAGGAGTTTCGACATTGAAGGGGTGAGAGCGGGATGCCAGCCTAGTAGGGCGCTGGAACTCAGGACGACTGGGAACCAGCGAATGAAGATCCTCGGAGTAATTTCCATGAAAGTATTTGTAGAACAGAGGGAGGCGACGGCGCGTCTGTGAGAAAGTGACTGTAGACGAGATGCAAGACCAGGGCCAACTACATTGCATATCCGTCTCTGGAGCCTATCACTTAAGGTAGGTTTAGAATTGAACCAAAATTTAAACTATTTCAAACACAGTTTGATGATCCGGAAAAATCATATGAAGTACGAAAAAAAGATGGTATCCAGCAAGCATATTTTACGTTAGTGTGTTCTTCTATTAGTTTATAAGACAGAAATTTCGTTATATCGTTTATTGTGTGCTGTTAATACATCAGATAAATAATGACCTTTTCCGTTTTGGTTGCGAGGAAAGGAGACAGTGTTTGTCGAGAAACCGAAAATAATAAATAAAAAGTAGAAAGGAAGAAAAAAAGGGGAAGATAGAGTTTGATAATTTTCTCATGCGTTTAACGAGAGCTTCCGTGAAATTAAAAAGGTTGTGAATTTTGGAGTTTCATTTGTACGCTATTATTTAAATCAAAAACCTACAGATATACTTATAAATGCTCTTGCAATATTTTTTAATGATGTTAAGCTCAAATATTTGACGATCTCACTGGTGAAATTTCTACGGCTAATGTATAGTTGTCGAAATCCAATGGAGTTTATTCAATAACTAACTTGTAAAATATGTTTTATTAAAACATTAAAAAAACATGAAATTTTCCCGAATACTGTGATTATATCTTACTGTCATTGGAGTGAAGAATGCTTACTGTGATTTCACGTTTTATCAGCTGCTGTTATGAAATAAAGAAGTTACCCGTTTTGTAATTTCAGTACATAAAAATGATAATCAAATAATCTCTATTTGCTGTCAAATAACAGCTGCTTTATATTTTTCTGTTAGAATCTCTGGATTCTTGGCTCCAAAATAATTTTGATAATTTTTTTCTTTTTTTAACTTTCATGTTAGTACTTATCTTTAGCAGTGATAAAATATTAAATAATAAACTACATAATAGATTCTGTTCAGAGCATTTAAAAAAAATGAAGGCATAACATATGCATATTAGAATAGAAATGTAGAAATATGATCAAAATACGAATAACTTTCTTCAATAGTGCGAGTATTTTGTATGTTAAATAATAAAACGTTTAGATTTTCAAAAAAAATTAATGAACATTTCTTGTCCTAAGTTACGTACCCTATTAAAACCAACTGTACATTGCATCTCCTTACCTGTTTGCAGTTCTCGCCAAAATTTTGTTTTGATCGGTCAATTCATTGTAATTTTAGCGCGTGTGACGGATGGAAGGACGGACTAACGGAAGTCACAGAATTTTATATATAGATATATTATCATAAAACAATTAAATATTCTTATTTGGCTCTGATAAACGACAAGTTCGTGAAACATATAGTCAGTGACAAATATTAGTGATCAATATATTTATTGATAACAATTTTCTGTCATATATAACGTTGCTAAGGTGCTTAGCACGGACATTTTATGTTGGAGAAATTCTTCTAGAACGATATTTTAAAATTCATTAAAGAGATTACAATTTTTCTATATTTTGCATTAGCATTGAACTCGTTCCAGAAGATTTTCCAGTGCTATTCATATTTCTGAAAAAGGTTTACAAACCTTTACGAGTAGACGCCTTGAAATGATTGACAAAACATGAACATCTTTCCTTTGAAAAGAAATTCTCGACACAGACAAAAATGAAAGACAAACACAATATGTGCTTTTCATTAACTTATCTCGGACAAAAATGGCAGTAATATTGATCCTGGTGCCGTTAAGATGTTCTTTAAACATGGCGGAAACGACAAGTTGCTAAGATACATTCCTGCTGAATGCTTCTTTCATTTATATATGAGTTCGGGATGATATCAATTAATACAACCCAGTATTGGCAGCAGCGAAATCGACACAAACGATCAAGATATTCAATTCCCGATGAAATTTTCTACTGAAATGTACACCTGACAAAAAATTGCATTCATAAAAAAATAATATTATATTATAGATAAAAATGACTGATTCTGAAAACAATAGGTAAAATATACAGAAGAGAGAAGGAATATATAATATATATATATATATATATATATATATATATATATATATATATATGCACAAACATATGCTCAGACACACGAATAGGTACACACACACACACACTCACACACACACACACACACATATATATATATATATATATATATATATATATATATATATATATATGTACGCACTTGTATATGCTTGTGGTTCTGTAATTATATATATATATATATATATATATATATATAGGATGTATTAACTCTTCCCGTCATATTCGACGTATGAGTATATGACAACTTAATTGATTCAGTTATGAAACTTTGTGCGATAAACTAAATTGGCGCTTATGACCCGCTAGTGATTTACAAAGGAGGCCAAATGTGGAGCAAGAGTGCGGATTATGACATGAGATCAATGTTAGATTGGCTGACCTTTTAGATTTTTTTCTCAATTTCTGAAGATGATGCACACACGTTGATCTCCGTTCTACCCGCTCGAAGTTTAAGCGCTCAAGGGTGCTATGTAATATGTTGACAGCTGACAACGAATCAAGTTAAACTGACAGAATATCCACACAAGTGATTTGATTAAAGTGGTGAAGGTCTGTACAGAAGCATCCACACTTTTTGGAACTATTGATACAATCTGTCGGGGCAAATAAATGCCACAGACGAAGCAGACAATATACCTAATGCTTTTCGAATAAGAGTTTTCCATGTGCTAGGCCAATCGTTACCTATAACACTAAAGAGGTTGGTCAGCCCTGGTAGACACTAATTGCCCTCCGGGCTAAGTAACAGTCGAACTCTTTGCCTTCCGGCTGAGTCTGGTTCGGGGTGGTTGACTACCCCTGAACCCGTTTATGCGGGTTCAAAGAAAGAATATTTTTGGCCGGGCCTACGGGCTCAGAAATCCCACGTTAAACCCGGCCTTGTGCGATATGCAACCCTCGTGGGGGGGGGGGCTAAATATTACTATTTGCCCATAGCTGGGGCCCCATTATAGTGTTTCCAGGCCTGATTAAACTCTACCCATTAATCTTTATATATATATATATATATATATATATATATATATATATATATATAACGAACTGCTTTCACCAGTTTCCAGACTGCATGCATTTAAGCGTGCTACTGTATCAGCATCACTGTCCCACCCATTCACTCTCGAATCGGTTAAATGTGGCTGTCTTTTCTACTCTAATAGCTTCATGTCTCGCACTTCACGTCTGTGTAACTCCTTTTACTATTTCTTGTTTCCCTGATAGCTATAATCCCCAAATATTCGAATGTAAGGTCAATCGACATTTCCAGAATGCGCTGAACTATTCCCAGTCCTTCTCTTCATAATTTCCTCCATCACGCCGCTTTACTCTCGCTCCCACTCTGTAATCCATTGCGTACTACTGGCATCCCGCCTTGCTTGGGTTTAAATACTTAAAATATGTTATATATATATATATATATATATATATATATATATATATATATATATATATATAGTTAGATAAATAGATAGATAAAGAGATAGATAGATAGATGTATATGTATATATATATATATATATATATATATATATATATATATATATATATATATATTGGTGTAGATATGGATAAATCAGATAACTTGATATTAGCAAACGTATATATTCGCTACATTTACATTAAGATGGAAACATAACAGTGCACAATGCGATTAGACAGAGCTAAGTAATATATATAAATCAATATAAATATAATTATACCTACATTTGGGATGCGACTTAAGTTTAGTTGTTTAAACAACGAGATTTATGTCGCACTTCAAATGTAGACATGCGTATATTTATTAATCTCTCTCTCTCTCTCTCTCTCTCTCTCTCTCTCTCTCTATATATATATATATATATATATATATATATATATATATATATATATACAGTGCGTTCTGCTTGATTATGCAAAGTTAATTTTTACATAAAATATCCAAATTAAACAATATATTCTGAAGAATAGTAGTATTGTTGATAATATTTTATTATTTTGTCAATCATTTAAGTTGTCGAAATATACAAAACGTGCTTCTTTTTAATGATTTATGAACTTAAGCCCTAATTTAGTGTTCACTTTCATTATGCAAATGGAAAATAAAACAAGAAAAACACATTTTATACTAAATTTTATAAATTGATTTGTGGCGAATATGATAATACATCGTGTGTTCTAAGTCCTACTTTACATAATACATATGTATAGCATGTTAAACAAAACAAAACAAGTCTGTTAATGCGGCTACGAACAAACATGACATCCTCCATTCTTCAAAACCGTAATGAGGCGTCTGTCCACTACTGACGTCAATATTTCAATTTCAGAAGTTTTGAATGATCGGCAAGCACTTACAATTGGTTTCCACAGAACTTCTAAGCTGGTGAATTGCTTGATTTCAGCATTAATCCGCCTCTTGACTATAGACCACAAATTTTCTATTGGATTTAAATCAGGGCTGTTTGGAGGGCATAACATTAAATTTTGCCCGTTGAACCCATAGTCTGATAGCCAATTGGTGGTGATTCTTGATCTATGCGCTGGAGCATTATCCTGCTGAAATATCAAGGATCTTCTTTTCTGAATTGGTTGTTCCTCAAGCCAAGGCAGAAAGGCATCTTACAAAAGCCTATAATATGCATTTGAATTTAGCTTAAGCCCTTTGGCTACTCTCTGTGGGCCTATTAGTACATTTCCGCGGATCCAAGCCTAAAACATCACGCCTCCGCCACCCTGTTGTCGACGAATGCGTAATCCTGCCGGTCGACCATTTAACACCCATCCAGATGACCACTCATCAGGCCCATCAAGGGTAGCACGGCACTCGTCGGTGAAAATCACATTGCTAAAATTGATCTTCATGTAACTGTGTGCCATTCAACTCTTTTCATCTTGTTTGCTTTGCTCAATGGGGGCTTCTTGATGGGACTCTTCACTTTGGCAAGGTCTTGAGGACATCACAACGGGTAGTTTTACCAACTTTGGGCACTCCAGCGCTTTCGAATATTTTTTTACTAGTTTCATGCGTTTTCTTCGACACTTCATATTTAATTTTACGAAGATCTCTGGCAGTTAACTTTCGCAAATGCGATCGTTTAGGGGTCTTTCTGTATGATTTACTGCCTAAGACGAATATGGTGTTCTCTATGTAAATTGTTTGAAATTTCTAGCGTTGACAGACCATTCTAAGCATGTGAGTAATTTCAGCATGATCGTTTTCAATAAGACCCTTTTTTCTTACCCATATTAAGGATTTATATGGTGATTGCTTAATCAGACCGAACACTTGAAACTATGTCTTTTTACATACTTTGAGAAAAAGAATCCTGTTACTATACAACTCTTTTTTCATTGATCATATTCTCTTGTCTGAAAGTATAATTTAATCTGCAAGAAGCACAAACTCTGAATAAAGGAGAATTTATTGACACGTTAGATGAAAACATTACTTTGCATAATCAAGCAGAACGCACTGTATATATATATATATATATATATATATATATATATATATATATATATATATATATATATATATATATAGTGAGTGTGTGTGTGTGTGTATATGGGGCAATGTCTGTTGCTTTAAAATATTGTTTTTGCATTACTTAACTTTAATGTTTCTTATTTCCCCCATTGGTGTGCGAAAGTGAACGAAACGTTGATTTTGTAAATCACGACAAAAATGTTAGCGATATCTCAACAATGCTAAATACTGTGAGGATTCAGCACTCGAACGCGAGCTGCTAAAAAATATACTAGCTTTATTCTTATGGGACATAGATATCGAAAGCCAAATAATAATGTGTCAGTGAGCGCGTCGTCAATGTACCCAAAAACTAAAGTGAAAACATTCATTACAAATTCTACACAACAATGAAAAAGATTTTCATAAAGAAGTTTTTTTTCCCTTATCAGGATATTCTATACACGTTGTTGACGCGAAAATCAAACGTTTTCCTCTGTACTAATCCACAGTTTCGTCTCTGTTCTGCGAGCGTCCAGAAACGCCAATAGTTTTTTTTTCTGCGTTGTGACATAAACCGTTTCTACATAAAAAAAAGGGTTATGGCTACTTGCCTGTTCTTTATACCAAGGCAAGGAGGAATATGATTTATTAGCTGGAAGGTTAAATTTATCCATCAAAAGTATCAATTAGTTGGCACCCCTCCGAGTTGTAAGAATGTTCGTGTTCCGACAAGGAGATCCGTGATCTAATCCTAGCATAGTTGATATTTCAGGAATATGGTCCCTTGATGTTATTTTTCTGGGGAATCTATTACAACGTCAACGTTGTAGACCCTACCATAATTTGGGATAAGCTTTGTCAGTGAATTTGGTTAGATGGAACTATTTCAGAGAAATTACAAGCAGAAAATTACAAGTCATTGTGACTGAGGGTTTTAGAGTACATGCCTTTTCCCTATTGTTGATCAGGCCAGATAATGAATGTTCCCATCAGCATAGCTGTAGGATAGACCACAGCTGTGATCCGTGAGTTTTGATTAAACACAAATGCACATTAGCATGGCGTCTGTAACAGGGATGTTTTTAACCGGCATCGTAGCCGGGCATACCAGCGTCCAGACAAAATCAAAATCAACAACATTAAATTCATCTTGGTTCAACTGAAAATAATGTTATCATAGCATTACTTTCCGAGAGGTACTTGTGTGTATGTGTTCGTTTATGAGTGGATAACAGATATACTTTTTATTTATGTATACATATTTGTAAACACACAGACTATATATATATATATATATATATATATATATATATATATATATATATATATATATATATATATAATCTAGATGCAGGTATGCATGTGTATATAAACATATATATATATATATATATATATATATATATATATATATATATATATATATATGTGTTTATATACACATGTATATAAACATATATATATGTATACCTGCATGTATGTATATACATACATGCAGGTATACATGTGTATATAAACACACACACACACACATATATATATATATATATATATATATATATATATATATATGTTTATATACACAGATATACCTGCATGTATATGTATGTACATATTTTATATTTGGTTATATTTAGGCATGCATGTGTGAGCGCTCTTAATTATTAGCCTCAATTCAATATTCCTTTTGATATATGCAAGAATATGTTTCTTCATATACTGGGGCCTATTTGCCTTCTGTCAACGAATAAATGTTTTATCTCCTTTTATCATCACAGGAAATCGACATCTGAGGGAATCCACTTTCAATCAACCGGACTGTCAGACATCATTAATGCAATTTCTGACGTTACATAGGATAGGCGGGCGCATATATTTTTAAATGATTTCCGTTTCCTAAGAAAAACATTACTTCATATAAACGTCATTTTTTTTGCCGTAATGCATAATTTGTGAATGTTTTAATATACCAATGGTTGTCTGTCGGTTAACATAGTTATACAAAGTGCATTCCATATGTTTTGAGACTTTTCTTCCGGGGAGACGCTATTAAATTCAAAGGACTGCTCGCTAATATTCTTCAAAGTAGGATTCTATAACATAAATGCAATAGTAATGGTCAAGCTATTTCATGAAGTCTCCATAGAAACTGAAGTTGACCAGACGCATTCCATATGATTTGAGACATTTTTTCCGGATAGACTTATTAAATTAAAAGAAGTACAACACTCTTATCTACTTCAACGGAGGATTCCCTAGCATAAATGCACTATTACTGGTCAGGCTTGTTCGTGATGTCCCCATAGAAATCCTTAAAAATGAAGTTGACCAGACGCATTCCATATGTTTTGAGACATTTATTCCAGATAGACTTTATATTGTGATGATATAGCCCAACTTCCCCATTCACGATAATGGACGGACTGGTTGCCGATTAAGTACAACCACAGCGGACAATCAGTGGGGGGGACTTCGTTTGTAACACCTATTGAGGTTAGGAGACTCTCGACTCTGTCTCTGTACTTGTCACACATACATCCGATTATAAATCTATTATTGAAAACCAACACTCGGGTTACTTTGTTTATTATATCTTGAACGAGATATGACACTTTATTAATTTCAAAGAAGTGCAACACTCTAATCTTCTTCAACGTAGGATTCTCTAACACAAATTCACTTGTATCGGTCAAGCTATGTCCTCATAGACATCCGCTAACTGAAGTTAATCTGAACCCTTTCAAAACCTCCTTCACCTTGTCAATGTTTTTCAGAACAACTGCTTTCTTCAACTTAGGGTACAATCAATTTCACGGGGAGCAATCCTGGAGTGTCTATAGGGCAAGGAACAGTTTGGATGCCTGTGTATGTCAACCTAAAACTTTATTGCGTAGCAACATTTCAATTTGTCTTCATGTTGAAACCTCATTTTGCAAACTAGTCAGCTGTTACAAACGGTTTTTAGTAGCTTGTGTCCGAATACTTGTTGACATTAGAGAGCTTAACCTCCATATGCCAGTGGATCAGAACCAATTACTGAGTGCACTACATCCTCATTGGACAAGAAATGTTAAAAACATTTCTAATTTACATTTTCGTGTTAGTTATAGATTTTTGTACAAGCTAAACACAATCCAGGCTCCAGACGCAAGTTTTACAATAATTGCTTCTGATTGGCCAATATATCTCAAAGTAATAACAACGCGTACGCACACGTGTTTAAACACAAAATACCGCCAAAAATCTTGAAATGTGTTCGCGAGCCACCCACGTGACCAGGAATGTCAATAAATACGATGCACGAAGACAAGTTTACCAGTGAGTTTTGTGACGGATAACCAACTGCCAACCAACTTCACGTCACTCATACTTTTGAAGTTACAAAGATAAATTTATTTAACACGAAACAACTCCAATGAACTCACATACCAACCTCTGAAATCACACCTGAACTTTTATCAACTTTAGAACTCACAATTCCATACTTTATTCTTCTGAATTACAGGTTCAATAGTGCAGTAAAAGGTAAATTACTTCTTAAGAACTTTCTGTTTAAAAGACACTTAATATTAACAACTTTAATATAAACATTAACGAACGATTACAAAAAGACATTCTGAAACCTAAAACATCATACATATTTGCCAACATAACATATACCAAATATTCTGCTTGTACATTGTTTTGAATGTTTTATTAGTTTCTAATTAAATATGTCTTGTTCGTAATATGAACTCTGGTACAAATATTTCCAAATCAAAGGGACACGACTCTGTCCTACCTTTTCTTTGCATGTTGTACACCAACCTAAATAAGTCTAATTGTTACGTTTTAAAACAATTCAGTTGAATTTTGTATTTTATTTTGATGTTAGTGGAAATAGTTAATTGACGCGCAACTTATTCTCAACAAATATTACCACATAATTAACCCATCCACTACAACATCTTCCTCTTCCGTCTGGAATAATACGTTGTCAGGTAAGTTTATTTGATGTTTCGTTATGATATACGGACATTGCAATAATCAAGGACAGTTATAAATTCCTCTCGTAAAGTAAACTCTCACAACTTCTTGAATGACCCTATGTTTAAAAAATAATGATTACTACTCACTCCTCAGATTTCATATACAGACATATATCACCCGATTCTAATCTAGATCTTGCTAATAAGTGATATTAATAAGTTATCATTCGTTATCTTATGTCGTCTGTTCATTTATTGTTCTCTATCCTTAATTATATATTTTTTATTATTATTCATTTTTCTCATCTTCTTTCACACTCACTAACCCTTATAACTTGTTTGGCGTGAAATTATAAAACATAACATCTATGCTTATACTGTGATGCGTTTCACATTAAATATAGATACTTATGCATGGATTAAGTATGCAGTTTTTGTATATATACCGTGTTAACGGAAACCACCAACCCATAAGCCGTTATAAGAATTAACTGACAGTATTACTGAACCTTGGAAACTTCAGTATATTTGTTTGGGAATTCCATACAAATGGCCATCGTACGTGGCGAAAGCGGGTTCATGACGGAAACAAGGCTTTCGGGAGTTCTCAAATAGAGAAAGAGCCGCAAAAGAAATGTGTTTAAAAGGTTCTGATGTAGCAATTCCAGACTATATAGGTGACTGTGAAGGTTTTCTTGCGAAGTGTTCCTTCCATTACTGTCTTCATTGGACTAAACAGGTTTTATTGTTGGTGACACTAGACTAGCGCCTGAAGAGGAATGGACTCCTGACTTTTCCAACAACAGAAGGGAAGAATAGGGAATTCTGGCAAAACAATTAAAGGAAAAAATATTATTCTGCCTAGTAAATCTATCACAACTGCATTTGTAACGGAATATATCAATGTTTAACATAAAAAAAAAACTTAAAATAATTAATAAATACAACTAAATATAATAATAAGCTAACAACTTTAGCGGCGGTTACTATACCCCCACGGTAATAATTGACAC
>OZ010591.1:86704659-86737159 GCA_963932145.1 Acanthosepion lycidas | reverse complement strand
AGAAATGGTAAAATTCCCTAATTTTCTGCCGTAAGATATCTGACTGATGTGAAATTAGTTGGGTTTCGATCCCGGCTTGAAGCAATCGAACGTCTAGCCACATTGAGGAGCTGTGATACAGGGAAAAAGTCTGCTGATATATATATATATATATATATATATATATATATATATGTATATATATATATATATATATATATATATATATATATATATATATATTTGTTTATTGAGGCAACAATCCTTCTTTCATACAATTTTCATTGAGTACGACAGACAAGGTGGTTTAATTAGTATTTTATACAACTTCGTATGCGATCTAACATTTTTTTTCTTCTTTTCAGATGATAAATTATATAAAAACTGTCCGAATATTATTTTTATCCGAGCACTTTCGGATATTTAGCCATGTTCAAGGATTAAATATTCTGACTGTTAAATAAGAAATAGTTTGTGTAGGTATGTTTTATAATATGTTTTCATTTTTCAAACCCCGGTTAAGAAATTGTGTCCATATTCGAAGTTAATATTATTAAGTATTGATTTTTTTGTATTTATTAATTAGGCTTCCATAATTTTTAGCCTTTTTTTTTTGCATGCAGATGATGCTATTATATTAATGTTGTCAACATGTATATTAAGAATAGTGTCCGTTATGCTTCTATGAATATTAAATGAGATCTAATTGAGCTATGATCAAAAAGGTGTAGAGTGAGTCTGCGTGTCAAACATGTTGTAGTGTGGCCTCTGTAATTATATACGAAGTTTGAGGGATCAGCAATACAATTCCTTAATGTGCATTTAAATATAAATATGTATACAGCCACACACACACACGCACACACACACACACACACACACATATATAAATATATATATATATATATATATATATATATGTATGCATATATAAGTCCTTCACGCTATCGATGAGTTAACTAAGAATTAGCTATATACAACCAATTAAATAACGTAAGCTATCCATAGTATCTTCACAAACTTTTCGTATTCAGAATCAATGTATAAAGTGATCCAGTGAGATTTGATCGTATAAAAATCAAAATGCTTTTGAAGGAACAACGCGTCAAATCTGTGTGTTGTCAATATCCTTTCAGTATATACGTTCTTCAACGAATAATACTCCAGATTCTATTCGATATTGGCGATCGTTTGAGAAGGGCGACATATTTCTGTCATTCCATCTTCAGGAAATTGATTTCTTCCTTTTTCAAAATGAAATGGGCAAATAAGCAATGTGCAAGTGTGTGGATCACTGAAATCTAATGCTTTTAAAACTTCAACATATATATATATATATATATATATATATATATATATATATATATATATATATACATACATATATATACACACACACATATATATATATATATATATATATATATATATATATATATATATATATATATATATATATATATATAGCTAATATAAGCTTATAGCTAATATAAATATAAGCTTATAGCTAATATAGCGAGACTCTTCGCATAGTGAATTGAGTCACTGTCAGTCACTGGGCGTATTTCTAAAAATAAATACGCTAAAAATCCGCCTCCTTAAGTGGCTTAGTGGTAGAATCTCCGGCTGACACCAATTCAGTCGGGTTTCGATCCGAGCTAGAGGCGACCGGATGTCTACCCACACTGATGAGCTGCGAAACAATCTGTCTGTGGATGACGTTATATATATATATATATATATATATATATATATATATATATGTAAGTGCGCCTGTGTCCCTGACAAATTTACTAGATTTCTTTAGATGTAACCTACAAAAACAAGCAAATATTGTTAATATATATATATATAAATAAACACACAGCCGGTGGATATAATATTGTATGTATGTGTATTTAGAAAATTTCAAGACACAGTAGAAAATGTTTTGTTGTCACACTTTTCGTCCCTCAGTACATCGTCGAATTAAATTTGTTATGTTGGTAGGAATACACATGCGTACGGCAGAGGGATGTTAATAATTAAGTTTTGTTTTTTTTTCATTTTATTTTAATCACTTTTTTAGTTAGGTATTCTACATTGCGATATTACAAGATCTGCCAGGAATGATGAAATATTCTAAGAGCCAGCGTTCAAATTTTCTGTAGACGCCCTTGCGATTAAGACTGTGTCTAGACATTTATGTCCTCCTGAAATATTTTTCTTTTGATCATGGTAGCACTTTTTGTATCACAGTTATGATCAATCTTGTCCCGGTGGGTAACCAATGTATTTGATGTATTATTTTATAAAATATCCCTTTTGTGTTCTTAAGATATTTTATTTAGAAGCCTTGATGTTTATCCTATGTATTTTTGTGTCAATTACCACAGGTGATGGAGTAAATTGCCCCTTCAGATTTTAGCTTACTGTTTTATTTAGTATTTACTAAGTCTTTCCCTAATGCTGTTATATATATATATATATATATATATATATATATATATATATATATATATATATATATATATATATATATATCGGTAAGGAAAGGTGTAAATGTACTTAAGTTGGGAAAAAATATTTGCTTCCGCGAAGTAGATTAATTGTCTGATAAATTGCATTGGGTTAAAAAATAGCGAAGTAAAGGAGGAAAAACATTTCCTTTATAACCACTTCAGTGATCACGTGGTAAAAAAATTCACGAGACTCTGTGAGTAAAAAAAAATTACTAAAAATGGGACGGCTTTTAGTCAACACAAAGGAACATCCCAGATAAATGCATTACTCCTTCCCACGCCTGAGCCCTCATTTTTACATATATATATATATATATATATATATATATATATATATATATATATATATAGAGAGAGAGAGAGAGAGAGACAAACGCACACACATGCATACATACATGGACATAGTGACTATTATCTTCTTTATTAAATCATTTGACATTCTATATTGATAATTTATGGTGGCATGAAATCACAGTCATTTGAATAATAGGATTTTGCATATGGCTTTGTTCAAGTATTTTCTTCCTGGGAATGTCCTACATTATCAGGACGTTGCTACTAAATGAACATTGAAGCAATAGTTAAGATAATAAAGAAAGAAATCGTAGTTTATCACAGAAAAAAAGTAGAAAGTATAGAAACTCGATAGCTAAAATATGATCAACGAAATAATTTTCACGCCAAATTGTGTGAGAATGTTCGCAGCACTATTTTTAAATGAATAAAACAAGCATTGAGAAGGTTAGATTAGAATTTTAAACAGGTGATACGTCTTTAGACTATTTATGAAAGGAAAAAATCTAAAAAACAATTGTTAGTTTCTTTTTAACACCACTCCCCGTTGCTATCAATAAACATTAGAATATACAAGGTAGTATCATGAAAATCTTATTTAAACACCCAAAACTGCATTAGTGTTGAAGGAATCGGTATAAAATATAAAAAAATGAAAAAGAGAAAAATTTATTTTGAAATAATATAGAGAGTTATCAGGTGAAATTAAATTCATTGCGGATGAAACCACATAGTTATTGGAAGAAGTGTATGTCTGATGAGAAAAGAAATACACAAGGTGTATTTTTGCAGCCGGGAGCAACGACATAAAATGCAATTAAATTGAAACCAAAGTAAACAAGTTAGATGGATAATGTAAATAAAGTCACTGTCGAAATCTATATAACGACCACTCTTAAAATATATGAATATAGAAAACTGGTCAGGAAATAAAACGTAAGTGTTAAATTAAAAAATAAATGAATAAATGTTTGTTATTCATAATCAGTCTGTTAGCTTTATGGCTTGACTTGTTCAAATGGAACAATCATCACGCCATCAAGTTAGTATTGACGTAATGGCTAAACAGAAAAGAATAGAGAATTTTCAGCAATACGGCAAACATAACAACGATATATTCATTGCTATGTTTGCCAGATATATATATATATATATATATATATATATATATATATATATATATATATATATATATATATATATATATATATATATATATATATAATCAAGTACATAATGATGCTCACACTGACGATGGAACAAGTTTGCCTTGCTCTCCTGGTGGGAGAATGTCAGACATATGGAAAAAAATCTACCTCAACTACACAACTTCTGGCAAAGAACACAACCACTTTACTGAAAACTTAAGATGAAATTATTGATCTCTTTCACAATCCCTCCAATGTAGACGTTGCAGCAATAGATAGATCCTTCAGCGTTCCCTTCCATCTAACTATTGAAGAAAAAATTGCTTGCGTCGGACAGATAATATTAATAAAAACTCCTGGACTAGATGATATTCCTGCTAATCTATTGAAACCCAGTGGTATGAATGTCCATTGTGCGGTCTACTCTTTAATGTTATCTGTATGGACCCAATTGTCCAAGACTTGATAGATGCCATTCTGATTATTCTTTACAAAGGCAAAGGGATGAATTCAGACTGTAGTAAATACCGTGGTATTTCACTGCTAGTAGCAATTGTAAAAATGTTTACAGGACCGTGGCTCTCTGGAACGTGGTCGAAACATTTAACTGTTCACCTGCTTTTATCGAAAAGGTCAAGCATCTACATCGCAGTATGAAATGTATTAATTTCAATGGTCAGCACTTGGAATAACCTCCCAGCAATAAAGGGATAAAGCAGGATGATATACCTGCACCAACATTCTTCTCACTTTAACTGGCGACTGTAATCTGGTATGCCTTCTATGTCTGTGATAGAGTTCTATATATCAAATCCGAACAACCTGAAAAATATCTCTCAATATTTCTGAGATAAGATATTATGTACACTATTTACATTGATCGGACTATCGCCATAATCTTTGTTGCCATATTTTTTCGGACGTTGTACGCTCCGGCCTTCTTCAGGTGTTTGGAATGTCGAACTGAACCCTTTATTTAACTCACTGGGGTAGACTGTTCTGGTTCCACTTACCATCTCCACTTACCATGTAAATCGTCATTTAACTCCTCCCTTTAAAACTTCTCTCTGTTAAATTTTAATCACCATCTTCACATTTAGACGTTCCAGTTCTTCTTTCGTTTGTTACCCCTCTCTAGAGCTTTCATTTATTTCTCACATTCGTCCCCCACTCTCATACATACACTCTCCCGAAATTTTTATCCCCGGAGTTATTTTTTCCGATCTCTTTTTGAATTTGTCGGTCTGACGAATTGGATCGTAATTAAGATTCCAATATAATAAATTATAACCATGCAATATTAGTGTTTAAGCCTTTTTATTATATTATATTCTTACTCTCTCCTGGACATTGTGTTCTAACTGGATTCTATATATATATATATATATATATATATATATATATATATATATATATATGTGTGTGTGTGTGTGTGTGTCTGTCTGTGTCTCTGTATTATCGACTAATATTATCTATCTATGCATCTATCTATCTATATATATATAATATATAGATATATAGAAAGTTATAGATAGATAATATTAGTAGTCAATATATATATATATATATAT
This sequence comes from Acanthosepion lycidas, assembly GCA_963932145.1. Classification (NCBI taxonomy): domain Eukaryota; kingdom Metazoa; phylum Mollusca; class Cephalopoda; order Sepiida; family Sepiidae; genus Acanthosepion; species Acanthosepion lycidas. The sequence continues at coordinate 86,731,666 of OZ010591.1, read as the reverse complement.
ATATATATATATATATATATATATAAATAAATTCTCTAGAGGATAGAATCCAGGGACAAACTCAATGTCCAGGAGAGAGTAAGAATATAATATAAAAATCTCAAATACAAATATTTCATGGTTATATTTTATTTCATTGGAATCGTAACCACGATCCAATTCATCAGACATACACATTTTTTTTTTGGGGGGGAATTTCTAGGTCTTATGAATTGTATCGTGATTACGATTGCAATATAATGATTTATAACCATTGAATATTAATGTTTTAGCCTTTTATATTATATATATATATATATTATATTAGTTGGGGTGTGTAATTACTTTATATTCAAAATGAAAATGTAATGTTTTTTGATATTTTTTTTCTTCAATCATTAATAGTTTGTTCTTATCTCCATTAGCTTTAATGTAAAAACCAAAAAAGCTATCGTTACATTTATGACGCTGTCTTCGTCAACATTACGTTATGAAATCTAACATGCTTGTTCAAAAAATTTTCTAAAACGATGGGAACGTTTTGAATTAATTTCATGGGAAATATTTCAAACAAAAGAAAAATGGCAATAAACACAATAGTATCATATGAAATGGACTTAAAGAACATAATGATATATAATAGTTATCATATATACTTATGTTTGTCTGTGTGTTTTTATAAGGTTAACAGCATCCGGATGATATAGCAACATATAGAATGATATTCCGTGTTAGATATTATAAATCAGTGACAACTGTTACTATGTTTCAAGTTAAATCGAAAAGATATAATCTATCTGAGCTTCCATAGGACCAGTCATAAAACGCTTTAAATCATGTCAGTTCTATGTAGTTGCCTGTTTTTGTTAACGGCGCATTTTTAGGGAAAGTAGAAAGAAATAGGATTCTTGCATGAAAAATTTGAAAGATTTGATATTTCTGATGAAATTCAGACTACGAAATCAGTGATCACTCATGTATTAATATGATTAAAATCTTTATCTATCTGTCTATCTATCTATTTATCTATCTATCTACATATATATACATATATATATATATATATATATATATATATATATATATGTATATATATATATATATGTGTATATATGTATGCATATGTTTATGTATATGCATACACTTACACACACACACGTATATATATATATATATATATATATATATATATATATATATATATATATATATATATATATATATATATATATGTATATATATATGTGTGCATGTGTGTCTATCTGTCTGTGTTCATGTGTGTTTGTGTATGCGAAAAATGAACTGTTCAATTATACTTTCCTAACTGATTTTGCCGGAGAACGCATCCACTCTTCAGTTGATTTCACTGTAAAATTTACAATCAGACTTCCTGACTTGTGAAGATACAACTCCCCTTAAATCATATTCTTCATAATATAACTGAAATATTATTTTCCGTTTCGTTTTTTTTAACATTATTGTGCTCTCAACCATAAAATTAAAAAAAACTGTTTCCGTTAAAATCTTTATCTTGAAGAAATAGCCTTCTCAACAAATATTGTTTCCGAAATACTTCCCTAAATTAAAACGTGGTATTATCGCGGGGATCGCTCTACTAGCTTGATGCAACTTGGCAAGCATTTAGCCGTTGACTGTTTTTTTTTTCTTACCGTTTATCAAGCTTGTCTGAGTTATTTAAAGTCAGTGCATATTTTTAATAGTATGTATAATTCTGTTCAATTCCGAGTGAATATTGCATTAAAATAGTTGGTGTTAACAATGATTTTGCAGATACAATTCATAATATTTAATCTATAGTTGGGGAGTATATAGTTTCATATTTTTTGCAAAAATATATTCACGTAAATGTTAAGAAGTGTATGTCATTTTGAACTCGGCTATCTGATTTCTGATTCGGAGTCGTTACACTATCCGGCCACCCTTCCAACCACTCAGAGAGTGGCTTACTGTGCAAATGTAAACAGACATCCGCCTGTGGTTTTCCACCAATCAACAATGGAACCCTACTGAGCAATATTAGAGAACTCTCGTTCGTTGCACACCCTCCATGGATGTTTTCAAAATGCTTCATGACCCAGACCTTTTAGATACATTTCAGGATCTTGATTTACAAACGGAAATATACACTGAAAATTATTCAAGATAAGATTTAAAGAAAAATGCTAAGTAGGTTATGACAATCCTGAAATATAATTTATCAGGCTCTTTGGAAATTTTTGAGGATTCTGAGATTAACCTGCGAGGCCAAATATGCTCTTTCTCCGTGAAATAATAATTCACTTTTTACATAGCCCTGGGTAAGACGATAAACTACTTCCAACAGCAAGGCCAGTAATCAGGAGCTTTGAAGCATTGTGAAACCACCTCGTAATTGCTCGCGTTCCCAGTTCCACCCTGACCCAGGGAGGTAGCACTTGTTAAGGTCCCATCTGTGGGCAAATGGTTGACACCCAAACTTGTGTAGAAATAGGTTTTAATACCAGAAATACCAGAGATTCTTTGTAATAAAAACATATTAGCAGCAATAATTTTTGAAGAAATAATCAGCAATACATTTTTTAAAAGTACAAGCAATGCAAACACCTATACATTTTTTGAAAAAACATATTACCAGCTATAGATCTCTTCAAGGAAAAATATTCCGAAATAGATTTTTGAAGAAAAACATATTACTAGCAATAAATATGTGTCGGCATTAATTAACCCATTAAGGTTGATATACCGTAAAACAACCCAAACGAAACCAAACCATTTACATAGGTAGACAATATTTGTTAAGAGAAAATGGATGAATACTTTCCAGACAAAACACCTATGTATATGTTATACCGAAAGAACAGAAGAAAATAAATGTTTTATAATGCTCAATACAGTGTATCACATAGGAAATTGCATAAGAAATAGCCAGGACATCTCTGTGAAAATAGAAGAGGACTCACCATTAATAGCTGGTGAACATATTTTCAGAATGAAATTACGTCACAGAAAAAGCACATCATATCTAAGATTATAGCAATTTACTTTTTCATCTGTGTAGTGAGTGAGAATTTTTGCAGGTATTTTTACTGTATGCATCAAGTTATTAAATAACGGTTTACATGGACGCATCCATTTTATTTGTCGATGTTTTTGAAAAACAGCCAAAATATACAAAGAAAAGGAAAAGTAATTTTCTTTCCACGATTTCGTAACTACAAGCAATAGAAATATCTAGCATTCTAATAACGCGAACCACGTTAAAATCTACAATATTGAAAACCAAGACATTGCTACAGCATTAAAATATATTTGTCATATAAATGTGAGTGACCAGCTCTTGACTGGTATAGTATGGAATAAGTAATTTGTTGAATAAATCTTGAAGAATTATGCAGTTCTTGTCCGCTGATCACGTCGATTGCTAAACGACATCAGCGTTAATAAAAAAAAAAAAAACTTAGAAAAATGCATATATTTATTCCATTTCGGTCTGTTTAAAAACACTGAGCTAAAGAATGGATAAATTTAAAGAAACCAAGGATTATTTTCCCAAATATCAGCGTTGCTGGAGTTAGGAAAATAATCAAGAAACGTGTCAAATGTTTTAGAAGAATTGAAATTTTTAAACCCAAGACAGGAAAAAAATATAAGTACCAACACTATTACTACAGCAACAATAATATAAATAATAATATTATTAATAGTAGTAGTAATAGTTGAAGCGCTCCTATTGAATGATAAATTCACTGAGAGACCCACTGAAATTATCTTTAAAGTAACACAAAAAATGTACTCACCAATAAACACTAAAACTAAAATATACAACAAAATAAGAGTTTTATCTATGTAAAATGTGGGTGAACTTTGCTTTTTGATTTTGTTTTTTTATTTTATTTTTTGTTTTTTTATAAAATGAAAAGTGAAAAATGTTGTGGAAAATGTCGTGAAACCATTTCTGACGTTAAGTCTCTGATTGATACGAGGAAGGAAATGTGCATACAACACCAACCCATGGAAATAATAATAATAATAATAATAATAATAATAATAATAATAAGAAGAAGAAGAAGAAGAAGAAGAAGAAGAAGAAGAAGAAGAAGAAGCAGAAAGAAAGAAAGAAAGAAAGAAAGACAGAAAGAAAAAAAGAAAGAAAGAAAGAAAGAAAGAAAGACAGAAAGAAAAAAAGAAAGAAAGAAAGAAAGAAAGAAAGAAAGACAGAAAGAAAAAAAGAAAGAAAGAAAGAAAGAAAGAAGGAAATCCATCATGTATGGTTCAATACCATTCGATCATATGTGAATGAAAGAGATAACACAATGACATATTAGAAAACAATTGTGACGCGTTTTGTGATTTACAACTTCATATGAATGTGGGGAGGGAAATATAAAGCGTAAACGTTGGTTATAATTAGGCATAGTTAGGAAACGTTATTAAATTTGGGTCGCTAACATTTGAAATTTTTAAATTTAATTTTTTAAAGATATATGTATATAGTCTAGGCAATTTGGGGGTAAGGTGCTTTTCGTTTTTTTGTTTTTATTTTATCACTTGTGTTATTATATATCTCCCACATTGTGGAAAATCTACCAATAAGATTAAAATGATGTAAATAGCTGGACGCATATTTACTTTGGATGTTCCAGCGTTACGAGACTTTGTATAGACTTTCATATTAATAAATTGCATTCGTTTTTAATTAAAGTAATATCATTAAATGTAAATAATGGCCATGCTCCTAACGGTGAGCAACCAATACAATGAATTTGTTTATATGTAATTCTGTGTTCATATAATCTTTTATGTAATATACTTGAGATTTCTCTTATACATTATGTGTGGCAATTATTACAGGTGATACATACTTCCATCAAGTTCGAATTAATTATTATATAACTTTGTAATAAATATTTTATTGTTTTAGAAATAATTTTAAATATTTTTATGTTAAAATTTGATGAATTATTTTCAATAGTAGTTATAACACAATTGGTAGGAAGAATATCTTTTGATTTGTCGATACTATGAATATTTTCCCAAAGAAAGATTTGTATAACGCTTGGTGAATTAAGATGGGTTACAATAAATATTCTTTTTCTTTATCAGAGATTCCCTTGTGGGATGCCTGGCTTTAAATATTTCGGTGTATACTCCAGAGCAAGGGTGGGGAAACAGCAATTCGCGAGTCACATCTGGGTCTTGGGCCTTTAATATGCAGCTTATGGAAATATGATTACTGAGTTGATTTTTTTAATCAGTTAATATATAAGTACATAATGAGTATTTCAAGCTTTATAATTTTGAATTGAGTAAGAATCGGATTAAAACGTAAGTTTAATATTCATGGTTAGTAGAAATATTTAAGAATTTAAATCGTAATTTTAATACTATTTCTGAAGGAAATATTGTCCTCTAGTACAGAGGGAAGAATGGTAAGAGGCAGAAATTTCCGGTCAGCCAGTGTTAAAGTGGAATGTCAGAAGACTAGGGTCATGTGTAAGGGATTAAATATTTGGGTGACCCGGGGAGTGAAAGTATGTAACAAACACGTATGTGTAAATGTTATCAACCACGCCAGAGGGAATATCGCAATGCAGATCTCAGTTTACAAGGAAGATTTGTGGAAGATATCACGTCCGGGTGATGAGATGGTTGAATTTTAGATTTGAAGTAAAAGGAAGCTGCAAACTTTTCGATTCCTAACTGGGTATCTGGAACTTGCTATCGAAGGTCACTTGATCAGACTGGGGTACCTGACTTGAAACATTTCTAAGTGGACTTCATCTGAATGATATTCGGTGATTTTATCTAAAATTCTCGGCGTATCAAGCACATTTGAATGACACATGTTCCTAAATCTTTTGCTATGTTCTGTGTCATTCATGAACACTAACAATCATGGATCTTCCCAATTTCCTGTTTTCCGTAGCTCTTAATATATTTTCTCTTGTTATCTCACCTAAAGATTGCTCCTCCATACGTATACACAAACACGCTACGTAGGTTATGCACTGTTTATATCTGTCTCAATAGCCTTTAAGCTGTCCTTTGCGTGTAACATTTTTCAAGTCCGATTTCTTCATTATGTGCCGTAGAAGTTTCAACTTTCGCTTCCTTGTTTTAAGGATGTCTTGTTTTGCTTCCACTTTCTCTAAAACTTTATCGTTGCTCACATGTTCGCCTTAGCGTTTTCACAGCATGCGTCAATAGACCAACGTTTCAGTTGCTTTATGACTCTTCTTCAGCTTTGGGAAGATTATCCAGCATTCACTGCCCTGAAAGAAGACTGATATTACATAAGACTTCAGTACATATTTCTAGTATACTCTATTCAGAATGAATGTCATTATGGATATATCAGGTTACATATATTTATATCACTGCATTACTTTGTTGCCGCGGCATTTAGCACTATTACTACTACTACTACTACTACTACTACTACTACTACTACTACTACTACTACTACTACTACTACTACAATAATAATAATAATAATAATAATTAAAAAAGCCGTACACATGAGTAGATACGTAGTGCAGAGTTAAAAGATGAAACCGAAAGTTTTATGTTGCTGCACAAGACCAATGCATGCTAACTAGAAATTACGAATCTCACATACTGGAAAATTGTGCTAGCTCAAAATATAGATTCAATGATGAAATTTACCATCTTGTATCAGATAGTACGTCGTTAGCACCCACTATATATTAAAACTAGTATGTCAGAATGGGTCAATAACTGCATTGGAGAATCTGCAACTTTTATAGAAAGGAAACAGCAAGTAATTGGTATGAACACCAAGCCAGACTCAGTGACAGACATAAGACCTGTAACAGTTTTATGAGAATTTAGAATGCACACAAACAGAACAATCAAATCTAATCGACCAGACATCGCATTAAGAGACAGCAGAAAGAAAATGTGCTTTCATATTCACATGGCTGTCCCTGCAGACTGTAATGCATCTTTGAAGATCTTCAGAAAACTATGAAAAATGCAAGTACCGTGAAATCGAAAACTCAAAATACTCCAATTGTAGTTGGAGCACTCGGTTTGATTGGAAAAGGTGCCATAGACTCAATCAAGTAAGATCTGGCAGGCCAAGCATTAAACAAATAAAAATAAATGTATTCACAAGTACAACTCACACGTTAAGAAGGGCTTTATCTATGTAGATTTTTTTTTTCACAAGAACCTTTATTGGAAAATATCATGATGGCATTTTCGACCTTAGCTCTCTGGTTTAGATCATGAAGGAAATTAGTATACACCAGTAATCAAAAGATATATAATAATAATAATAATAATAATAATAATAATAATAATAACAACAACAATAACAACAACAACAACAACAACAATAATAATAATAATAATAATAATAATAATATGACTGAGGTTTATTACTGAGGGTATTGTCGAGTCTGAATACAATAGTAAAAATAATTAAGTATTTTATGACAATAGGATAGTACAGTATAAAGATGAAGAAATCTAATTTGGTAGCGAAAAAGTGCTTATTAAGAGTTCAACGTAATTTCAGAAACTGTAACTCTAATTATATGCAAAGAAGAAACAAAAAGAAAACAAAGGGAGCGAATGATGAATATGCTTGCGAAATATTGTATATGTAATGGTATGATTAGCCGTTTCCTTATAAGGAAACATTCGACAATCATTGACCGAATAGTCAGCGTTACTGCCAGTTGAAGTTTATAATTTTTTCTTAATTTTTTTTCAGGAAAAGACATTCTAAATTCAATTAACATTATTGCTCTTACTACTTTTGTTAGAACTCTTCATGTTACGTGTTTTATTATTTTATAGAGTTCTTTATTATTCGATATTGCCAATCTTTCAATTCTGAAAGTGTATTTCGCCTAAATATATACTTAAACTCTGACATATGAGAATCTCAGGAGAGGATTTAATAAGTAATAACATTACGGGCATTCTCCTGACAGTAATGTGCCCTATATATTTTCATATATTAAAAATATATATATAGATATTAGATGAAATATATAGAATATATGGAATACATACCGAAGGAATGAAGTCTTGGAGAATTTAGCATTCAGAGGAAACAGTGAAAAAAGACAAGCAGGATTACAGAACATTTAACCTACTTAACGAATAAGAATAATGGCTGACAGAAAAAGGGCCAGAAGAACAAAGACTAATGGGGTCTTTTAAAAGTAAATTATGGGAATTTTTGCCAAGCTATACTGCATGTTTTGGCTGCCTCAAATAATAGCTTGCGTGTGTCGCTTATAAATATCTGTACTAACGACCTGATTCGCTATTCCACTGCTTGCTTTTTCACATATATACAGATTACCCAACGACTAACTATACACATGAACTGACAGTCATGTACGTCAGTATTTCCCTCTGACAAACATCTGCTTAGTGCGATCTTTCATTTCAAATTGCCGCTTAGTTTTTACGGGTTACAAAAGACAATAATAAAAAAAAATAAATGGCGTATTTTTTTGTTGGAACTTTCAGCCTTTACGGATATAGATTCAAAATACTTCTTTGGCATCAGCGCCAAGAGAATCAATATGGAAGAATTTTTTTCGGAGTTATTCTCACATAAATGATTGTGGTTTTCGACCATATCGAGTTGAAAAGCCGTTTCTTGTACGATCCCCGCAGTTAAGCGCCGTTGAAGCTCTGTCATTACTTTAATTACTTCGCAATTCAAGGTGCTGTAAATTAGATGTGCGGGTGGTGTAAATGATAAGGGCACAGAATTGGGAATCAGAAAACTATCCGAATTCCAGTCGCCTTCGTTATATTCACTTACACGGAAATACACTTAGAAAAAAATTACGAATATACATCATCTCATCCCAGTTTTATGAAGTTTATCAATAAATATATATTATCTCAAAAACGTTCTTGCAATCTAAAATATTTTCTGGATTTAAATAACCCGCAAAACGCCTTTACAGTCTAAATTATTTCTCTGGCTTTAAACAAGCTTCAAAATGTTGATAAGCCGTACAATAAAATGAAAATATCAAATCCATATATACTATTGTTCTGAAAAGACGATGAAAAAATAGTATATTCATAATTTAGAATCTATATTAGTAAATAAAATACATACATATCTGGCGTATTGAAATTGAAACATTTCTCTCATTCAAAGGCGAAAGACAAAATCGCAAACAATAAGTATCAGACCATGCCTGCTGGAAGTCTTTTTACATTACGTTTATTTTTCTAGAATTTCGTCTTTGTTGAGAGATTCTGTCCATTAGATTCTCATCAGTCTTCTGTAGATCTACATTACTGTTGTTTTAAATATTTTACTTACCAGTGAGGAGACTGTACAAAATTTACTGCGATAGAGGATCACTGACATTATATAGCACTTCGGTAATATTTTCTTTGTTTCTAAAGGAGTTTTCATGTTAGTTAATATTTTCCTTAGTTTTTGGAAAATATTATTCGCTCTTCTAATGCGCCTTTCCTTTTCTGTTTCACATTTTCTAGATCTCTGTTAGAAAAGCTTCAAGCGATACGGTCTCCTAAATGTCAGGAGTAATGGTATACTAGAGTATTCTTTTACATGTTTGAGAATATCAAATTTTAGTATATAACGAATTCTATCCGATGATTTTGGCATAGAAATAGAAATACTGAATCAATGCTATTTTATCGGCTCACTTAAAATAAGAACTTACATTTTTCAAAAACGTTATTGAAGAGACAGTAAAACATCTAACATTACTACTACAATCTTTCGTAAAATAAATACTAACGTAGAAACTGTTAAGTTCATAGGCTACTGAATTATTTTTCATATATATGTAAACAAACATATTCCGAAAGGTTCAAACATTCAAAAAAAATATTTAAGACGAAATAAAACTTGGTTTATATCAGTCATCATGTGCCATACGTGATACACGCTTAGGCAATCATGCATCTTTCGATACATGAATGACGAGTCAGATTTTTCTCGCAGTAGGTTGCCATTTCTTTCTGCGGTAGTGCAGTTGCCATACAAGGCAACAGAACTCAGTATGTCCTGCTATTTACCGATAACTGGGTGGGGAGAAGAAGAGGATTCCTGCATTTCTCGAGGTTATTAGCACGCAAATCTATGTAAAGGATTCGACTGGAATTCGAAATCGGCTCTCCGATTCCTCAAATCCGTTCCGCTATTCATTACTCCACGATGGGTTAGGTAGAATTCTACATTCTTTCTCTTCAGTGTGTTTGCCTCTCTTTCTGTCGCTATGTGTGTTTCACTCACTCTATCCCACTCTGTCTCTCTGTCTGTCTCAAGATCTATCTATCTATCTGTATATGTGTTCATATATATATATATATATATATATATATATATATATATATATATATATATATATATATATTGTGTATATTTAGGCAGAATTTTATCATTGATACATGTTTCATTAAATAATATAGACAAGTTTTGTCGATTTATTTCAAGTAAAATCCTTTCTATTGTCTGATAAGCTTAATAACATTATCATTGAAAGATGAAAGTAAAACACAATATTGATACATGTTTTTAATCCTATCTCAACTTTCTACTTACATAAGCCATTATCAACGATGACAATTAAATTTCAATATATTAAACAATACACGGACAAAACAATAATAATAGTCTGTTTTCTTTCATTTTTCAATGATAATGTTATTAAGCTTATCAGACAATATGAAAGAAATTTACTTAAAATAGACAAAACTTGTCTATATTATTTAATGAAACATGTATCAATATATATATATATATATATATATATATATATATATATATATATATATATATATATATATATATATATATATAATACTTTCGATACTATAAAATTCTTGGAAATGAAAGGCAATGAGAAGATTAAGATTAGGAAGGATTGAGGAAAATACAAAAAAGAACAGGGTTTTTTTTTAAAGTTGCATTTAATTTTTTTAAGATTTTAGTTATCAGGGAACCAAAAAATCGGGAGGTAGTTGCACAGTTGGCAAGTGCGAGAAAAAACTGTTTGAGTAGAACTGATAGTTGCATCTAAATAGTTCAACAATAAAACGGTGGGACCTAATTGCTAATCTAGTAACACGCTTAAATCCATATAGCCGGTGCACCAGTCATAATTTTGTTCTTGTTTCAGATAACATCATCATAGTTTGTTTTTTTTAATTTTTATTTTCATTTCTGCCTGTGCTTTATATAACAATATCACATAACTTGTATAATAAATACATAATTCTAATTCTAAATTTATACATTTAACAGACTTCTGAATGACACGTTTGTTTTTTTGTTTTGTTTTGTTTCAAATATTTTTTTTTTTACTATCACTCACCAAAATTACATTCGCTTTATCCAGCTGAGTTATTATGTAGTCAGACGCTCATTAATACTTCCAGAAAATCTTGCGTAGTTCTGATATATAAATATTCTCCTGAATTTTATACAATATAAAATACATTGTACTGACTTTATTAAAAATGTTGACAGGTAATTAGTAATCTGATTCATTTTACATATGTCTTGAATTTTCTTTTTATATGTCTTTTATATTTTCAGGTGTTGGCCGTTGTTATATTAACGAAAAATTTGGAAAGGTCAGTAAAAAATTATTTTAGTTTTCTTGGTGTAAATCTAATTTAAACAAAAAATGACGATAATCAATCCCTTTAAAACCATTTGAAAATATATATTTCGAAGTGCACATTCACAAATATAATATAAATTTGTTAATAATTAATGATATACGTTGAATATTAAAAACGACAATTTGACATCAAATTTCAACGCATAATTTCATCATGTTACTAACCTATGCGTTCAGGTTTTGTTTGTCTGTGTACATTTATTCCTAATGGAGAAAACCTCTATCAGACGTGTACATATTTCAAGGCACTTAATTTTACGCTTATGAATATGTATATTTTTCGAATCTAGTTGGGAAATAACAACATCACCAAGGTCAAACTACAACAAAAAAATTATCTCTGACATGGAAAGAACAAGGAATTGTTCAAGTTTTTAATTCACGGCAGTATTCTCCTGCAGCTGCTGTGCAGTTTCCGATGACCAAATCGAAAAAAATCGACAGACAAAAATTCGATGTGCAACATCCTGTCAGGACTCTCTAAGAAAGCGAAGAAACACTGAATACAAGAAAAACTTGTGCCAAAAGATATCGTTAGAGATTTTCCTTACAGTAAGATGAATGATTAATAAAATTATTATCAGTGCAGTCCAAGACAAAAAACTTTGTAAAAATTTCATCTAAATCCTCGACTGTAATTTTGAGGTGCATACATAGAAAAATCTAGTGAATTTGTAAAATGATTTAATGTAGCAAAGATGAAATTAGAAGACTTGAAAACAAGAAACACCGTTTCTAATTTAAAAAGTAGGAATGACAACGCTTATGGGTGTATTTGAGTCGTCATGGAAGGAACTTTTTGTTAAAAATTCTTTTAATCCTACAAAGAAAGATATAATTCTCAAGCATGGACCAAGCTACATGTGGAAACTAACACAATTTCAATAGAACTAAGGTTCTGCTATCACCTCCAGTGAATCCTGATATGAATGTATAAGAAAAATTATCAGAACATAAGTTAATTCGTGACCAATTCCAAATTTAGATTTAGAGCTGTTATCTTTCGAAGAATGAAGCAATATTCTAAAATCAATGTACTGACCATTTTCGATTCTTTTAAAATAATACACTCTCTATAGATGCACACATATCTATGTGCATTTTCCGGATGTAGGATGAATCATTTGAATCTCACCTTCTTAAATTTTAAAAATAAAATAGGCTTTTGGAGAAATAATCTGATGCTTTCTTTTTTCAGATTTTATATTTGTTCTTCCTCAAAAGATTGTATCGAAACATTTTTTTCTCTATAATACGAAAACAGGGGAATGTACAGGTCTTGAATTAATGTCCATCTAATCAAAAAGAATGTGAAATGCGTGTTTCATACAAAGATAGCAATAGAAAAATTGTTTTCTGATGTTTGAGATTCTGATAACAATGTTTTTTCTCTTTAATTTTCTTTTATTTTTCATGAAATGATTCCGATAAAAAATGCTTGCAAAGACCAAGATTAAAGGGTGAAAAATTACTTTTGGGGATTCTGTTCAGATAATGTCGTATGGATGTTTGCTTATTTTTATAAGCAGACTTATATACAACATACAGATACTTTGATGCGAGCAGATTGGGAAATAGATGTCGGGAAAAAAATAAGCAACATTATATTGAGAAGCAAAATGTGTTTTGTATATAAACGGACACGATGCTTAGCTTAACTTAGAGTACGGGAATTAAGAAAAATCCGTGGAATTCTTTCATTACATAAGAAAACGTTAGAAAATTGAAACAAATCATTGAATTAGACTAGAAACTATTTATGCTTTCTCTCAGTTTCAAAAGATACAATATTGTAATTGCCGCGAAGATTTTCAACGGCATAGGAAAAGATTGCTATGGCTTATCTCTAAAGTGTAATTTCTCCCTTATACAAATAAACTGAATTGGATAAATTTTTATCTCATTAACGGATATGGTAGGTTAAAAATCTTTACAGAATATACAGCAATACTGCTTGTACTTTGAAATATGTAAATGGAAAAAATATTACCTATATTATATATTTATCATCATCGGTAGCAACTTATTAATCCATGTGGATTCACTCGTATATTGAGTTAGGATGTTTTTTTAGCAGTTCAATCAGATTATAAACCTAATAATTTTGGTGAAGGATATTAGAATTATCCAAAACCTATAATGGGAGTAATCCGTCTGAATACGGATAAAAAAATGAATTCAGTGAAGAAACAAAAAAAGAAAGTTGTTTATGACAAGGATTTATTTAACCTATACATTGAAACAGTTGCGAGAGTATTAGAAGTCCGACCTACATTATTTATTGGCAGCTACAATCTTAACAAAATTAGATTAGCCGATAACACAGTGTGGATAAAAGCCAAAACATGAAACTAAGGGAACTAAAGGTAATGATGGAAAGCGAAAAGAATGGATAAAAGGAATTATAAAAGAAACACAATGTATGGTTGTCATCAATAGGAATAGCCTAACTTCCGATTGAAAAATACAAATTTAATAGTAAGGTGTTTTAACTGAGGACAAATAGTACATCAGCGAAAGATACATTATAAAAGCAAAAGTTCCTTTCCAGATGCTGAGTAAAGTATTATGAAACAGGTAAATATAATTAGTAAAAAAGAATGTATTGCGAAACTGTTATGTAATGCTGAGTAAAGTATGAGGCAGGATGTGTTTGTGTGTGTAACGAATGCACGGCCGCGATTTTCGGCGGATTTGCACCAAAAATTAAATGCACATGCTCCAAGTTAGCGGGAAGGCCAAGACCGTCTTTGCATTTCTAAACTCACATCGATAGTGGAAATAATCGATTTTTTCATGCTTCTACGGCAGTTTTAATGTAATTTGCGGCCATTTTCTACTGGCCAGAGTGAGAGCCTATAGCTGGCTGCCACGAATACGGAGGAAGATTCTATTGGCCAGCGTGAGAGCCAACAGCTGACTGACATGAATACTAACTAGCATGCTAACATACAAAAATATCGATAGCCGCATTCATCACAAGTGGGAAAAAAATAAATCTGCATGACACTTTACTGCAATTGGCTCATTCGCTTGCTTAAACTCAACCTTGATTCTGATTCCGCAGAACTGGGTTCTACCACACGTCCCTTCAGCCCCTCAACCTCCGGCGTCTTCCTCTTTGGGTTGAGGCGCGCACTTGGCCTGAACCGAACTCAGGGCTAGTTGGCTGCACGCTCCCTGAGTACTCGTAGATTGTTCGACCGACCACTGGCCAAGTTCCGCCTGCTGCCCACATTGTGTTAGTTTTTAGATCCAGTAAGCGGGGTGTTGTCCATACGTTCACGGTCGATTGGGGATGTAGTCACGGCTGTGAGGGTGGGCGGCAGGAAAATTAGAATGTAGCAAACAAGGAATTAATATCTGCAGAAGCCAAACAACAATGGGTAAAATATTGATGTCTTTTATATAAGAAAACAACAAGAGTAGAAAGAGTTTACAGAAAGGATAGAAAAGCAAATAACATACGAACAGAGGACCACTCCTCTACAAATTATACCAACAGAGAGAGGTGTGTGTGTGTGTGTGATTACCTCGTTCCAAATCAACTTGGGAGGATATGTGACTCGTAATTCCAGCCCTACGTGGAAGTGTAGCTTTTCAGTTGGTTGTCGTAAGTGACAAACCTTAAGTTTCAGCGACTTTTCAATGCGACTGCTACAACGACGATGATATTTCTTGACTCCCCACTGGTCCGACTCACTGCAATGACAGTCTCTCTCTCTTTCTCTGTCTCTCTGTCTATCTGTATCTGTCTGTCTGTCTGTCTGTCTGTCTCTCTCTCTCTCTCTCTCTCTCTCTCTCTCTCTCTTTCAACGTCACTCTCGTCTAACGCCCAAGTCTCCCCAACTTAGCAAAACTCGACTTTATATGGCAAACCGAAGGTTATAAGCCAGGTTGTTCACGCGCTTAACATGATTGTCGCCATAAGCAAAGTTTAAATTCAGATCTATTTCAAATCTCTTACTGGATAAAATTAATTAGTTCAATGTTCATTTCAATTGTCTTTTCGATGACCAAATTCAGCGGATACAACTTATGTTTAGATTAGATTTCGCTAGCGGTAAACATAAACTGATCTTACCTCTCCGGTCCAATTTACTTCAATATGTTTTTATCAAAAATGTTATTTTCGTCTTTTTTTTTTAATGACTGAAATTAAACATCGCCTCCTGCCCTTTTGCATTTGTTTATAAACAAGTCCTCACCAACCAGATTTGAAATTTCTTCTTGATCCATCAGCCGTCTCAGGTTTCATATATCATTGTTCTGGATTCTTTCCTATTAATAGCGCTGACACAGTCTGTAACTTTCACGGAAGATCGTGTTTTCCATCTTCAATCAATAAACGTTATATTTTCGTGTGTACATTCATGTGCGTATACCTCTCTCTATTACAGGTTGGGTGTGAAAAAATATTTATTGTTAACATTCTTCTTTCATTCGGCTTTTCCAGTTACGAGTCCTTTTTTAAAGCTGATCGTTTTGTGCTCATTTTGTTTAGTTCTTTTTTCGTAACAGATTTAATGTTTAGTATAGAGCTTAGAAAAAATTCGCAGTGTGACATAGTCAAGAAGTAAGACATGTAGCAACATCAGCACGGCAAAGGGCAAGGAAGGGAAAACATATTTTAATTCAAGTGATAGCGTTTGCTATATGAGCCGTACAATTTTTGAATCAAGCACGGGCAACGCAGGGCCATGTTGCTAGTCATTAGTATAAAAAAAAAAAAAAGAAAGGATTGTCAAATTGTTATGTAATGCTGAGCAATGTATTAAGTAACAAGTAAATGCCGTTAGTAACAAAGAATAGATTTCTGAAAAGTTATGTAATATCAGTTTGCTTATATAACAGTGAATGGTGGTAAATATCACGGATAAAGAATGGAATTAAAGCAACAAAAATATTTCTATAAAAGTATGCTGTGGTTACCATGCTCTTAAAATTTGAACACCGATAATGTTTTACCAAAAATGGAAACAAAAGGAGATCTATAGTTAACGTCAGAAAAAAATGAAATGGCTAGTGAAATGTAAGGAGGATAGAGAAAATTTGTTGATCTGAGGTTCATACTGAAGTCAAGTGTGACACGTGAAAACTTCATAGCCTATATAAGATGATTGTGTAAATGCTTAGAAGAACAGGGTTTAGGAGATATAGTAAAAAGACGCAAAATAATAAGAGCTACAAATGGCTGGAAATTAAAGCCAAGATCACCAACGTCTTTGAGGAACACGGCGCACGAAAGAAGAAAAATAATAAGGATTCATTTCTTTGAAGCAATGGATCAAATGTTCAATGAATACGGGCAAAGTAATTTTGCCATTTTGAAGGAAAAGCGGGGGAAGATATGACTATCAACAAATGGTGAACTGCTGATTGCCAGTATCTAATATCGGCCGGTCATATTTATTACAACATTCGATGCAAGGATAACTCAATAGTTAGAGAATATAACAAAACTAAAAAAAAAAAATAAATAGATATATCTAATCATTGTATATTAAAATATTTTTATATCCCGTAACAGGAGATATTGTAAAGTCCAAATTTTTGAGCTATGTATTAGGGGCATCAAAATAAATCAAACGCAGAAATCTAACTACCTGCAAAATGAAGTAAAAGCGATAAAAATTTGACTTGGAAATGGGAAAACGCACAGGCATAGAGAACATGTCTTCAGAATCAAAGAAACGTATAGAAATATATGAAAATATCGTTGGAGACAAAATAGGTGCTCAGCTGTTATTTACACTATTTACATTGTCCTCATCTTTTTTTTTATTATGCTTCACTGTTTCCTTTGTTGGACGCCCCGGAATTCTTCCGGTGTTACTCGTTGGAGTGTAAGTTATTTCAGTTATGAATACGACCAAGAACACTTGGCGCAGTCGATAAAAGCGTTGGCTAAATAAACCAGTGATTGTGTCAAAATGTTGTGAGTTCGATAGATGGCCACAGCAGAGGTGAAAAAAAAAATTGGCAGTTGTTTTACTAAAGGGGAAATAATTTAAACCGACGTATCCATAAATGGTTTGACACGTTGAACAAGATCAATTTATCCCATTGGACTAAATAAAGAATTCACTTAGGAATCCATACTTATATCACCCGGAGAGTGCAAATATTTATAATACTTAATCGCGGAATCATAGACAGATGATGAAATAAATGCCTAATGACTCTTTATATTTATAAATTTAGGCACATATATATTAGGTTGGTGCAAAAATAATGACGTAATAATGTCGTTTTTTGACGTATTTTTAACGTCTAAAAACGACATGATTACGTCATTATTTTTGCACCAACCTAATAGAACAAAGCGTAAGCAATCTGTTTTACTGATGTATTTCATGAATACAACTGATACAAAGGAAAAAAAAAACAATGACACTTATAAATTCTCTTTGGGAGAAAGTTGATATTCTTCGAACTAGAAATTTAAAAGTATCCACATTAATTGAAGGAGACTAAATTTTCCTAGAGTAGTAATTTTGGGAAGCTATTGCAGAAAAATATAAAAATGGCGGTTAAGAGCTAAAACATGTTTAGAATAACTAAAGAGAGGACATTTTGTAAATTTATAATCGCCTACGTTCCGAAACGATATCGAATAAAAAAAGTACAAATATATTTGATAAGAAAACTGGCAACGAACATTCACTGAGAGATGATGACTGAAACCTCGAAAGTACGTACCTCCAATAATTTGCTAAGAAATCAGTATAGCATAATGATAAAAGTCCCCAAACTTAATAAAAACAAAGTTTCATCATTAAAATGTTTATGTTATTATTAAGAGGAAAGAACAAAGTATTTTTTTAATTACTTTTATTTATTTTTTTTTCCTTTTTTCTAACATTTTCTAAATTGGGGAATTTTTTTTTTTTTTTAAACTTTTTCCTTCTTCTGGTAATGCCCATATTGATATAGCAGTTTCTGAAGGAAAACCCATTAATTTGAAAATTCTTGCAAAAATCAAATAATTGTCTAATTTTAATGAAACATTCAGGAATTATTAAAAAATTAATGATTTCATTTTTGAATGTTTTTTCTTTTCTAGAAAATCTTGGTAAAATATATTTTTTTTATTAGGTTGGTGCAAAAATAATGTCGTTTTTTGACGTTCAACTTCAAAAGAAAAACGACATTATTTTTGCACCAAACTAATACATCTGTTTCCTTTTAACATGATTTTATCAAATTTTCTAGAATTTCAAACAGTTCCCAATTGTTTATATTACTTATAAGCAGGACTCTATTGAGAATTTAAATCCTCATTTTTTTTTCACAATTACTGCCAACATTTACAAATACTGATGTAAATCATAAAATAAAAACAGTATTAAAACTATCTAATTATCTAATTAGATAGAATTTTACTTACTTTTATAAATAAAATACAGTAAGGACATTATTATCTGAAAAAAAAAACCTTGATCAATAAAGAATTTTTATAAGAATAATGCATAATGCATTTTTCGTTTTTTTTTTTTTTTTTCATTTTTCTTTAATTTTAAAAAATGTTTTAAAATTCTTCCAAAAAGTGTACGGGGTAGGTTAATAAGCTTTTAAGTGAAATCTTCTACTAAGCTAAAATTAAAAGCTTAATACAAATAATGCTACCATTTTTTACCATAATTAAATATAGTTTTTGTGCGTCAATTTCTTATATTTTTTTAAATATATCTCATGAGTGAAATTATGTTTAAAAGGTCACGTATTTCAAGGCTTGTCGTCTTTGGAAAAGCCCCTTGACATATATTGACCCTGTCTCACTCTCAGTTATTAAATTGAATATTAAATTGAGGGAATAAAATTATCTCATTCATCAATTTAAACAATTAGTAACTGAGTGAGATATTTTACTTATTAACATAATAATAATGTATTAGTTATTATCTCAGTTAATAAATTGAAAATTTAACTTAATATTAATAATTAATAAAATTATCATTATATTAGGTATTAACTACTGAAAGAGATAGAGGTAACTCAATAATGTAAGAAATTTTTATAGTATTTTAAACTGTTATAAGAAACAAAAAAAACCGTTATGTCAAATTTTGTGCACCGTACTGAAACTGTCAATACATTACGCCATAATTTATCGATGGAGACCTGAAAATAACAATACAGGCGAGGTCAAGACATGTTTCTCTAGAAAATTTTATGCTATATAACTGAATTTGGTCAGAACCGAGTAATTTAACTTTAAATTTGCTAATTTTACCCAAGTAACGTTTCAGAAATCTATATTTTAGCGGGATCTTCAAAAATGAAAAAAAAAAATTTTGTCTAAATTTTTCTAAGGAAGTTAAAAAATGGCCGTTTCGACTAGTTTTTTGGTAGAATCGACAAAAAATCATTAAAATTTCTATTTGAAATAGTCCATGGTATTTTTATGAAATTAGAAAAAAATATCCTTTATCTTCCAATTGAAGCTGGAGGAAAGCTTCGAAAAAGATGTTTCCTTTATGAAAAATACATTTAAACCTTAGGTATACGTATTTTTGGAGGTACCTACTCAAAAGCGATATTGCTAATGAACAACACTTTTACAATTGACTTGATTCTTTTTTCTACATGAGTAATCTAGGAATTTTATCTATAAAAAATAACGCTATAGTTATAGTAAAAACGTTTTCTTAATCACTAAAAGTATAGATATCTTCCAAAATCTCTCATGGAAACAAAAGTGATAAAAATAATGTATTAACCGATTGACATCTACAATTTAGTAATGAGATATTCTTTTTATGTTGTTAGCACGAAGCATTTTCGTTTATTGGCGTCGAGTAATGGCTTCCACTCTGTAATTATTTCACGTGATCCTGTTTTGATCTGCAGTGATAATGATGAACTCTGTAATTTGTATTTTACACGTGGCATCAAAACCTGGCGTTTCTTCTTCAGAAATTCTTCCAGTAGCATGGTAATAATTCTCAGATATTCAGAATATGATGCGAAATTAATATATACTTCCTACCCACTTATATATCTCTTCACTAATTTATCTTAGATTATGATTCTTAAAATATTTGTCTTTTTTGCGTATATATATTACCAGTAATACTTTCAGATAACTTGTTTTAAACCCGTAATTATTCTACACGTTGCACTGTCCGACAATAGGTCAAAATTCGATTATAAATGTTACAGTAATATTCCATAATTTTATATATTTTTTCTACTTATATTTTTATTTCTAAATCAAAACTGTTTTTAACCCCGATTAACTTATATGTTCAACATAGCGAGAATAAATTACCACGTATAAATCTATTAATCTGTAAAATACTTTCATTAATTACAGAATTAGTAGTGATAACCCCAACCTAAATATATGCAATTCAGCTTTAGCTTTATTTTATAATAACCCCCCAAAAAACAACATTCTCAATTACTACTTTAACTATGGTTAAAATTTGCCCTCCTACCACTTTCATCGTATTATATCTCCAATTCCTACCTTTCTTACCCCACTCTTCACTCTAACGAGATTTGGAAATGCTGTGCGTAAACCGTTGTTATCGAAAAGGAATCTTTCCAGTCTGACCATCAATTAAATATTCAGAATGAGATTCGAAATTAATACTGGTGTTTCCACTTGAGTTAACCTTTCAATAATTTGCTGCATATATTTTGTAATTAATTTCTCTCTATATGCTTATAACAAAGAATAAATTACCACATCACCATTGCGAAATATGTATTCCAAGTATATTAAAACTAGTACGAATTGAATTTGACTGAGATGCTAAATGTTATTATATAATTTACAAATTCTTTAGAAATTAATGTCATCTAGTGCTACTTTCAAATATACAAAATACAAGGTCTGATCAAAATGTATCGGGACTGTTGATATGATAACAGAGTTAAAGTACACAGAAAGAAAAGACTTGGAACAGATTTACCTTGAACTGATCCGCGCATGTACAGTAATTTATTACAAACTAACCCATACCCGTTGTTCCTAAAAGTGCTCGGAAGGAATGTGTTTTGATTGTGGTCGTCTCTCGGAGTTTCAATCAATGATCATAGTTTGTGCAAGAGAATTTGGCCATGCACAATATTGTCTAGGTCTGACAACCACCATATTACCTAGACTTCATCTTTTACGTCTGCTCCATATCAAATCCAACTCGAGAGGAACAAGATTTCCAGACGTCAAGGAAATCCAAGAGAATACTTCGAAGCAATCTCTCGCTATCCAAAATAAAACGGAGTTCCAAGTAGTTTTTCCAAAGGAAACGATGCCGGCTAAATTGTGTAGCTTCAGAAGGGCCCCTTCTTCATAGGATATTAAATGTTGATTTATGTTGTAGTTTTCTTTTTATAGCGCCAGTCCCGATACTTTTTTTTTATCAGACCTCGTAAATATAAACTCTATATTTTGTTAGGATTTATGAAATCCTAAATCATGCATGGATTATCTAAGAAGCAGAAAGAATTTCTTCATCGTATAGATTGACTTGGGTTCATATTAAAGCAATATCAATTTAGAAAATTGGTAATCATGGCTATATTAAGCAATAGATTAACTATTTCTTTCCAGACGAAAATTTTCTTCTACATTCACAGACACGACCGGGAGTGAATGCCCATTTTGGTCACATCCACATACTATGCGTCTTATTTTTTTCAGTTAGACTGGGTGTGTCTTATTTTTCCAGTTAGACTGGGTGTCATTTCTAAATAGGTAATCTTGTATTTCAATACCTGTCTATATTTCTGAGAGGAGGTATTATGATTATTTACATTGTTCGGACATGGACATGGCCCAGTGGACAAAAGCGTTGTTGGGATCCAGTGATTTGACCTAAAGAGCTGTGCTTTCCTGAATCAAAACTTGGGGAGTTGAGTTAAAGAGAGATAACTGAGACATACAGAAGTAGCATGGCACATTGAAATAGAACAATCTACACTGCTGGAAAAAATAAAGAGTTCAGTTCGAAATTCCAAACAAGGGAAGACTGGAGCGTACAACGGCCAAAACAACGTGAATCTTGCAATAAAGATGAATACAGCAATCCGAACAATGTAAATAATGTAAATAATCTAGAATTTGTACATCTATAATTATTTCTGAGGGCATATACAATAATGAATTCAGCATTTAATACAATTAAAGATCATATAATCAAATATACCCCTCTTAGCACTTTCATCGTTTTACAATCTCCTCTTCTCACGTTTCTTCCCTCACTACTCACTCTTAATAGGTTTGGAAATGCTGTGCGTAAAATTTTGACCGTTGTTATCGAAAAGAAATCTTTCCATCAATAAACAGCTCATACATCCCTCCCAAAACTACTATCAACGAACACTGTTGTTTCACTCCGTCATCTATTTACTTTATATATATTATTTATCAAACAAATGGAAAAAGAGGAAATGACTTTTCACATACAGCTTGATTACAACACAAATTGTTTATAAACTTATTTGGTTCTACCCAGTCGAGGTGCAAATGAAATGCGCCGAAACGAAGTTGTATCTTTGTAGAGAGTTTCTCTCTCTCTCTCTCTCTCTCTCTCTCTATCTATCTATCTAT
This sequence comes from Acanthosepion lycidas, assembly GCA_963932145.1. Taxonomy (NCBI): domain Eukaryota; kingdom Metazoa; phylum Mollusca; class Cephalopoda; order Sepiida; family Sepiidae; genus Acanthosepion; species Acanthosepion lycidas. The sequence continues at coordinate 86,708,458 of OZ010591.1, read as the reverse complement.
CTATCTATCTATATATATATATATATATATATATATATATATATGAGAAAAGGGACCAGTTTAAGGTATCATTATAATAAATTATTTCACCAGAGCCCTTTTAAAGGACGCCGGATCATCACTTCCAAAAAGAAAATGAAACAAAAAAAAAAAAGTGGAAGTGCTATCTGACGATCCGGCGTCCTTTAAAAGGGTTCCGGTGAAATAAATTATTATAATGGTACTTCAAAGTGGATTCTTTTTCTTTTAAATATTAGCTCTGGATTTACATTGAGCTCCCAGGATTTCATCCTCCTTGGGATTACCCACTGGGATTACCAAGTTATTCATAACTATATATATATATATATATATATATATATATATATATATATATATATATATATATATATATATATATTCGACTCTCCCGTCAAATTCGACATATGGTGGTCAAGCAGATGAATTCCTCGGAAACTGACAGCCCGATACCAGCACATGAGATTTGATTATAGAGGTGAAGTTTTTGTGTAGAACCATCCACACATTTTCAAGACTACGTGCGACCGGGTCACCAAACGACCCTACGTAGGTTTTGAATTCAGAGTTGTTCTTCCCCTAGACCAGTTGCCATCTAAGGCTATTGAACCCAGGCTGTCCTGCTATATGTCCATATTTGGAGGGAGAAGTAGAGGATTCACAACTCTCCAAAAGTTTATTAGTACATAAATGAAATTTGACCTCGGCTCTCCGAATCCTCAATCCAAGCCGCTATTTATTAATCCGTCCATCCCGTGCCTATATATATATATATATATATATATATATATATATATATATATATATATATAGACAGAGAGAGAGAGAGAGAGAGAGAGATGTGAACATTGGAGTATACCCTTAGAGAATAGACTGTTTCATGCGAGACGGAATCATGGCCTCACGATTGCGTCTAGAATGAAACAGACTGCCGTCTCTAAATTTTGGCGCTCTATCCTTGATATTGAGTATTTTATCCCATAAATATACTCCGCCTTAAGACTATATATATATATATATATATATATATATATATATATATATATATATATATATATATATAATTATATTGAATTTTTCGGGTCTGGTTTTGAAACATGAGAACTCTTATGTAGCGTGTTGGAATCATATCTTTAAATAAATAATTATATTTATGCTCTGATCAAACGACGGCATGTTTTCAGACATTTCTTTCAGTGAAACTATCTTCTACGATTAAAAGAGAGATTATGAATCAGCCCTAAAAAGATAATGGATTCCCGGTAACACGTACATACCAAAATATCAACAGAAAATAATCACCATATGGTTCGATCCAACGCAAAAAAAAAACCCGTAAAAACAAACGTTTGAAAAGTATTCATTAAAATCATAGACAATTATATCTCCACATCAAGCACTCACCACAAGATATTCAACAAAAAAGATATAAAAAAAAATATATAACCTCAGCAGTTAACGAAGAAAAATATACATAAGATTAACTGATGTACTCTGGAAACAAAGAAACTCTGCACACAGAACATGATTTACAAATTGTAAACAGGCGAAAAGCACAAATATTTCTAAACATAAGTTGGTGATTAAAATCTAAACCAAAATAAAAAAATATGATGAAAAATGAAGGAATATATCAGCATGCCATAATAGGTCCAAAAACGGTAAACTCTGCCTAGACTATAAATTAGCTATAATTACTTTCCCAGACTTAACCAAACTGCTAAATAAACGATTAAAACTCATTTTAAAACAGAGAAACGAAAAAAACATTTTGCCGCGTTACTTAAAAATGGAATGCAAAGAAAATGGCCAAGGATAAAGAAAAATAAACCAAGAAAATAAAATAAACAAAAAGAAGTAAAATAAATTAAGTAATTACTAAACGAATTAAGAAATCACGTACCTAGATATAAAACACGAAAACATAGTAACTAAAAACTAAAAATAATCAATAATAAATATAAAGTCAACTAAAAATCCTATAAATAGCTACAAAACTGCATTCAGATTTATAACTATTGTTATTCAATAGACCCAAGATTATTTCGAAACACAAGGGTTACCGTCCACTAAATCAACCGTTAGATTAATAGTAGAAGGCTAACCAAAATGCAATAAAATAGACTAAATACAATACTTCACTGAAATCTATATATAAATGGCTGTGCAAAACACAACAGAAATGATGAGTACGAAACATACTGTCGCCTCTTGGTGCTGAATTCAATGCCCGGTGTGTATATATATATATATATATATATATATATATATATATATATATATATATATATATATATATACACAAATTTCTAGTACTGCCAAATCTAATAAAACATTTGAGGAATAAAAAATATGGGATCATATTAAACATAAGATACAATAATATCCACGTTTAAAATGTAAGGTACCTTTCGACCGACACATTTTCAAACACAATCGTCGGTCATCTAAAACGGAGTACTAACAAGAAAATTCACATACACACCACAAACTATGAAGATGGGAACATGAAGAGAAATGTAATATGGCTGAACCAACCGTTCAATAAAAATGAAAAACAAACGTAAGAATAATATTCATAAATCTTATACAAAAATATCTTCACATTAAGCACTGTACACAAGATATTCAACAAGAACACGGTAAAATAATCTACAGTTGCCACAAATATTAAAAACACAACAGGTAAACAACCATTAAACCACCTGAAGAAATTAAACTCATGCAGAACAAATTTTCTTTAAACGCCAACTTCTATTATAACAATAAAATATACCAAGCCTCTATAAAATCAGCAGATAATGAAGGAAAATGTACATAGGTTTAACTGAAGGATTCTGAAAGGAAAGAAACTTTGCACACAAAACATCCTTTACAAATAATAAATATGCAAACAGTACAAAACTTTCAAAACATATTTGGGAGATTAAAATCCAAACCAAAGCACATACAAAACATCATGCAAAATGAGGAACACAATATCAGCCTACAATAATACGCCCCGAAACCTGTGAACATTGCCTGGGGGAAAAGTAGCCATAATTACTTTCCCAGACGAAAAAGAAACGACAAAATAAACGATCAGAACTCATCTCAAAATACAGATCCGAAAATATTTCTTTCTACTTTACGTAAAAATTGAAAAGTGACAACGGACAATGATAAACGAAAATAAATAAATGAAATAAACAAAAAGAAACGAGTAAAATAAATTAATCCAAACAAATTGATAATTTAATAAATTAAGTACATAATAAATAAACAATCCACGGCAACCTAAATAACCGTTTGAAAAATACTACCCACAATACCTTACTGAACTCTCTATATAAAGAAGCTGAGTAAAAAAGCAACGCCCATGGCCCGCTGATTGCGTTTAGCAAGAAACAGACTGTCACCACTGATTGTTCACTTCAGTGTCCACTTTTATATTATAGGGCATGTATCTAAAATACGTTTACAAACAGCGGCTTCCTCACACCAAAACAAGGACAAAAGTCTATATAAATATATATCATCAAATAATTCGATTTTTAGTTATAAAGTTTAAAAACACTTACGGCAGGTATTACATTATTAGGTTTTTATGTTTTTAATGATTTGATTAGTTCATGAGTTGATTTAATACTGTATTTACTAGGTATGTATAGTATAATGCGTTGGTTAATGATGTTGGTTAATAAAGAAGCAAGAGTGTGGGATTCGGGTAAAGATAGGATGTAGAGAGAAATTACGTTTATATATTTTTATATTTCCATACTTATATCATGGTTTGTAGTCA
>OZ010591.1:86697159-86699659 GCA_963932145.1 Acanthosepion lycidas | reverse complement strand
TTTCTATTAAAATTTACATTGTGAATCTTTTGTATTAGTCTTGCTAACAGATTAAAGCTACACATTTTATCCTATCTACACCCAAAGCTTTACATCGATCGAGTATATGGATTTATTTTGCACAATCTGAGTATATTTTAATAAGAAATTAACTAATTTCATAATTTTATTATTACTAAAGAGGAGAGTTTCTGTAAAAAAAATATTGATAAATTTGATGTAAATGAAAGGGTAATTAAAATTTCGATCTGATATGATTCTCAGCTCTGTGATCATGTCCGTTATATCAAGACTGTTAAGTCTTGACCCGTGAAATTAAGGGTTTTATTTATCTTCTTTCTCTGGCAAGCTGCCTCCCTCCCTCCACGCACGCACACACACACATATACACACACACACGGGCGCGTTCGTGAATAATCTGCTTGTTTGTTACTATTTCTGGCTGAACTTCTTAATTTTCTTCGATATCATAAAAGTAATGAGAGTGCCATGATAGTATACGACTCTCAGAATTTCCAGAAAATTTTAGACTCAATCATTAACAGTCAAATATAATATAAGGCCTGTACTTTATTCATTTATTTATAGAAGATAGGAGGCACAGTGGAGTAATTGGTAGCGGCTCGGATTGAGGAATCGGAGAGCCGAGTTCGAATTCAGTCGAATCCATTACTTACGTGCTAATACCTTTATGAAACCTATGGGTAAATAGCAGGACATACCGGGTTCTTTAGCCTAGGATTGAAACTGGTCTCTCGCAGAAAGAAGTGGCAACCTACTTCGGGGAAAACATATGTTTCGTCAGTCATGTATGGAAAGACACATGATCGCCTAAGCAAGTATCACACGTGGTACATAACTGACTTTATTGATCTAGACACATAATAGTCTTCTCAAGTTGTCTCCCTATAGAACAGTGAAGCGTTGACGTCATTACTTTCCCTATGTCATATGTTATTGTCATCCCTAGTATAAACTAGGGAAAGGCTGCATTGTTCAAGATACAAATTCCGTTTGCTGATTCTATTTACCGTTGTTAAAATTGCACAGGCAATGGTTAATTTTTTTTTAAATCAGAAATATGAGGAAAACGAATATCTCAATATACAGCTTGTTTGAACTTATTAAGCAAATCTTATAAACTTCAATAATTCAAAGTTAGATAGAAAATAAAGGTCAGATTTAAAAAAAAATCAATGTAGATGTCAAAACAAAGCCTGAGTTAACATTTTAGGTATTATCAATATCTTTTATTATTTTGAGTTATTGACGTTTATATGATTTGCATAATAACTTCAGACAGGCTTTATATCAGCAAATATTTGCTTACGTGGGATATCCTTGAAATGTACACGAAGGTAATCTATTAATCTCGTATCTGCATTTTTTTTTTCTTATTTTTTAATAAAACATTTGTTGTTCCATAAGATATTTTGGTTCTGAATCTTGAATCGGTTTTTCGAGTACATGTTTCATCCCAGATTTTTTAATTGACTTAAGATTAGATTATGCGTTTGGAAAAGACATGTCTTCATTCCCTCATTCCGTGATTTCTATACAAAATCAACAACGAACAATTTTGGTTTGAGTTCCCAAAGAGACGTGCAAGAATAGCATGTATTCACAACTATGTGGAAGGCCACCAGAAAGGATGATAAAAAGAAATGTTTACTAAATGAAAAAAGAATGAACAAGATTATGTGTCACGTGAAGACGCGAAACAAATGGTACGGTATATATATATATATATATATATATATGTATATATATATATATATATATATATATATATATATGTACGGTATATAAAAACCTTTCGAGATAAATGAGGAAAACGATATAGTAACACAAAAGCTATTTGATAATGGTTTATAAAAGTCGAAGGTGTTGATAGAGTGAGCGAAATATGAAAATGGGTCAAGATCATGCGTCTCAGCTTCAGTCTATTAACCATCACCGTAAAATTGCCTCTCTGCGCCTTTTCCTATAAATACTTCCATGGCAAATGTTCGGATAAGCTTTTCGTTATGGTTTACTAATAATATTTTATTTAGTTTCTTGGAAATAGTTTTATATTTATATTGTAAATACACATTGGGGCTAGTTTTTAGAATTTTTTTTTAATCCCTTCCCTCAGAGAAAATGAATTGTAAGTATGGAGACTAGTTAATATTTTCATAGAGACATGAAGGTATTATGGTGAATGTAGGAAGAAAGGTACGTATGAATGTGTTGTTTTGGTGTAAGGAATGTATTTCGTACGATTTGGTCAGTGTTTGTGGCTAGCTAAGTTATAGTCAAAACAGAAGACCGTCTTGTCTGCACCCCTCCCCTTCGGACTTGAGCCGCATTTCCGTATTAAACAGAATAAATATTGCTTTTCGTTATGGTACCTAGACTTTATGAAATGAAGTGCAGTACTAGACCGGCAACGAGGTTTCGGCTATTTCTTAGCTAGATGTAAACGTAATATCTATGATAACTGTTTATTTCCAGCACT
>OZ010591.1:86669659-86694659 GCA_963932145.1 Acanthosepion lycidas | reverse complement strand
TCCCATAGAATTGTAACAGGTCCTATCTCCGTAACCGGGTCTGGGTGTTGTTGGTACCAGTTTCTTTCAGTTTCCTTCCCATAGAAGTTGCAGATTTTCCAGTGCAGATATTGGCCCACTCATGTCAGGTTTTATATTCAGTGGGTGTCAACATCGTGCAACCTGATACAAGATGATCAATCGTTTCTGGATATTTATCACAGAATCTGCATTTTGGGCTGACACAATATTTTAGTATATGTGCTTGATAATTCCTAGTTAGCAAGCATTGGTCCTGCGCAGCAAGGATAAAATCTTCAGTTTCCGCTTTCAACCCTGCACTGCGTAGCCACTGATGGGTACGGGTTTTGTCTACATCAGCTTGTTTGATACGGGCAGGGTATTGGCCATGAAGCGGTTTATCTTGCCATCGCTTCTGTATCTGGTCGGTTGCATTCATCTTTGCTGTCTTTTTCAAGTATTTTGCAGTTTCAGCCGGTGTATTGTGCTGTAGTTGCATCTCTACGCCCATTTGAAGCTCCAGTTTGAATTTGTTGGCTTCTTTCATTACGGAGTAAAGACGCTTACTACTTTCATGTTCCTTGACGCATACCATCATCCAGTCTTCTGTAGTTTCCAAGTATCTTTGGAGGCCAATTGTTGAAGTTTTGTAGGACAGTTCTAGTTGAACTAATCCTCTGCCTCCTTCGGATCTGGGCACATACAGACGATCAATATCAGCTTTGGGATGATGCATGCGATAGCAAGTGAGAAGCTTTCTCGTTTTGGCGTCCATTCGCTTAATTTCAGCTATGGTCCAGTTAAGGACATTAAAGCTGTAATGCACCACTGGGACAGCCAATGTGTTTATAGCTGATATTCTATTTTTTGAGTTTAGTTCAGTATTTAGTATCAGACGTACACGCCTGTAGTACTCTTTTCTTATTTTTTTTCTTTCATTTGGGGGTGTTGTATGCCATCTCCTTCGTTAATTCCTAGGTACTTATAAGCTTCTTCATGCTCCAATTCCCTAATCTTTGTGACAAAATCTAAATCTATTGAGGGTGTTTCTGTAATTCTACCTTTCTTGAATGTTACTTTTGCACATTTATCTAATCCGAAGTCCATACCTATGTCGTCACTAAAGTATTTTACAATATTGAGGAGGCCTTTCAACTCATTGTCGTCTTTGGCAAAGAGTTTGAGATCATCCATGTATAGTAGGTGATTGAAAATTTTCTTATTTATTTTGTAACCATAGCTACTGTTGTTCAGTTCATGTGTAAGAGGGGTTAAGGATAAACAAAACAGAAGGGGTGACAGAGAGTCTCCTTGAAAAATTCCACGTCGGATATTCAGACGGTTGGATATGGCAGTTCCCCCGGTGTGCCTAAGGTATAGTTTTGTGTTCCACATCCCCATGCTGTGCTTAAGAAAGTTTAATACCACAGGGGAGACTTTGTACATTTCCAAAGTCTTAAGGATCCAAGAATGTGGAACACTATCAAAGGCTTTACGATAATCAATCCACGCTGCACTGAGGTTTCTGCGTCGTCTCCTGCAATTTTCCAGGATCATTTTATTTATCAGAAGTTGATCTTTGCAGCCATATGAACCTCTACTGCATCCCTTCTGTTCCAGCGGGAGAATGCTGTTTGTTTCGAAAAATGAATAAGTACGGTTCGTCAGTACAGACGTGATCAACTTATACGTTGTGGAAAGACATGTTATCGGTCTATAATTTTTCGGGTCGCCTGTTTCAGTTGTTTTTGGTATGAGGTATGTAATACCTTCAGTAACCCATTCCGGGATTTTATTGGGATTATTTACAAGCGTTGATAATGTTTTTGAAAGTATGCCATGGGTAGATGAGAGATGATACAGCCAGAAATTGGGCATCTTGTCATTTCCTGGGGATTTCCATTTTTGGGATTTCGTTACTGCTTGCCTAACATCATCTGTGGATATATTTTTTCATTCTTGCAGAGGTGTATCCAGCAGTCGTTCTTCTTCACGCCGTATCCATTCTGCATTTGGGTTACATTCCTTTGGGTTGCTCCAAATAGTTTCCTAAAATGTCTGTACATTATCAATCGATGGTGGCGTTTCGACATGTATAGGCGTTTTTCCAATTTCCCTGTAAAATTTCTTAAGATCTGTTCGGAATATTTTATTTTGGCGATAGAATCTACAACGTTTCTTGTTCTTAAGTTTCTGTTTCAGCATTTCCTTGATCGATGGAATATCAATTAGGGATGTAATGCTATATTTCCGTTTGATCTTTTTGGATTTACGTGTGGAAATATTAGGGTTTCTGGTGAGCTCATCTAATATAGACAGCTCACATCTGATTTGTTTTATTTCTCGTATCAGTTTGGTTTTCCAAGCTGGTTCTCTGTGTCTGTTAATTTTATTTATTGTCTTGACACCAAGCTTCCGAGTCGCTGCTAGAGCTGTTGTGTATATGACGTTGTTAACTTCTGTTATGTTTCCCGGTGGTTTATCTGTTAACAGTGTTTCCAGGGCAGCATTGTATATTTTCACGATGTGCTTGTTGGGATTTGTCATATGGATTTTCGAGAGCTGGTCTCTGTCAATTGTATGAAAGTTACTCTGCTGAGTACTTGGATGACGTCATTTTTTGCTTCGGTGATTTCAGGAATTCTAAATTAATGTACCTGGAGTCATCTTCAGTGACAATTTCTGGAGAACTAGAGGTTGTGTATAAGGTAGAATCTTCGGTTTAATTTCCTGGGAGATGATTTCGTATTTCATTCGCTTTAGCGTCCACCTCATCCTCTGTCGCATTCTTTATTTCAACATTCGTCTCAACAGAGTTTGAATGATCGGTCATAGTATTTTGTCTTATATGTAATTTTATCTTATCTATTTCTGCTTTTGAGGATCTGTTGTTTCGCATGATATCTCTGCGGACATTGGCAAGCATGTTTGGATTGAGGTTAGGTCTTATATCATTCCCCACCATATTTCTCCATATTTGGTATGTTTGATTGGTGGTGTTCTTGGCTGGGTTTTCGAGTGCAGTGAAGAAGAATGTCATAACTTGTCGATACTCTTCGCGGCTCCATTTCGTTCGTTTCATTTTTACTAGTCGATTTGGCATTGAGACACTTTGTCCAAGGTTGGCGATAATCCGGGTTTGGTGACCTAGTGTCTCTTCGTGTGTGGAAGAGTTTGTTCCAGTGACAGACTTTTCGACCTCAGACTGGTTCCTCTCTGAGGGACGCGGCCCTTGTTGTCCCGGTTGACGGCCGATCCGGTATGAGATATTATTCGTATTCATTGAAATTGGTAGAGATGCGTTTTAACCTTGACCGCCAAGGGGTAATTTTGTTCAGATTACCAGCTTTAGGACGAGACTTGAAGAAGGTCCAAGAGCCAGCCCAGATTTGAGATAGCGGGTTTATTAATATATCGAAGTTAAAAGTTCATAACAGTGTATGGTATTCAGTTGGGTAGATAATACTAAGTTTTAACTTAGTATAATCCGAGAGACACCTCCAAGTGGGATAATTAGATTTCAGTATATAGACATAAAACAAAAAAAAAAAAAAAAAAATGGACACGGGTGTCCGCTTAAGGTCTGGGGTGGGGATTAAAACTTGAAATACAAGTTAAAAAAAATTATTAGAGGAGAGAAAAGGGAACTGAAAAGCAAGGAATTAACTTGAGACATTAGGATTTACAATCATATCAAACTAAAGGAAAAGTATCATTCAAAGATGCTACATTTACCATTTCTTACAACTTCGGAGCATGGCACAAGTGACTCTCCACAAATGTTCAATTTTCCGTCGCCAACGACAGATACTTATCAAATTTTATGGGGTAGGCTGGACTTATACTACAGATTGGTAGTGGGGAATATCGAAGAATTCATTAAACAAAGGGGTAGGAGCAAGGGAATAAAAGTTATACTTTTCGGTCATCTCTCAACCTACTGGCCGCTGAAAGATATGTTTTAAAATTTTCACTCAAAGAGATGATAGACAAAGGGCAGAGCATTGTAGGAAAATTACACCTGTAACCATGAAAAAAAAAAAATATTATTATTATTATCATCATCAACTGTGGCTGTTACAATGTAACTCTTTTGAATATGAACAGACCCTTTCTCCACCCTATTTTTAACTTGTTAATTTCCGTAAATGAAAATATTTTCTGACTCAGCCTGTCGACTTGCTTAATTTCTATCTTTCCGTCTCTCAGCCTTTTTCTCTCCTCACTAAAAAAAACTTGTATTGAAATCTCTGTAGTTTCCCCCCTTTTCTTTCCTCTTTTAATATTAAAACACTTTATTCACTTTTTTTCTCTCTTCTTTTTTTTCTTCTTTTTCATTCCCTTGTGCCTGAATAAATTCAACTCCATTTCTTTTTTGTAAAACTGATCTGAATCATGGACGTCTTAATCCACAAAATAAATTAACATCTGACCTAATATTAAGTATTCTTTATTCATTACTATATTCTTGTGTTTTTATATTGGGCTCGCTTTGGATTTACATACACGGAATTACACCTACTAATCATAAAGTATATATATATATATATATATATATATATATATATATATATATATATATATATATATATATGTATATATATATATGGATATAGATATAGTTATATATAGATATAAACAGCGTTCATGTATTCAGAACCAAATCTTAAATCTGAATTTCACATGAGACAGAAAACAATAAGTAATTAATTAATATTTCATGCTAGATAACGCCCTCTCTGAAATTGCAACTAGGGTCTACTCAGCATAGTTGCACTATAAATCACATGTTGGTTCTGTGGGTGTTGAAAAAACACGAATGTGCCTGAACGTTAATAAATTTCTAATGTTGAAACAAGATGCAAAATTTTGTAGTCGGTTTGTATATGTTCTAATGTAACAGTCCATAATATATATATATATATTTATATATATATATATATATATATATATATATATATATATATATATATATATATATATATATAGTATATATATGTATGTATATATTTATATATATATATATATATATGTGTGTGTGTTTATATTTATATATAGATAAATAGATAGATATAAGGCGTTTTGAACATATGAGATGAAATATTTTTTCAAATTTCTCAAAAATGTATAAATTTAAGTTTAAATCACAAAACATAACTATTGAATAAATATTATATAATAATTTATTATTATTAGCAAATATTATTTCTATTATTTCATTTATTATTTGTATTACGAGTATTATATTTATTTGAAGTAATATGTGTCTTCTTTTTTATTATATCTTTCAATTTTTACACAGTTGCAGAGTTTTTTTTATGTATTAGCATTTAATTGTTTTTGTAAAAATTATCTGAATGTCGTTTGTCTTATAGTTACTTCCTGTTTTTAGTTACCTAAATTGATATCTCTACCTATAATAGGCGAGATGTGTGTTTGTGTGTGTGCAACGAATGCACGGCCGCAATTTTCGACGGATTTGCATCAAAATTCACATGCACATGCTCCAAGTTAGCGAAAAGGCCAAGGCCGACATTGCATTTCCCAACTCACATTATACTATATTCACACATAATAAAGAAAAAGTATCATATGCTCAGTCATAATCACTTATGTTGTGAAGTTATTTAATCTCTATCTATAAAAGGCAGGATATGTGTGTTCGTGTGTGTGTGTGTGTGTAATGAATGCACGGCTGCAATTTGCGACGGATTTGTACCAAAATTTACATGCACATGCTCCACGTTAGTGGGAAGGCCATGACCGTCATTGCATTTCACAACGCCCATTGATAGTGAAAATAATCGATTTTTTCATGCTTCTACTGCAGTTTTCATGTAGTTTGCGGTCATTTTCTACTGGCCAGAGTGAGAACCAATAGCTGGTTGCCACAAATAAGCAGGAATATTCTATTGGCCAAAGTGAGAGCCAACAGCTGACTGACACAAATGTTAACTAGCATGCAAAAAAATGTCTATAGCTGTATTCGTCATAAGTGAGAAAAATTTAAATCTGCCCTGGCACTTTACTCCAATTGGCTCCTTCGCTTGCTTAAACTCAACGTTGATTCTGATTCCGCAGAACTGGCTTGGGTGAGAAAAAGTATTTGTTGTTAATATTCTTTTTTCATTCGGTTTTTCCCGTTACGAATCCTTTTTTAAAGCTGATCGTTTTGTGTTCATTTTGTTTAGTTTTTTTTTTTTCGTAACAGATTTAATGTTTAGCATAGAGCTAAGAAAAACTTCGCAGTGTGAGAAGTAAGGCATGTACAATATTAGCACGGCAAAGGGCACTCTTTTATAGGCAAGGAAGGGCAAAAATATTTTAAGTCAAGTAATAGCGATTGCTGTATGAGTCGTACGATTTTTGAATCAAGCACGGGAAACGCCGGACCATGCTGCTAGTCTATCAATATTGTTTCGCATTCATTTTTCTATCAATTGATAGTTTAGGTGTTAGTTTTATCAAAAAGGGAATACAGAAATTATTGAATGTTAAAATAATTATTTAATAATGTTCTTTTATGTCAGAATTAAATTCCGATTAATAGTTTTATATTATTTATCTGATTTCATTTTACATAATTAATAGTTTCGAGATCTTTGGTTTATTTATGTTTTAATATTTCGTAATTAATGTTGCTTTCTAGATTTTCTTTACATAGATATAAAAAAAAAGCAAAAAATCATTGATTTTTTTAGATGTATAGCAGTCAGTTATATGTCATACATGACACACGCTTAGGCGATACATAACTGATAATACAGATTTTTTTCCAGCTGTTTGCCATTTTCTATCCAAGGCCATCGAACTCGGTGTGTCCTGCTGTTTCACCAAAAAAGAGGATTCACACATTTCCCAAATTTATTATCGTGTAAGTCAACGTAATGTATTCAATTAGAATTCGAACTCGGCTCTCTGATTCCCCAGTCCGAGCCGCTGTCGATTAATCCATCGTGCCTGATCGCATTATACATGTTCCAAAGGCTGTCATAGGTAATAGCCGAGACAAGTTCTCACTCGCTTTCATGTACATCCGTGGAATTTGTTAAATATCACCTGAGAATCATGCTCCAAGCCAGAGAATGGGCTATGGAAGACATCTGTCGCTTCGGATAGCTGGATTTCGACAGCCCATATAATTTGTCTATATAGCGAATGAAAACCTATGTTTTTTTTTAGTCTTGCTTTCTAGATTTTCTTTAGCTTGATATTAAAAAAAAACAATTAATTTTTTTGGAGATATGTAGCAGTCAGTGTCATACATGACACACGCTTAGTCGACACATGACTGACAATGCAGATTTTTTTCCCAGCAGTGATCCATTTGGTATTCAAGGCCATAGAACTCGGTCTGTCCTGCTACTTCCCCAAAGAAGAGGATTCATTCATTTCCGAACATTTGTTAAATAGCGCCTGACAACCAAGTCATGCTCCAAACCAGAGAATGGGCTAACGAGGACATCTCTCGCTTCGGATACCTGGAGCTCGATAGAACAGGTAGTTTGTCTATCTAGCGAATGAAAACCTATGATTTTATACCTCTTGCGTCTTACGGCGGTTGGATGTCAAAACTGACAACTATCTGGCAAATCTTTCAACCAAGCCATCCCCAAAAGTAATACCCTGTATTTCTTTGGATCTTGTCGGCACGGTCGAGATTGATAGGCGTGTAGTCTGTGCAGTCCTCCATTTACCATCATCTCGGGTTGCACCCTGGAGAGGTCTCTTTAATCTCACCACAAATGATCTGAACTTTAAATGAACAGCAGTCTGACATTATCTTGCGAGATAAGCGGATGCATATGCATAGATTCATATAGAAGTTGCATTGGAATGATGTAAGATACCTTCTAGAACATAAGCATCGTATTAGGAGTTAAGAAAATTTTATGAGAACCAAAACATGTTTGATATAATATTTAATTTGCTATGTAACGTTGAATACTGGATAATTCCCTTAAACCTGAAGAAGATATCCTTCACCAGAAGTATAATTCTTCCCGGGAATACCATGGATAGAACATGTGAGCAACAAGTTAGTACTAAGTAAAAGGAGACCTAAAAATACACTGCTGCATCAAGTCAGAAACAGACATTGACATTTGTGGAAAACACGATCAGGAAATACGGCTTGGATAATTTAACACGCACCGGAGCTATTAAAAGCCATTGACGTGACGGATACATTAATTAACACGTCTAATGATTTATGGCGAATGGTTGGGAATCCTGGAAGAATTAGCTGCATCGAAAAGATAAATAGATCTAAAAGAGATAGGAAATTGAGTAGAATAATGATCATCCAAGTTTTGAAAGACCAGTAAATTCTAATTATCATCATCATCAGCATAATCATCATCATCATCATCGTCATCGTCGTCGTCGTCGTCGTTGTTGTTGTTGTTGATGATGATGATGATGATGATAATGTTGTTGTTGTTGAGCCTAACTGTTGGTGAATGCTACACTTTTTCTAAATTTTTAGACGGTGACTACAGAATCACAAATAAAGAACTGTACCAACTAACCGAAACCACATCACTTGATGACTTTCACTTAAATCAATAAATAAATTAGATACAATATGTAAACCTGCCGAGAAATAATGTCATAATCTAGATGTTGATATTCCACACTTCTTTATATAAAATGATTGGCAAGAAACCCATCAATAATAGAAAGTTCGATAACGACTACTGAACGTGAGAATACTATTCTCCTGAAAATTATTCTAAGAGAATGATGTTATAAATTTCGACCGACAATTATACTGGATACCCGGACAAGCAATCCGGACTGTTTCCTTATAAGGAAACGATTAATAATACCACTATTATTATTATTATTATTATTATTATTATTATTATTATTATTATCAGTAGTAGTAGTAATAGTTATAATAGTAGTAGTATGAGTAGCATATATTGTTTAATAACTTTATATTACTATGCATTATTTGGAAAGATAGTGGATTGGTATCCTGATGCCTTCTCAACGGTTTGAAATTCAGAATTTTCCTTCATTGAGCGAAGTTGTTATTCGAGTCTAGAGAGTAAAGTTTACGATGTTATTTAACCTATAGACCGTGGGAGAAAAGGTCCATGCCTTTCGCAATGGAAATTTTGCGAAATTGAACGCAACTATCTGTCCCGGAGTTTGAACTAGAATCATCGATTTCACTTTTCAAGCCTTTATCCTTTATACTACTCTCACTTCCTTCTATTATTGTTTATTACATATGTTTATTAATACAAAATATAATTGTATGCAATAGCCATATATCTAATATCTTTGTTTATGCATACGAAATATTATGCCCATCGGAAATGCATCAATTAATGTCTAGTCAGTAGTATAGAATTCCCCTAGGAGAAAAACACATTCTAATGAACTTTGAAAAGTAAAAGAATCTTTATAAGGAAATCAACTGTCTTTCATCATTTAATCTATCCGGGATTTAATTCGTAAGTTAACTAATGTCCCGTCAGGTATTTCAGAACGTGTAATTTTCTTGTTTTTTCCTGCTGTATTTAGAAGTAACAATAGCAAGTGTGTACGTTTAATTAGGCATATTATAAAATAGAATTATCTGTCTATATCTCTGAGATGATGTATCATGATTACTTGAATTACTTACATTATTCGGACTGTTATCGTCATCGTCATTGCGATATTCACAACGTTTGGGCCAGTGTAAGGCCCGACCTTCTTCAGGATCTGTCTATATCTCTAAGATAAGGTATTATGATTACTTGCATTATTTACATTATTCGGACTGTTATCCTCATCTTTATTGCCATATTCACAACGTTTCGGCCGTTGTAGGCTCCGGTCTTCTTGAGTTGATTGGAATTTCGAAGTGAACTCGTTTTTGTCGTTCACCGGGGTAGAATATTCTAGTTCCACGTGTCATTCCTCTTTCAGATGTCTCAGTTATTCCCCTTTAATTCAACTCTCTAAGTTTCTTTTTTGTTTCACCACTTCTGGAGCCTGGTATTGAAATCACAAATCTAGTCACAGGATCTTACCAATATCTTTATCTATTTTGCGATGTGTCCTTGGGGGTACATGGCATGGCCCATGAAATTAGAACAATGTATCCCAATGGACGAAAAAAAGAGTTCCATTCGAAATTCAGTCACATGAAGATGGCCGGAGTGTAAAGCGGTTGAAACGTTGTGAATATGGCAATGAAGATGAGGGTAACAGTCCGAAAATGTAAATTAATCAAGTAATCATAATACCTCATCTCAGAGATATAGACAGATCCTAAAGAAGGCCGGGGCGTACAACGGCCGAAACGTTGTGAATGTGGCAATGGAAATGAGTGTAATAGTACGAATAATATAAATAATGAAAGTATTCAAAATAGAATTAATAGTTTTGAAATACAAATATATGTATATAAATAAAACAAACAAAATCAGATCAAAACGCTAGTATAAAATATGAATGAAATTTTTGCACTTATTTTAAAGAATATTTCACTTTTTAAACAGGGGTTAAGATGCCATAAATTATAATTTTCAGCCATACTTGAACAGCTATGACATTTGTCTGCACACATTTTGAGCGGTGATTAATGGGAAAGTCAATACCATTTGCATGATGTGATTTCTTTTCTTTCTTATTTCAGTAAAATAATCGTTAGAATTTATTTTTGTCATCATATTTCTTTCTTTCTTAATTTTTTTTTTTATTTTTGCATATTTAAAGGTTTATTTTTCTTCTTGAGAGAATTAATACTATTTTTTCTCGATTTTGTTTAGAGAATTCTTTGCACTTTCATTTAGTTTAATCTTTTTTTTTTTTCTAATTCTAATATATCCACTTTTATCTCTCTTTTCTGTTTAGAAACTAATGATTTCCTTATTTTTGTACAATCGACATTTTGTTTTCTCAATTTCCATGCACACATGAAAATATAGAGACGATATAAAATTAAATCTTACTCAAGATCAAAAATGGCGAACTACATCAAAACATTTTCCGATATATTCCGGTCGAAATATATTGCTTTCCTCCGCACTAATGCACATTGGAAAGTCACAAAGCATTTTTTCTCTTCCGGATATATATATATATATATATATATATATATATATATATATATATATATATATATATATATATATATATATATATATATATATACATATATATATATATATATATATATATATGTACATATATATAAGTACGTATATATAAGTATAGAGAACTAAATACTTTATCATTATTAGTTCCACAAATAAAAGATGTTAATTTGGATTTTAAAAGCTTTGTGAACAAAACATGGTACATCGTACGAGGCTATCTAATATTACATGTATTTCAAAACAATCCCGAGTTCAGTAGTTTGAAGTTTTAGAATTCTTTGTTCGCAAATTAGTATAGAAATTATTTTACTTTGGGTTTAATTTCAGTATTATATATTTTGAATATGATTCATTCATGCGTTTAACAGATGTATTTTAAGTTTTTAACATTTTTTTTTGAATGGTTTTGAAAAACCAATAATATTTTTATTATTGTGTCTAATTGATTGTCACAAATTAAAATCATATCATTTCCCTTGATAAAGTACTAAAGAGGACGAATCACGTCGACTGAAATATCTGATTTCTTTTGTAGTTATTTTTTTTTTTTTTAAGATATAGTCATTCACGAAATTAATGCGCGCTCGCGGGCAAAAACATGCACACACGTGTTCTCTGTCAAACACACACACAGACACGCATGCTCTCTCTCCCTCTTGAGCACACACACACACACACATATATATATATATATATATATATATATATATATGTGTGTGTGTGTGTGTGTGTGTGTGTGTGTGTGCATGTGTGTATGTATATCAGGTGATCCTATGTTCTGTCCGAATTTTAACTTTTTGTTAAAATGAACGAAATTAAAGAGTATTTTATAATGTCTAATGGAGCTGAACACTATTTTTATCTTTAGATGAATTTAAACTGATCAAATTTTTTTTCAGAGAACAATAAAATTAAATTTTGTTTGAATAAAACCCTGCTAACATGGAAGTACACAAGAATCATTTGAGGCAGATAATGCTTTATGAGTTCAATAAAATAATCTCAGCAGCCGAAGCGGCTAGAAACATTAACTAAGTTTGTGGAGAGGAATGTGTGAATGAAAGAATTTGCAGATGATGGTTTTCAAAAATTCAGAGGTGGAGATTTCACCCTTGAGGAGGAAGATCGAACCGGACGTCCAGTTGAGTTTGATGAAAAGTTTGAAAAAAATCCAGCGTTATCAGTTGAGGAATTGGCAGTGGTCCCCAGTTCAAACCATACAACTGTTCATCGTCATCTTCAACAACTTTGAAATGTTCCTAAACTTGGAAAATGAGTGTCTCATGCATTGTCTGAAAACAACCTCAAATCCCGAGATGACATCTGTTCTTCTCTCGATTCTCGCCGACTTGATTCACCTTTTTTGGATAGACTTGTGACTGGTGACGAAAAATGTATCTTTTATCAAAATGTTAAGCGTCGTAGACAGTGGCTTGGTAAAGGGGAAAGACCCCAGCCACACCAGAGAAGGGAACTTCATGGGCAAAATGTTCTTCTTTCAATCTGGTGGGATCGCCAAGGAATAATCCACTTTGAATTCTTACCATCTAATGAACAATTAGCGCTATAGTATACGGTCAGCAATTAGATCGTTTGAACCAATCTTTGATAAAAAAATGACCTGCTCTAGTGAATCGAAAAGGGGTGATGTTTCATCGGGACAATTCGCGACCCCACACAGCAAGAATCATGTCATAAATGATCGAAGAACTTTCTTGGGAGAAAATTCCTCATCCACCTTATTCTCCCAATCTTGCTCCTTCAGACTACCATGTGTTTCTTGGCTTACAGAATAATTTTCAAGAAACAGCTTTTGTAACACAGGAAGAGGTTAAAACTGACATTTGTGAGTTATTCGAATCAAAGCCAAAAGAATTTTACAGTAATGGAATTAGTAAGCTATTAGTCGCTCTCTCACAGACGTGCCGTCGCCTCTCTCTGTCTTTTTTGCAAATACTTTCATGGAAACTGCTGCGATAGGCTGCTTTTGTTCGTTCCCAGACTTCATGAATTTATGCGTTCTACTAGGCTGGCATCTCGCTCACACCCTTTCACTGTCATAACTGTTAAATGTGTTCGTCTCTTCTACTTCAATAGCTTCATGTCTCGCATTTCTCACCTGTGGAATCCCTCCCCTTTTCTTGTTTCCCTGATAGCTATAATCTCCAACTATTCAAATGTAATGTCAATCGACGTTTCCAGATACCTTGATCTATCCATTATCCTTCTATTCATCTTTTCCAAGTTCTCTCCTATTTGCTCTCACTCAATATATATATATATATATATATATATATATATATATATATATATATATATATATATATATATATATATACATAATTTGCTCCATATGTGGCCTTCTTTGTAAATCAGTAGCGGGTTTTAAATGCCACTTAAGATTATCACACAAAATTCGAAACCGACGGGAGAATTCATTAGATATATATATATATATATATATATATATATATATATATATATATATATATATATAGATAGATAGATAGATACATACATACATACATACATTTAATTTTAAAAGACTACAGTTATAACAGAAATGTTTTAAAATACTAATATTTTAATTTTAAAAAAATTATAAATATTATTTGAGTAACCTCCATTGTTAACTTTTTTTTTAAATCAACAGTACACGTTTCATGCTCATTTACAAAAAAATCACAAGTATCTATTACATTAATTTTTGTTTTAGAATTTCACTCATAGAGATGATCCTGAATGAGATTGAAATGTCTTGAGAAAAAAAAAGTAATGCGAAAAACTATGGCGCTTTCTTTAATGAGTTTAATAGAAACATAAATAAATTTATCCGTGAAATTGAAAGCATTAAAAAATAGACATATCTCTCGATTATTCAACTAATACTTGACTATATATATCTATCTATCTATCTATCTCACTATATATATATATATATAAGGAACCGTTAAAAATATGAGAATCCTTAAATTTAAAGTTGTTTTAGCATGCATATATATATATATATATATATATATATATGTATATATATATATATATATATATATATATGTATATATATATATATATATATATATATATATATATATATATATAGTTTTTTTAGCATGCATTATATATATATATATATATATATATATATATATATATATATATATATATATATATATATATATATATATAATGCATCCTAAAACAACTTTAAATTTAAGGATTCTCAAGTTCCTGTTAAAGTAAACGTAAACTCCTCCTCTAACATCATTTACACATATTCTTTTATTAGACATTGAATTACAAATCTTATCAACTTCCATAATTTATCTTGGTTCACACAATTATTCTGAATAATACTTAATACTTATGAGCTTTCTTAAATGTAAATACTTTGAAAATATATCGATGTTGTCTACCCCTGAATAAATCTTTAAAAATAAAACAAGATGCTTTCATTTGCCTTGGTAATGTCCACCGGCGAACGAAACGCTTCGGCAAATATTAGATTTATCTTTTCGTTCATTCATATTGTCTTTCTACAGTTATATTTTATTTATATCTCTATCTAACAAACATATCGTATATATTCACAAGTCCCTAGAATTTGAAGATCTAATTTTGAAGTTAATATTAATGATGTTTCGTCATACATGAGATATAAAATTAGTATATGTGCTGCTGGCAATGGCTACACATTTGACCAAATATATTATCCATTTACTGTTGTCAAATTGACTTCAAAATGACGTCTTCAAAATTTGAATGGTAAGCGAGTATATGCGGTATATATATTTTTAATTTAATTCTTTAAACGTTATTTTAAATCGATACTCATATTTGGTTAGATTCTCCGTACATAAATACACATAATTGTTAGTGTCTGTTTATATTTCTGAGATGAGGTATTATGTAAATTATTTTCCTTATTCGGACTATTGTCCTCATCTTTGTCCCCACGTTTATCACGTTTCGGTCGTTGTACGCTCCGGCATTTTTCGTGTGGTTTAGATGCCGGTCTAAAGCGTTCAGTTCGACATTCCAACCAACTGCAGAAGAAAGGAGCGTACAATGGTCGAAACGTTGTGATAAACATGGCGAAAAAATGAGGACAATAGTCCGAATAATGTAACTAGTGTAAATAGTTTAAAAAAAAACAACAAAAAACATATTACACAGTATACTTATTTATTTACATATTCCAGCCTGAATATTCTTAAAATCTTGTTAGCAAAATATGCGTCATCCGGTAGTATTCGAACCTGAGACCACTAGGGGAAATCTTCATGAGATCTGACGTGCCTTGACCGCACGGACACGTAGGAAATGAGGACTGAAGGTGGAAATTAATAAGTATACTGCTTAATAATGAAAACAGAACATCAAATCAAATATGTGCATCCATTTAAAATAAAGTTAAAACATATCTCTCTATATAAAAGTTAGGATGTGTGTGTGTGTGTGTGTGTGTGTGTGTGTGTGTGTGTGTAACGAATGCACGGCCGCAATTCTCGACGGATTTGCAGCAAAATTTACATGGACATCCTCAAAGTTAGCGGCCAAGACCGACTTTGCATTTCCCAACTCACTTCGACAGTTGAAATAATCGATTTTTTCATGCTTCTACGGCAGTTTTCATGTGGTTTGCGGCCATTTTCTAATGGCCAGAATCAGAGCCTATAGCTGGCTGCCACGAATAGGGAGGAAGATTCTATTGGCCAGCATGCAAGCTAACAACTGACTGATACAAATGTTAACTAGCATGCGAAAAAATCGATAGCCGCATTCGTCACAAGTGGGAAAAATTTAAACCTGCATGGCACTTTACTCCAGTTGGCTTATTCGCTTGATTAGACTCAACGTTGATTCTGATTCCGCAGATCTGGGTTGGGTGTGAAAAGTATTTGTTGTTAACATTGGTTTTTCATTCGGTTTTTCCAGTTACGAATCCTTTTTTTAAAACTGGTCTTTTGTGTTCATTTTGTTTAGTTCTTTTTTCAGAACAGATTTAATGTTTAGTATAGAGCTTAGAAAAAAATCGCAGTGTGAAACAGGCAAGAAGTAAGGCATGTAGCACCATCAGCACGGTAAGGGCACTCTTTTAAAGGAAGGGCAAAAATATTTTAAATCAAGTGATAGCGATTGGTGTATGAGTCGTACGATTTTTGAATCAAGCACGGGCAAAGCCGGGTCATGCTACTAGTAAATTATAAATATGTCGGATTTAACGAATTTCCTTAAATTCAATTATATATGATTGTGTGTCCGTATTTGTATTATATATATATATATATATATATATATATATATATATATATATATATATATATATACACACACAAAGAAAAAATCACGCTTAGAATCAATCAGCAATATTAATGCTATTATTGGCGATATTCATCGCAAGTAGTATATAATTTATGCATTAAAATACTGTTAATCATACACTAATTAAATTTTAATGCATACATTATATACTACTAGCGATGGATATCGCCAATAATAGCATTAATATTGCTGATTGTTTCTATGCGTGATTATTTCTTTCTATATAAATTATATGCTGCCTATATATATATATATATATATATATATATATATATATATATATATATATATATATATGTTAGATTCTTCCATCGATTTTAACGTATGAATAATTATCTGCATTTTGAGACCGGATAGAAAATTTCACAAACGAACAGTACATGAGAATGTATTGCATCCTACGTGCAGCAGGAACATGTTAGGTGTCTTATTTTGATTTCTCCTTTCATGTAGCCGACGGATGTTTACTTCTCAGTGCAGTTATATGAATGCTGTATTTCTTTAGCTCTAATGTGGAAATAATTAGATGCAGTTATCAGAAAACCAACACAATGATTTGTTTAAAGTGGTGAAAGTTTGTGTCGGACCATACGCTATTTTGTCATTTGTCGCTAAAAAAGTAACGATGCAAAATTCTTGCCAAGGAAACGCCGAACGACGACAGTCCTCATGCGTTTTTTTTATGGCGGAGGTTGACCAATACGGATCACAGTTAATAACTGTCATTAAGGTAAGCGCCTCTTGACAGACTTATGTTATCTGAACAGTTTTTATTTTGAAACGAATACTAAAAGGTTTGCTAAACAAAGCTCCCATAACCTCCTTTCACTTTCATCAAAGACAGCTAGACAGCATCAAATCTGAAAATGGTACTTTACATAACTCCGCAAATATATATATATATATATATATGTGTGTGTGTGTTATACGGGATGTCGGAGGGAACAGATCGTCATCAATGTGATAATATATTGCTATACTTTTAAAATAATAATAACTTATAAAATTATTATCAATTATGTGAGTATATTTGGAAGATGAATAATAATACAAATTTGACTCGTACTAAAAACGAAACAAAATAACATTATGAATGTGGACCCTTTTTAGACAAAATTGAAATTACGTTTCTTTGCAATTAATAAAGCAGAAAATGTAAATGAATAAAATTCATCAAAAATGTTATTAAAATAATCTTTGAATATTAGTAATGATAGATGAAGAAATCAGAAATAATGTGCCACTAGTCAAAGATAAACAAAATAAACATTACAAATACGCTTTCTTCTAATTCCAAAAATTATGACCACTCTCGTGAAAACAATAAAAAAAAAACAGATAAATAAATGTTACGCTTAGATGTAACTAGATTAGAATTATGCCTCTATAATTAATTTAACAAAAATGAAATACATTAAATGTTCGTAATTTATTTCATGCTTACATTGCTAAACGATTTTTTTTAAATAAAAAGTAAAAAAGACACAAGATAACTCGCTCTATGCCACAACTTATCTTAAAAATAAACAAATATGAACAACCGATTATAAAAATATGTATGTTAAATATTTTAAATAAATAACCTTGCGTATATTATAATATATTAAACTAAGAAAAATATAAGAAAATGGATTATTAAAAGTAAAACAATCAAGACTTTCCTTTATATATGACACTGATTTCAGATTTCTTTGAGCAAACCTTCCGCCCCCCCCAAAAAAAATCCCTAGAAACCCAAATAAAAAAACGTCCGTTTACTCCGATATCATATATATATATATATATATATATATAGATAGATAGATAGATAGATAGATAGATAAATGGATACATTGTTTATTTGTTTAGATGGGTGTATATGAATATATATATATATATATATATATATATATATATATATATATATATATATATATATATATATGTATGTACATGGGTATGTGTATGTGTGTACACGTCTATATGTATGTATGTACGTGTAAATGTAAATATGATGTTGTGTATGTGTGTATACGCATGTTTTTGAACACAGCAATATAGGTTCTTGCTAGATTAGATAATCATTATATTTTTTTTTATATGTTTATATTTGATTTGTAACATTTAGTCAAATTTTCTTAATTACACAGCGGTCCTTTTATAAATGCCCTTCAGTATTAGTTCCACCCGCCCCATCTCTCCCTCACCCCTTTTTTCTTTACTTTTCCGCTCCCTCCCTCTTTTTAATGATCTTTAAGATTAGATCGTCTATTGTGTGTGTGTGTGTTACCTCAAAATGTATCCTTTCCGGTGACATCTTTAATGCATTAGACATCCGACAACATTCATATTTCTCTCACTTAAACCGTCTTTGACTCCCCTATCTAAAACTTCTCTCTGTTAAATCATAATCACCCACCTTCATCTTTAGACCATCCTGCTCTTCTTCTGTTCTTCTCTCGTCTGTTACCCCTCTCTATAGCTCTAACATTCGTCCCAAACTCTCACTAAATTTTATTTTTATTCCCGGAGTTGTTTTTTTCTGTTTTCTTTTTGAATTTGTAGATCTGATGAATGGGATCGTATTTACGATTCCAATGGAATAAATTATGTCCATGGAATATTAATGTTTAATCCTTTTTATTATATCCTTACTCTGTCCTGGACATTGAGTTCTACCTGGATTCTATCCTCTTGGAATTATTTTTTATACAAATATATATGTATGTGTATGTATGTATGGATATATATTTATGTATTTTGTGTATGTATGTATGTATGTATGTATGTATGTATATACATATATATATGTATATATTTTGCATATGTATGTGTATATTTACCACTAATATTATCTATCTATCTATCTATCTATCCATATATATATATATATATATATATATATATATATATATATATATATATATATATATATATATATATTCATATTAATACATAAACCAATAAACCATAAATCATTTCCCCTCTATTATTCCCTCTCTTATTAATTTTCTCTTGTTGTATTTATCGTTTTTCTTCTGAACAAAATTATCTCATATTATATTTTTGCATATAAAATTTGGATATATTTTTATATATATATTTAATATTTATCCGTACAAAAGAAGAGCGAAGTTTCATTTCGATCCGAACCTGTAACAGAGAAGTTGCCAATGAAGGCACGCCTAATTACATTAGCACAAAATGTCGATAGTTAAATAATTACTGTAATATAGTAATGTCATGTTTGACCATGACATCTGTGGCAAGAATACACCAGGCTAGAAGTATTCGACATTTAACCACACCTACGTGAGCGGTGCTTATCATTAAACCTGACGGTGTGTCCTATGTGCATCTGACAAAGTTGCTTTAACATATTCTTATTTCCCACAGTTGGGCCTTAAGTTAACCATAAATTGTATATACGCATCACAGATAGATATAATATGAATTAATTCATTGTATTATAATATTATGATACTTTCACAATAACATATTTTAGAGAACAAAACGCCTACACGAAAATGATATAAGATTGGGTAATATTTAATGAGGAAGTTACACGTTTAAATACCGACATTTTGTCACATTATGTATCATCACTTGAGACTTGTGATATATCCACAATTTCTCTGTAGGGACTCTAGTGTTACATTTCAAAGTGAATCAACGGCAGAAAACTTTCTTCGATTATTTCTTAATCGCTTTATTACAAGGGTGACACAACTATAGGTATCGTTTCTAGGAGAACCTAGAAAGAGGGAGATAGAGAGCACTTATAAATATTTCGCTGATTTACATACCATTTTCTGCTGCTTACTTGTATCCTTTCTCTAATCAGTGCATGCAAATCCTTCCCAGTTTTGAAGACTCGGATGAGCAACTGTCGAAACCGTAGCGCACTTCTTCGCACGTTTTTCCATCCGTCTTAATTTGCAAATTTGAAAAAAAAATTACACTCTTAGGATTCCACCTCAACCATATCGTCAAATGGCAGGTCTTGTAATTTATTTAAAAATCCTACTAATTCTATAGAACATTGTATGGGTTTTTTTGGACAACTTTGGAAATCAGGTATTATTCCCGAATCTTTCTCATTTCTCAGATTTCGGCTTATTGTTTTGTGCGTGACACATTTTCTCTCCAGAGTCTATCTTACATAAATATAAGTCTACCATGCGGCCATGCTTGAAATATTGCTGCCTCATATTCTCCGGTGTTTTCTTGCTTCCTTTATCATATACAAAAAGAATAAGCAATAATATTGTCCCTGATCTTGTTGACCGGCTTCATTCACTTACCACCACCGTTGACTTTTCTATGAATACTTTAATGGTAATTGTTCGGATGAAATATTAGTAATGGTATTCATATTGTAAATACTCTTTGGGGCCGGTGTAAAAGTTGTTGTTTTATTCATGACATTGAATGGTACGTATGGGGTTTAGTTAGAACTTTCATGGAGACATTAAGGTATTATGGTGGATGAAGTAAGAATGGTAAGTAAGAATGCGTTGTTTTGGTGTACGGAATATTGTTGTATGTTTGGGTCAGTGTTTGTGGCTAGATAAGATTAATGTTAAGACAGACGAACACCGTCCTTTTCTCCTGTTCTCCATTTTGGCCTTGTGCCACATTTTCTGAACATAAGAGAAGTAAATATCGCTCTTATCTATGGTACCTAATTCTCATGAATTTAAGCGCAGTACTAAACTAGCATCAAGATCTCATGACAGTTGGCCTGGCTAGACCTAACCGTCAGTTCTTTTCTCGCCGTTAATATAGAGGTAAGTTCCGGAAGAGGCAAAATATTTTTGACAAAAGACCAACAGTAAATGTATAGTTCCATAAAATTTAAACGCAAAAAAGTTATTGGAAGAATACAAGAGTGGAAGCAGTTCTTTTTTGAGGAATTTATGTTTCTAAGAGAGACGGAAATTTCGAAATTAATTAAAAGTCTTGGATATTTTCTGTTAATTCACATCAAATAATGTAAAGTTACTTGTCGCAAATATTACTCCGGCAAAGAAATTGTAAATCAAAGTTTGTTAGTTTGTTTGTTTATTTATTTATTTATTTATTTTTTCTTTGTTAAACATTTCACACTCTTTTGAAATTATGAATCAAAATTCGTTTAGCTCGCAACAACTCCCAGCCTCAGAATGAAAAAATACCAAAAATCATAGAGTTGTTCCCATTTCGAACGCACGGATGATATTCGAGTTACTTAAAAAGATTTTTTTCCAATTTAAAAGAAAAGAAAAAAAAAATTTCCCCTTTTTATCGGGGTGAATGCGACGTAGACCCCACACATAGCAGTAGAGCACCCGAGTCACCCACATTTAGGGAAATGGCAAGAGCCTACCAGATCGCAGTGCAATGAAAGCGCTTCGATCTGGGAGAATTTGCTGTAAATTTTAATAAATGGAAATTATTTTTAATTTGATGCGAATTAACAGAAACGATCCAAAGTCTGTACAAACGCTTGATTTATTCAGTGTGTATAATATAGATAGCAAATTCGTACATAAAGAAAGGAAGCTATAAAATTTCTTTCCCATGGTTTTTGAGGTCAGCCTAACAGCAGAAGTTTAAGCAGCGTGGAATTGTGTTTCTTTGATTACCAGCCAACAATGAACAAATCATTCCAAGCGGTGCATGGCTCTTGACCTTTTGTTGCTGTGTCAAGATTAATGATATTGAAAAAATATTTTTCAGTAAATTGATTGTGGTGTTTATACTTACGTAGACAAAGGAGGGAAATTATTTTGACTGTGACTGTTTAACGCTTACAAAAAATAAAAAATAAAAATTCTATGTCCACCTGTCCGGATATTTAAACATGACTCCCAACTGGAACGGGATGCGACACAAGTTCATGCTTATTTTGGGGAACCCGAGCGCGTACACTCAGTCCAAGCACAAAAAAATGACCAACCCTAAAATACTTAGCTCGGTAAGTAGGTTATGCGTTGTTTATTCTCTGTCTTTTCTGTTTTTCTCTGTCCCACTTGCATTCAATCTGTCCTGTGACTATAACGTTTTCCAAACCGTCTTTTCTCATTAGCTATAATAGAAATTTCAACTGTACCATACTGATGTTAAGTATAAGTGACGTTTATGTTTCAATTTTCTAGAAAAATCCGTCATTTTTCACATCTTCGGTCGATTTTTTTCTTAGCATCTTTCTGTAGAACCGCATTCTATTTCTCCAAGATTTAACCGCTTTATATTATAAATTTGAAAAAATAAATTTGTTCATTCTTTCCGAAAATGTCGTCTTAAATGTCGAGGATTATACCACAATCCTGCAGACATGCAATCTTTGAAACAGTCTGGAAATTGCATTCGAATTAGTTACATTTGTCAAATGATGGTAACTGTTCGTTAAAACGGATCAAAATCGATACATTCTCAATGAAAGATTGTCCACAAAGGATCGATTAATTTTAGGTTGGCTACATTTCGCAATTGATGATAACGCGTCATTTTGACATTAACTAGGTTTGAGTCAAATTAGCGCAGCTGCAAATTGGACGAAATTTTCGGACCGATTCGACATAAGACCTGCCGTAAATGAACCTGTCCTCAAGGTAAGTACTTAATCTTATCATTGCAGAACTACTTAGGTACACAAGACTAGGCAGTGAATTAATAGCAGGAATATATTGGCGAGAAGCCTGTATTGTTCATGGATATTTTTAAAATAGTTCTTATATTTGTGGGAATGAAATAAACAAACACCAACATCCAAGAATGCAAATGGTATTAAATCTGGGTTCATCTTATGGTAATATCAAATGAAATAATGTCTAGTATATTTTTAGTAATTTATTCTAGCTGTACACCGAAATTGTATTGGTAGAATATATATATATATATATATATATATATATATATATATATATATATATATATATATATATTTTAAAAATTGTGCATTCTTTATTCTAAAAAATTATTTAGTAACGTAGTTAAATAGAATTGTATAGAAATTCTGAAATATTAACTGAAAATATTAACTTTCTCAGGGAATAACAATGTAATTATTATAGAAGTTAGAATGAAAATTATAATATTGTTAGGTAATAGCCACTAGATGTTTATGTTGTCTAGCCTAGGATAAATTTGGAGATGGAATTCAGATATGATGAGAAAGCACAGTACAACATCTTTAAAGGGAAACAATATTGAGAACTTGCATTGACAACCTTTACAGTGCAAAAAAGAGCATCTTACTTATTATAAAACGCAGATTGTGTGTGTGTGTGTGTCGGTAACGTTCATATATTGGATCGGATTTCCTACATTTTTCAAACGATTTCAACAAAACTTCACAGGACTACGTAAAATTACCTTGCGGTGGTTCTAACAGCGCTAAAAATGGGGAAAAACACAATTGTTTTTGCATAAAATCAAAATGAAAACACGATTAAGACGCATTAATAAAAGGGGGATAACTCACATCGGGTTCAAACCCTTTTTTTTTGTGTGTGTGTGTGTGTGTGTTTGTTTGTTTATATATGGCATCGGATTTCCTACATTTTTCAGCCGATTTCAACAAATCTTCACTTTTTTTTTGTAGGTAGTGTTTCTTATTGTCTTGCACACTTTTTTTTCTTTATTTTTACATTCAGAATGCTTTAAAATTCCATTTAAAAGACAATTGTTTATAATAATATTCTATTCCATCGGTAGACTCATAACGATTGAAAACAATGTTTTTGTTTGAGTTTGGGTTTGACCAATTCGTAAAAAAAAAAAAAAAAAAAAAAAAAAACTAATTAAGACATGCGTGTCCGTCAACCTTAAACAAATAATTTTTGTCAATTTTATTTTTCAGTCTTTATGATGGTCGATACTTGATCAATCTCTAATTGTTATATCCCCGGGCAACGCCGGGTTCTACTGCTAGTTTCTTATATTTTCTTCGGCATGTGCCTCTTTCTAATTGTACAACTCTCTCTATCTCTCTATCTCTCTCTCTCTCTCTCTCTCTATATATATATATATATATATATATATATATATATATATATATATATATATTTATATATATATAAAAGTGAACATAGAAGTAAACACTTGGAGGCGACAGTCTGTTTCATGCTATATGCAATCGTCAGGCCACGTGTGCTGTTATTTTTCTCGGCTATTTATATATATACGGGTTAGTGGTGCATTGTGGGTATTCTATTCTATTCGTGGAAAAATACGAAAACAACTATTGACTGGTTCCACAGCATAAATAACAAACAAAACTGCCAATTCTTACAATTAGACATAAAAGAATTTTACCCATCCATAACAGAACGTATGCTAGATAAGGCCATCAACTTAGCTCAGGAACAAGTAATAATACAACCAAGCGAAATCAACATCAATTAAGCACTCCCGTAAATCACTATTATTCCACAATGAAGAAGCATGGATAAAGAGAGATGGGATATTTGACACTACAATGGGAAGCTTTGACGGTGCTGAAGCATGCGAAATCACATGCATTTAATTACTAAACGAACTGAGCAAAATAATAGATAGAAATGACACAGGACTCTACAGGGACGATGGTCTCATAATCTTAAGAAACTGTA
>OZ010591.1:86574659-86664659 GCA_963932145.1 Acanthosepion lycidas | reverse complement strand
GTTTGAAATTATTTTCGTTTAAAAAGAATTATTTTTTCTTGAAGATTTTATAATAGTTTAAATTTTTAAATCTTTAATTATATATATATATATATATATATATATATATGTATATATATATATATATATATATATATATATATATATATATATATATATGATTAAGATCAACTAGTACAAAATCATGCATCATTTCCAAAGATTTATAACAATATAATATTCAAAGAAAAATTAAAAGATGAATTAAAAGAATTCTTTGAAGAATTCATTATACATCAATTTTTTGGGGGACAATAATATCCTTTACACACCGTATTCATGAAAAGAATTAAAATCTTTTTTTAAATGGAAAATGTCATTTGTAATTTTTTTTTTACACGATTAAGTACAGAATTTCATTAACTGTCATCGATTAATACAAAAATAATTCTCCAAGGAAATCTAGGTATAACTAATATATACGTAAAAGTCTACAAAATGAATTTATCTAAATTACATAAAATTATATAAGAGGGAGTGTTTTGACCAAGGTTTTCTAAAACTATTCTCAAATACATTATTTAATTTGTGAAGGTGTTCTCAAAGATTCTTTCTAATCTGACAATTATTTTTCTTTTGCAAGAATTTCCGAATCTATGTATTTTTCACCGAAATACTGACGCTAAAATTTCATATACAATTTTAAGTTCCCTCAGTTTCGCAAGAATAAAAAATATTTAACTAAATTTACAAACGTTCTGAAAAGTATTCTAAAAGCATAATTAATAACAAATATTTTGAAGATAAAACATTGTTTTTATTAATTTTGGTGAATCACCTATGCTTATATTTTAGCGAATCTCGCTCTCTCTCTCTCTCTCTCTCTCTCTATATATATATATATATATATATATATATATATATATATATATATATATATTTCAATAAAGGTGCAATCAATTTACAAATTCATGAATTATTCATACATAAAACAAAATACAAAGGTTAATGATTAAATGGCGAGAAATCCATCTTCGCGAACAATTCAATAATATACAAAAACCCCGAATCTGTTTATGAATGAAAAGATCCTGTTTCATAAATTTCCGTCGCATTAAATAATTACAATAATTACAGTAATCATTAACCTTTGTATTTGTTTTATGTATGAATAATTCATGAATTTGTAAATTGATTGCACCTTTATTGAAATTAAAATAACTGATCCAAGTGCAACTTTTGGATAATAAGTGCGACATTACTGTAATAATTGAACAATATAATTCATGCCACTTTGACTGAAAATTTACCAGTAAAAAAGAATTCTCTATCACTACATTTGTACATAAACGCAGAATTTTAACCTTAAAATTTAAATTCAAACTCAGCGTGGCGACTGCACTCTCCAAAACTATAACACACATTTCTCATAGCATTTTTCGGATTACAACCTTGTTTTCGTTTGTCCGCTTATTACTGAAAGTATAAACAAGAACACAATATTTCATACCTGAGGATGTCTGTAGGAACAGACGAAAGCTTGTAAAATAAAAAGATCTAATGCGACGGAAATTTATAAAACAGGATCTTTTCGTTCATAAACCGATTCGGGGTTTTTGTATATTATTGAATTGTTCGCGAAGATGGATTTCTCGCCATTTAATCATTAACCTTTGTATTTGTTTTATGTATGAATAATTCATATATATATATATATATATATATATATATATATATATATATATATATATATATATATATATATGAATGAATGATAAATTATAAAATTCTTCGTCTGAAAGGTTTCGTCACTTAGGACATCATCGGTCTAGCTTTGTTTAGTTTGATGCGACTGCACAGGCGCTTAAACGAGAGACGGTAAGAATTTTAAATTTAGAATTTTTTTGTATTGCATTTTGGGTATGCCGACTATCCATTTTCATTTAGATTCTTTTTTTTTCTTTACATTATTTGTTTATTATATAACATACATTAATATTTTTCTAATTTTAAAATTGCAAGCGTCTCCAAATCGTGCGCATGTGAGGTCGAAACAACGTAAAGAAACCTAGGCAGATGAAGTCCTCAGGGACGAAATGCGTCAGTCGAAAACTTTTTCCACATTGACATGTCATACATTTTTCCTCTAAAATTCTTCTTGGTATGTAAAAATGTATATATCTTTATCCCATACTCACAAAACACAAACACACACACAAAAAAAAACATACCTACACACATATTTTTGTGTTATATATATATATATATATATATATATATATATATATATATATCAAACAACGAGCGAAAAGTATATTTTAACGAGGAGAATAAAACTGCAAACATTTTAAAGTTATATATATATATATATATATATATATATATATATATATATATATATATATATGTGTGTGTGTGTGTGTTTGTGTGTGTGTGTACTTTATTTGACATAATTTGGTACGCGCGTTTCGTATATTTTGAATTTCATTAGGCGACGAGTAGTTATTTCCGCGTATTATTTAAAGGAATTAATTTTGCCTTATGTTTTCAAATGTTTAAACATTTGATGTGTCTGTGTATAAGCATGTGTGTAGGAGTGTGAATATCAGTGTGTTTTAGATCGATCCTAAGATCAGAACATAGGAAGAATCAACCAAAAATAGGGAATTAAAAAGATAACTTTAAAAATATATGAGGACATTCACCAACACTTGCAAACACCAGAGACAATTAGATGCAATTTTATTCTTCTAGACGACAGTCTTTGTAAAGAAACGTTTTTTGAGTAAATTACAATGGAAAGACATGAGATTTTAGGATTCGTAACCAGGGCACGTAACCTGTATTGATTCAACAAAAATACAGGCAGGAATAATGAGAATATAAAAAAGAAAGACGGACGAAATGATCGTAAAATGAAAAGGTTCTCTTGTGTTTATTCCGCAGGGGTCTGCTCGAGAACAGATACTTGTGCTGGACAGAAAGATAGGACAGAAATGTCTACAAAAATAAGAATAAAATCAAGAAAAAATGTTCATTAGAATGAAGAAATAACGGTGAAAGGTAAAATAACCAGACCCCACACATTAAGCTGTCTCTGAAGTGTGTGTGCAAAACAACATATGCATAAACAGAGGAAAACTTATACAGAAAGACACAAGCCTGCCATATACAGATATATATATGTATATGTGTGTGTGTTTATATATTAGGTTGGTGCAAAAGTAATGACGTAGTAATGTCGTTTTTTGACGTTAAAAAATACATCAAAAAAAGACATTATTACGCCATTATTTTTGCACCAACCTAATATATATTTGTTTGTGTGTGTGTGTGTGTATGTATGTAAATATACATACACACACAAATACATACATACATACATATATATATATATATATATATATATATATATATATATATATATATATATATAGTAGCGGCCATAATATACGGAACGGAATCAACAAAGACATAAATATGTGTATTCCTAAAAAAGTAATGCATGATTAGCAATGAAATTTTTACCGAATAAAGATGAGGGTGTACTGCATAAATATTATACAAAGTTACAAAAATTTACATAATAGTTTTTTTTTTTGTTTTTTTTTAAATAAAGATTAAATGGAACAAAGGAAATAAGTTACTGGACAAAAGTTATGGAACGATGTTAATAATTTGTATAAACTTTTGCAATTATCTTCCTAACATTTTCTATTGGATTCAGGTAGGGGCACTGAGCTGCCCACTTCATTAGGGCCATAACATTCTGAGCCTTGTGCATTGTTCTGCATGGAAATAAGCGATTCATAAAGATTATGGTGTAATCTTGGTACTACATGCTGCTGAAGAAGCCTTTTGTAAATCTCAGCATTGATATTCCCATGTACGCGGATGATAGGGACAACTCCTGCAGATGAAATCATTCCCCACACCATCACACTGCCGCCACCAAACTTAATGGTTTTCTTGATACATTGAGAAGACAGTTTTCATCTGTTCTACGGTGTACGTAAGTTTTGCCCTGAGAACCAAATATATTAAACTTGGATACGTCACTGAAATCAACTGTATCCCATTGTGCGTCAGTCAAACAACATGTTCTCTCACATATTCCAGGCGTGCCCTTTGGTTTCGCTTTGAAATGAGAGGCTTCGTATCTGGAATACGGTCATGCAATCCTGCATTTTTTAACCTGCGAGCAACTGTTTTAATTGAGATCTTATTATCTGTCTCTTCATTAAATTTACGGGCAATTCATGTAGCAGTTTTCTAAACTGTTTTTCGTAGATATTCTAACAATTCTTCGATCTTCACTTTGCGATATTTTTGGAGGTCTGCCGGTTTTTGGTTTTGCATCTCTCGTTTTATCGGTTTTATACCTACTAATTCCACGATAAACGATACTTTTAGAACTATGAACAATATAAGAAGTTTCTGAAATTGACTTTTTTTCTTGATAGTTAGCGATACTGATATTTTTTTCTTTCAAAAGAGAGCGTTTTGCGAGTAGAATTTGCCATTTTGCTTAAAAATGAAGTCCTAATTATAGATGAACTTTTACTTATTGCTGAAAAGGCCCATAAGGTTTTTTAACAATGTAAATTAAAAGTATATGCAAATTATTAACATCGTTCTATAACTTTTGTCCAGTAGCTTATTTCCTTTGTTTCATTTAATCTTATTTTAAAAAAAAAAAAACTATTATGTAAATTTTTGTAACTTTGTATAGTATTTCTGTACTACACCCTAATCTTTATTTGGTAAAAAATTCATTGCTAATCATGCATTACTTTTTAAGTAATACAAATATTTATGTCTTTGTTGTTTCCGTTCCTTATATTATGGCCGCTACTGTATATATATATATATATATATATATATATATATATATATATATATATATATATATATATATATTATTAGGCCGTTTTCATTGTTGATATTACTGTAAGTTGGTTCTCCACTTCACCTATCCCTTACAGCTCTCAATAATTTTTGTCCTTTTGCTACTTCCCACAGACAGTGTTCTGGCATCGACATATTTAAGCCTGCTAAATATGTCATGATTTGCTTTTCCTTGTCCCTCTTTCCTTCTATTCGACCTGAGAGTATTCTCCGTCCTTCTTTCTCATTAGGTTTCCCAGAAATGTCAGCTGCCTCTTAGTGGTGTTATGTATATTTTTCTTCATTTTCATCCTCTTCAAAACTTCGTCATGGTCCACACACTAAATCCATGCAATTCTTAAAATCTTTCTGTAGAAACATATCTCTGCTACCTCGAGTCTCTTCCTCATCTATGAGGAGACTGTCCATCATTCGCTGCCGTTAACGAGGACAGTTGCCAAATAGTAGTGTTTTATTATTTTTATTTTTTTGTTTTTGTTTTACATGAAGTCATTATGCTTTATATTTTGAAATGATATATTTCTGACAGAGCCATGTATGTGTCTGTGTGTGTTTAAATGACTTTTAATGGAACTGCTGTTACATAGCTCTAACGTGAGTTGTCTGGATAGGCATTTAGTAGTTTGACCGGTGTAATTATTTATGAGTTTGGTTTGATCAGAAACCGTGACTTTAAGGTTCATTGAACTTGAAAATAAGGTTGGTTCTTTGTATTTTTACGCATTTTGTGTCCAGAAAATAAAACACCTGTAAGAACACAAGAAGAATTAAATAAAATGTTTAAAGCAGTACCTAATCTGTCGTCTTTAAAGAAACATATATGAAAAAGAGATTACTGCATAAAAATATATATGTGTGAGTGTGTGCACCGCCAGGACAATATATATATATATATATATATATATATATATATATATATATATATATATATATATATATACACACACATATATATATAAATTGTTATCCACAGACAGACTGTTTCACTGTATCACAAATCTTCATTGTGGTAAGGTATCCGTTTACTTCAAGCCGGGATTGAAACCCGACCTATTTGGCATCAGTCAGAGATCCTAGAGCTTGAGAAATGGCAGTTTTAACGTTTTCTATACGAAATTTCGCCCGGGGACCTCAATTCAATTGAAGAGCTATGCATTTATAGCACTAAAATCGACAGTTTTTCAATTAACTTTTTCTCCAACAAGAGAGATAAACTGGACATTCCGAGAGCATACACACACACACACACACACATGCACACACAATCTTTTAAATGTTTTAAATGACATCACCACGCATTGTTTATTTCTATGATCTCACTATAATACAAGGATCTTCTTTAGAAGCCAACGACCAGACTATCCTCACATATGGTTTGATTTTAATGCTCAAGCCTTGTGCAGAAAGAAACACAATTTTCAGAATAATGTAATAAAAACAATTGGTGCATCTAACATGCCACCAGGCTGCCTTAACTTCTGAATTCAAGGTTGTCATTTTCCTAGAGTGGTTACCAACCAAGGCTATCGTTTCGAGTTTTTCTTGCCATTTGCTTTTAGCGGAAGGGTTAAGGGACGGATTCAAAAATGTTTCGAAGGCATTTGCACGTAACTGAATGTAACGAATTCGACTGGATTTGAAGCCAGGGTATTCAATTTCTCTATCATTTACTGTACATCAACGGCGTTAAGTAGCGTCGAGGCTGATGGTCGAGCGCTTGTGAATAGCAATTGCTGTAATATTGAATGTGTGGGTGTTACAATGAGTATTGGTTTAAAATTTTTAATCGGAGAGAAAAATAATCATAGACATTTTCATAAATATGTGATTCAGCACAAACTTAAAACCTAACATAAATAGTAGAATTCTTACATCTTGTAGTGATCAAAACAAGATCAAGTTTTAAAATTCAGATGCTAAGCACTGACTGACTGATTTTGTTAGAAATTAAAAATAAGACTCGAATTTGCAAACTTTCCTTCACACACACGCAAAAACGAACCAAAAATAAAAAAAAGCTCGTGTAATTTCACACCCTGACGCGAAATGTTTGTCGGCCAATAGAAAAATAGGAAACATTTAAAAACAAAAGTAAAATAATATTCAATTCTCAGAACGGACATTTTCGAGAGCCGTCGCAAAAATTTGTTCATCGTCCAATGCAAAAGCCCGAATCATATCCTGGAGTGAATTCCCAAATGAATTTTTCAAGCCCCACAAACAAAATAAAAGACGGGCAAGTTCGCCTGTCACCAGAGAGAAAAGGAGACGAGTCTATTAACACCTACCTTGACAATCATCAAGCGATCGTTATTATTATCTCTACCTTTCTCCCTCACCTCTTTTATACTTGATAAACGAAAGAAACATTTAAGTCTGAGCGATTACTTCAAAGACATTCCTACCCTACGATAACGCTCATACATACATACATATATACAAACATACATTCACACATACGTTCCTGCCTACGTACACATAAACACATTCTTGCAAGGACTACTACGAAAATTTTGACGATATTTTATCAACCAAAATACATTAATTTTATTTGTAATGACCCAAATTGATTTATATGCATATAAATTTATTGTTTCACTTTACGATTTGATTATCTTGTTTTATACCCTCATATGGTGGGCTATCTAACTAACAAGGCCTAATCATATTAATCAAGGTATATTCATGCGGTCGATAAAAAATAGCATACCATGAATAAAAAAGGCCTTAAACTTGATGAAAATATTTTTTATCGTCTAAATGTTAATGTTATTATCAAGAGGAAAGATCAAAGTATTTTTTGAATATGTTTTTACATTTTTTTCATAATTTCTAGCACGTCCAAAGTTTTCGTTAAAAATCTTCAATTTTTTTGAATCAGAAAAATTGACAGAACATCGATCGTCAGCCGTTTTTTTTAACTTTTGTTTACAAAAGTGAATGTTGCCGTTTAAAAGTCATTTAAAAAATCAATTATATTGAAATCAATTATGAATTTTTTTAAATAATTAAAAAAAAATTCGAAATAAAGTTTATTTAATATATTTTGAAACAAAGATTGCTTATATTCTGTGCTGAAAACATGTTCTTTCAAATGGGAGAAAGCCGGTCTGAACTGCGGTGTTGATTGACAAATGAAATTTGCGTGATTTCATCACGCACTGACATGTTACCTGAGGAAATTTATAGTACGGAAGGTCATAAGTGACAATTTATCTTTCGTTAACAACTTATTTACCTCGTTATATTTTAAGTAGGCATAGCATGAAAAAACGGCCTTAATCTTGACGAAAGCAGAATTTTATTACCAAAATGTTTATGTTATTATTAAGGGGAAAGAACAAAGTAATTTTTAATTAGTTTTTGAAATATTTCTGTCTTTATTAGAGGTTTTAACTTTTGATTGAAAAATCTTGTTTCTCTTCATCACCGGAACTCATCTAGTAAATAACATGGAAAATTTTTTGTTCATTTTTGTTATGACACACATTAATTTTGAAAATCTGGCAAAAATAGAAATAATTGTCAGATTTTAATGAAAGTTTCAGGAATGATGAAAATTATTATAATATTTTTTTTAAATTAATTTTATATATATATATTAACCTCCCCTCGAAATTTAAGGAAAAGAAACCTCTAGAAATTCAATGTTGAAGCACGCAAGTTATTAAGGAAAACTATCAGCGCTCATTTTTGTTGTACTTAACTTTATTATGCTTCATGGGAAAGCATAATACTATAAAAAATTAAATAAGACATGAAGAGTGAGATCAAATTTCATAAGAAAGTTACCTAATTAATTACCTTTCTTATGAAATATCAGTAGTGTATATTGTATTGTATTTGGATTTCCAATCATTTTATTAATTTTGATATTTTATTCATGGAAAAAAATGACATAACTGAGATAATATAAAACTGAGAAATTTCATAAGATAGGTGCATAATACAAGTTGAAATGCTAGAAATGCGAGACATTTTATTTTTTTATACATAATCACATACACTTTTAATTTTATTTTTCATAGCCAAGTAAGAACAGGGGTTTAGAAATTCAATGCAATCGTTATCAGACGTTCATGATTTTTTTTTTTAAGTCAAACTTCTCCACACGTGTTTCACCAATCGTAAATGTAAAAATGTAAAGGCCGTTAAGAGTGCCGTAAAAATCAAGTCACGTGATGTTTTTAATGTATCATGTTTCTTCCGGGCCTCCGTACATTCGATTTAACATTTTTTTTCCTTTTGATACATAGGGCAATGAACACTAATATTATTCGCATTGGTGGTTCCTTGATTGTAAAAACCTTGTGCTATTTATAATCTGTACAGATACAGGTACCTAAAAAAACATTAGATAAAGAATTGAACAGTACCACTAATTTTAGAATATTTAACAATTTTTAGTAACTTTATGTAAAAATAATAAAATAATTTATGAAATAACAATTAATTCATTTAAAAATTTATTTTTCATCGAAAAAGTTTTTTGCCCTCAGGCAATATTATGCATATTGATAAAAACCAATAAAATCAACTAAAACGATTTCAAATTAAATAGTACCTTTGTTTTATTGGGTTTTGTTGTGTTTTTAACTAATATAATGACATGCGTGCTTCGCCCATAAATTTTTAGAGTTTTTATTAATTTATTTATGGGGGGGTAATATATACACACACACATACATACACGCACACACACACACACACACACACACACATATATATATATATATTTTTTTTTTTTATAATGACTTTTAAAAGAATAACAGTTTTATAATAATTTCCATCATTTCTGAATAGTTTCTGAAAGTTTCATTAAAATCTGACAATTATTTCTATTTTTGCAAGATTTAAAGTTAATGTGTGACATATTAAAAAAATGCACAAAAAAATCGCCATGTTATTTGCTAGAGTTCTGGTGATGACGAGAAACAAGTTTTTTCAATCGAAAGTTAGAATATTCTCATAAAGACAGAAAATGTTTTAAAAATAATTTAAAATTACTTTGTTCTTTCCTCTTAATAGTAACATAAAAATTTTGGCGATACAATTTTGTTTTCGTCAAGTTTGACGTCATTTATATCAGACTATGCGCTTTTTTTATCGTTCTCATGGAGATATCTAAACTAATCTGTTTCAACACTCAGAAAATCTATAAAGCAAAACATATAGTAAATATATTGACAAATTACGCTGTATATAAATATCTTTCACCCACGCACCATTACTAATTAAACAGCTACCACAATCAATTAACCGCGGAATATTTGACAATTCTTGAAGTGGAAACATTATGAAAGATTATGAAACAGCCTTAAAAGATAAAAGATTTTCAGTAACACTTGGATACAAAACGCACATCTCAAAAATGTCAACAGTAAAAAGAAACATCGTATTTTACAACCTACCAGAAAAACAAAAGCATAAAAACAAACGGAACAAAAATATTCACCAAAAACATACACAATCCCTTTCCAAATCAAGAAACATCCACAAGGCATTCAACAAAACACAGTAAATATCAACTTTAGTTGCACCGTGGACAAAACACAAATATTTAAAAAAAAACACACAACAAAACTACCAACAAGACATCTCCACCAATCAAACAAATGTGTAACTGAGATCAAATAATAAATGTCCCTTAAACGGAAATTGGTTACAGAATAATGCAATATGCCATACCACTGTAAGAGCAACAGATATCTAAGAAAAAAAAATATATAGGAGCAACTGAATGACACTGGAAACAAAACTAACTATGCACACATTTTTTAGAAATATTAGATACGCGAACATG
Source organism: Acanthosepion lycidas (assembly GCA_963932145.1). Lineage (NCBI taxonomy): Eukaryota > Metazoa > Mollusca > Cephalopoda > Sepiida > Sepiidae > Acanthosepion > Acanthosepion lycidas. The sequence continues at coordinate 86,653,969 of OZ010591.1, read as the reverse complement.
TTTGTAAAAATATGGGGGAAAGTAAACGCATGAAATAAAACGTTACTTAAATCTCGAAAACTAATAACGAACAAAAAATAACGATATAAATAAAAAAATCAAATCAATTCATATCAAAAATAAATAAGATATTAAATAAAGAATTTTAATAAATACATCCAAATCAATAAAGAAATAAATAAAGTATATTTCAAACAATTAAACAAATTTCGGATGCACTCATAAACGTAAATACTGCCAATATCAACCTCAAAAAACAAAGCAATCAATGATATAGTTTACAAAAAACTCATTAAAATACTACAAAACTGCATATGCATTCAAAATTGTTTCCACTCATAGCCACTAGAATGATTTAAATTATAAGTTACCGCCCACATCAATAAGCATAAGAATGATACAATAGATCTATCATAATGTATTACTGATCAGTGTGTGTGTATATATATATATATATATATATATATATATATATATATATATATATATATATATATATATATATATATCGTAATTAAGAATGTGCATGTTCTGACGAGGGCATTTACGTATGGAACAGACTGTCGCCACTGGCTGTCGACGTCAATGCCCATTTTATATTTACGTGCGCTCTATCACTCATATCGCTCATTTTAATTCAATAATACTGTGCTCAATAATTTTATTATATATATATATATATATATATATATATATATCATATGTGTGTGTTCCTGTGTTTCTGTGTGTGTGTATATATATGATGTGTGTGTAATCTTATATATATATATATATATATATATATATATATATATATATATTCACATTAGGTCAGCTTTATTTTCCAGAAACTTGCCTTATACCCATGTCGATTGTAAAAGTACATGAAAACTAAAAACTGCTGTTTTTGTACATTTTATACTGCGCTTTAACTTAAAAATCTTTTCCCTTGTTTCATTTGCTGACAGCCAAACTTAGAGTACTTTTTGGATGTCATCGTTTTTGCCTTCTGTTCACATTTGATTTTCTCTTTTTTTTACTTATTCTCTTGATATCAGTTCTTTACTGCCTTCATGACAAATACAACTGTCTATGCAAGAGACGAGCAAAACCACTTATTTAAATGAATGCTATACCGACACGAAAATATTTCCCATCTCTCTCTTTCGGGTGTAAATAAAGACATACAATGAACCTTTTAGTTGTACTTTGTGTTGTACACATTGTTTCCTAATTTTACATATGCTTCCTCCTTTCTGTTCAAATGAATATCTTTTTTTTAGTATTGTATCAACCATCACAAGGCCCTAGAGCCCCTCAATGAAGAGATTTACTGAATGTTGTCATTGTATGTAGGACGCAGAATCTTCACTGCTTCTTCCTGATGTTTTGAAAGACAGATTACGAGTACATGTAGTATAGATAATGATTGACTCTAAATTTGAAATGGCTAATATTATAGTGTTCAAAGAAGCATCCTCTAGGGAGGTTTTATATGTTGCAATGTTATTCACCCTGTAAAGGCCCTGGGCATGACGAGTTAGAATATTTCAGAGTAAGTGGTATAGATTATTAGGATATGTGGGAAAGATAGCATTTGACTCTCGACATGAACAGAATAAGATTGTACTGATTGGAGAAACTTCCTTTTGAAAGTCTTTTCGAGAAGGAAGCGATTCGTAGTAAGAGCTTACTCGAGCGGAACTTACATTTCACCAACGGAATAGGAAGGGAATAAAGTTGGTTCGTTAAAATATCCGTGGCATGCTGTGTGTTTATCCTGAACGTAAGAACTTATATGTATTAGTGGCCAGCTAGGTTTCATAACTTTATACATTCTGAATGTTTTTTTGGGGGTGTTGGTGTTTAAAGGGGGAAGTCTAGTATAGCAAATCAAGAATTTTTAGACACTATCGAAAGAGGAAAGTGAAAACTGGATAGTCAAAACATAGCAGCTCCTGACTATATATGTTAACATTTGACAGGTTATTCTTTTCTTTTTATGTGCCGTGACCTTTGAGGAAATAAGCGATCATGGCTCTCCACTTCCCCCAATCTCTTGTGGCTCTCAATACGTTTCGTCTTTCTGCTACCTCCCCAGGCCACGTTCATTTATCCACTTGCTTAAGCTAGCTAGGTATATAATGCGTTACGTTCCCTCATTCTCTTTCCTTCTGTTCGACCTGTGAGCATCAGATTCTCCAAGTCTTCCTTTTTCATTAGCTGCCCCAGAAACTTCAGCTAACCCTTCCTGATATTAAGTCTCCTCCTTGTTTGCATCATCTCCAAGATCTCATACGCTTACTTCATGACATCCTTAGCATTCTTCTGTAGAACCACATCTCCGTCGCCTCAAGTCTCTTGTTCATCTTTGGGAAGAACTTCCAAAATTGGCTACCGTAAAGGAGGACAGATATCACATAACAGCTTAATTTTTTTTTTAGCGGTAAAAGGCAACGATCATTTTTCCAGCATCTATAGCGATGGATCGTATATATGAGTTCCACTTGACGTCTGTCTTGAATTCAAGTCGAAATCATCGCTCACAGCTCGGGACTTTCCGTGGGGAACATCAGTTCACCGCGACCGCTGAGAGTTCTAGGTTAGATCAACGATGACGGAATGTAACTAGTTTGTTTTTCTCCACAAATTTGCGATTCTGTGAGACATGCTGTCCAAAAGTAACATCCTGCTTACTGATGGACTACGACGAGAAAGGCCATGATTTTCCCAGTATACCGGCATATCAGGTCGCACCTTTGAAGGTCTCTATTGTTATAGGTCATCAGAACATTTTCCATGTAAATGTCGATAGAGAGCATGGACATGTCGTCTATCGGAAGGGATGGGAAACAATTCTGAGAGACAAGTCCAACTATACTTGCGTAGGTTGTTAAATAAATCATCCCTAACTAGGATGCTTAGACAACTTTGAACCCGGGCAAGGATGTCAAATGAGAATTGGGCAGCTGCCGTCTGGATATGGCAACAGTAGTCTATTTTCCGTCTGATATGGCTCTTGTAGAGTTAGAGAATAGCTTCTTAGGTCAAGTATTATTTTCAAATTGCTTTCACCCTATGCAAGGCAGAAAAGCCACTAAGACACAAGAGGTTACATGGCGTGGAAGAATTAGGAATAGAAACATTACGAACAGGTGGGAAGAGAAGAGGGTAATCAGGAGGAAAGTAGATAGCGATTAACATTACATTTAAATTTTTGCAGATTAAATTTGGCTGGAACGCATGGAGCCAGAAAGGAGTTCCTCAAGCGAGAAGTACGAGAAAAGTAACAGTTAGTATGTGATTACATCTAGTCAGCTCAACTGTAAATTGATGAAATCTCGACGCCAGTCTAGTACTGCGCTTAAATTCAAAATGTTCATGTCACATTCCGAAGAACTCGTCCGAACAATTAACATGAGAGTATTTATTGAAAACTCATTTACTGATAAGGTAAATTCAACTGACCTTCTATCCAGCATATCTGGGAATGATCTTTATCTATAAAAGATATATATCAAGAATTAATCAAATTTTAAAGAAAAAAAATCAATATCGAGCAGATTTACTAGATTAACTGACTTGTTGGGCAACCAATTTTCCCCCACTACATTATATTAAGTAGGTGAAAAAAACTAGCAATATATAACTAGCAATGTGGCCCGGCGTTGCCCCTGCTTGATTCTGAAATCGTACAACTCATACAGCAATCGCTATCAATTGACTTAAAATAGTTTTGCCCTTCCTTGCCTTTAAAGAAGTGCCCTTTGCCGTGCTGATGTTGCTACATGCCTTACTTTTTGCCTATCACACACTGCGAATTTTTTCTAAGCTCTATACTAAACATTAAATCGGTTACGAAAAAAGAACTGAATAAAATGAACACAAAACGATCAGATTTAAAAAAACAAACTTGTAACTGAAGAAACTGAATGAAAAAAGAATGTTAGAAGCAAATACTTTTTCACACCCAACCCAGTTCTGCGGAATCAGAATCAACGTTATATATATGAGTTTCGCTTGAGATTAAATGTGATGTTTTCTCCTAATTTTTACTTCAAACAGTCTCTTTCACAGTACAATTTTTCATCACGCTAAGAAAAAATTCAATGTTTATTCAGTGATGATGATATTCATTCTGCTTTGGAGATATTCAATTTTTTAAGTGGGTTTTCTCATATTTAAGCTGTTATTGTTAGCTCAAATGGGATATCAGCTTCCACGCTCTGATCGTCTAGATTTCTGGAGTTGTTCCATACACTAGTGTATTATCTGCATACATATATATTGGGATGACCCAAAAGTTCTTGAGCTTTATTATTAGAAATATTTCTTAATAAATCGAAGGGACGTTTTTGGCCAACCTAACGCTAAGTACCTGCTTATGTTCTTACAATATCTTTATAAAGCAGAATTTAAAGGAGAAAATGTGTAAAACCGTGAATAGTGTCTTGAGTAACGTCTTCATTTAGCTCATGGGTTTAAGTAATCTGACACATAAAAACGAATTGTAAGGACATGCATTTATTTTTTTTTCAAGCAGTTTACCCCAAGCTAGGCGGGAGTGCCACTAGCACGTAAGGCTTACACAGGATTGAGAACAAGTTTAAAGAGGTTTATATGAGGAAATGATACAGAGAAAGACGGGGAACAAGCACAAGCGTCTGATGTCGATTGATATTTCACTTGAATATTTGAAGATTATTGTCATCGGAGAAGCAAGTAAAGAGAAGTGAGTTCCACTGATGAGAAGTGCGGGAGAAGAATCTGTTTGAGAAGAAGAGATGATTACATTTAACCATTTTGAAAATGAAATGTTGGGACCGAGATGTCTGTTAGGAAGAACTTGATAAGTTACAATATTCTTGCAGAGTTTCCTTTTATACTTGCAAAAAAAAAAAAGAAGAATTATTCTTCGAAAAAAAAAAAAACATTTTGGTTTAAATTACCTAAAAGGCCGATAAGTCTTAAATAAATAATTCAGTCAATCGATCAACAAATCCAAAGATTACAATGCTGAAGATATTCTTCAGGAATCACCTATGCCACATTTTGTCAAATGTGATGTACACCCTAATGAATCTCTTGTCTAGTGCCACACCGATTCTATGTGTAAAGGCATCAGTAGTTGACGTAGATGTGTGAAATCAATACTGCTTCTCTTTCAAGTGGTTATTCTTGTTCAGGTGATGTACACCATTCTTTTTGGTAAGAGACTTAAAGCGTTTGCTGATGACCCTAAGGCGGCTGAATGGTCAATATTGTGACGTTAATGAGCGCTCAACTACGTTCCTAAAAAAGAGCATAATCTGACATCTATAGATTTGAGAATAATTTCTCCTTCACGCAGCTGTTAAAAATATTGCCAAGATTAAGTATCTAAGGTTGATAATAACCAGCGGGTTTTATCCGGAGCTGTAGAATTTTGACATTTTTCGAAATTTTATTTCTCGGAGATATATATATATATATATATATATATATATATATATATATATATATATATATATATATATATATATATATATATATACTAAAGTTTATACTCCGTGATAGGAAAAAGTTGGCAAGGAATTAGTATTGTCATTTAACGTGAAATTATTGGCAATGTACATTGCAAAGATCCTTGCCTTTCCTATTGGTATGAAATAAGTACAGAGACATTTATGATATTAGGTTGGTGCAAAAATAATCACGTAATAATGTCGTTTTTTGACGTATTTTTAACGTCAATAAACGTCATTATTACGTCATAATTTTTGCACCAACCTAATATTAGGTATCGACGGTTTGACTCTATAGATAATTTTGTTTGAGAATTTCCAGAACTCAAGAGAATGAAGTAATTTATTTTTTTAACGTTGGCTTGGAATGGTTGTGCATAGCTAATATTTGCATTTTTATAAATTCTCTTGCAATAATTGCCGACAGTTCCTAATTCGGCAAAGATTCTACTACACTGTCCAATATTTTGAATATATCAGTCCAAAAGATTCCACGGTAAACCAGGTTAGTTATTCGGTTATTGCTGAGATAAAACAGCCTCATGCCAGAACGAATCTAATCATGTATTAGTGAGGTAGAATTATTTTTAAGAATATCTATCTATCTATCTATCTATCTATCTATCTATCTATCTATCTATATTTTCTACGCACCATTTATTTTAATTATATTGCTACGCGTCTATATATCTATATTTTCTAATTTTATTTTCTACATAACTATCTCTATGTCTACTTTCATTATATTTTCTACCTACCTATCTGTCTAATATAATTGTATTTTCTTTCTTTATTTCTTTTTTTCTTTCTGTTTAATTTACTTTCTTAACGTCGGTTAAAAATGTTAGATGACATCCATTTTGCATATTAAAATATCACATCGTCAAATAATATATTGTAAATATTAGCAACAAAACAAATATGACAAACTCAAGAACGCATGGAATAATTATCGTAAAATAACGGTATATCCAGAATATCTACCAGACACCGATTGTTTTATATCAGTTAATTCGTGAAAAAATAACATTCAAATTATTAGGTAGGTGCAAAAATAATGACGTAATAATGTCGTTTTTTGACGTATTTTTTTAAAGTCAAAAAACGACATTATTACGTCATTATTTTTGCACCTACCTAATATAATGTAGTGGGGGAAAATTGTTTGCCCAAAAAGTCAGTTAATCTAGACTTTATCTGCTCGATATTGATTTTTTTTTTTTTTTTTTTACAATTTGATTAATTCTTGGTATATTGCTATAATTATTATTATGATTGTTAATATATTCTGATGCAGAATTTAATTCCCATGAAGAAATACCATTTTTTATATAAATTAAATTTTATTTTATTAAAATTTCTGAATAAAAATAAATTTAAATTTGCCCCATGAGACGTTCTTCCTCTTTAACCACAATATCTCTGCTCCCTTCAGATGATATCGAAATGGACTTTGCGCTTATTATTACGTAAGAACATCAGAATATTTAATGCAAATAGAAGATATACTCCTCGAGAGCAGGTGTATATTCTCGCAAAAACTCTTTGTCTGTGGCTACGTCGACATTTATCATTTGGTCGACCCAGCTGAGCTAAATATGTGCACATGTGGGGTACCGAAATACATGTATAGTATCGTGCCGAAAGGGAAAATACAAAAGAGTATCAAATATACTGCCTAGAGAAAGAAAGCCTAACGATGCACACCTCATTAGTATAATTTACGATATCTGGTTATGAAGAAACAATAATTTTATGTATAAGAATCATAGCCTCATGTTAATATTAATCTGTAAATCTTTTTGCTAGATTCTGACGCAAACATTTCTAAAATTTTCAAACCAATAATGTTTTTGATTTTCATTCTAATAAGTCAAATTTAATTTTCTTACGCTAAGTAAACTCGAATTTACATTTCTTTCATCAGATCTTAAAAATCATATTATATTTAATCTAATAAAGGGCAAAAGAGACTCCCAAGCTATAGGGTTACTAAATTAGGCTGTTGTAAATGTTTGATGAAGGAGGAATATATATATATATATATATATATATATATATATATATATATATATATATATATATATATGATGAGGATAATTAGAGTCCTATTTTCGTGTTGGCGGATGATGATTTGAGTTTGCGAATCAGGAAAACTCCAAATGTTATATGTAAAAAAAAAAAATAAAAACGTTAATTAACAGACCGAAAGCACATCCCTAACTGTATACTTCTTCATGGAATCGAGAGGGATCCCACAAAATTAGGGTATGTTCCAGTTCCTATTCACAACAAGACAACATATCCGCTTTAATATTACAAATCTGCTGATTTGATAATCTCCTCAGGTGTAACTTTACGATTAGGATCCTGAAATCCTTTACCTCCAGCACAAGTGATAAAGATATGACCAATTCCGGATTGGGATGAAATTACAGACATACAATCATTTACTCAATAATATCATACCTAAGCAAGGTTCAAGTCTCGAGACAATCTCACTTGATTGCGAAGTTTAAAAGGTTATATAATTAGAGTATGCAAAGGTAAGTGTGCGATTTTATCCGTGTAGGTGCTAATTTATTCCAAATTTGGATTGACTTATAGTTAACGAATTTAAAATTCAATAACAAGTATCTACCATACATCTCTATCTATAAAAGGCAGGGTGTGTGTGTGTGTGTGTGTGTGTGTGTGTGTGTAAGTGTAAGGAATGCACGGCCGCAATTTTCAACGGATTTGCTCCAAAGTTTACATGCAGATGTTCCAAGTCAGCTGGAAGGCTAAGACCGACTTTGCATTTCCCAACTCCCATCGATAGTGGAAATAATCGATTTTTTCATGCTTCTACGGCAGTTTTCATTTAGTTTGCAGCCATTTTCTACTGGCCAGTGTGAGAGCCTAGAGCTGGCTGCCACGAATAGGCAGGAAGATTCTATTGGCCAGCGTGAGAGCCAACAGTTGTCTGATACGAATGTTAACTAGCATGTTAGCATGAAAAAAATCGATAACTGCATTCGTGACGAGTGGGAAAAATTTAAATCTGCATGACACTCCAATTGGCTCATTCGCTTGCTTAAACTCAACGTTGATTCTGATTCCGCAGAACTGGGTTGGGTGTGAAAAAGTATTTGTGGTTAACATTATTTTTCATTCGGTTTTTCCAGTTACGAGTCCTTTTTTAAAGCCGATCGTTTTTTGTTCATTTTGTTTAGTTCATTTTTCGTAACAGATTTAATGTTTAGTATAGAGCTTAGAAAAAATTCGCAGTGTTGAGATAGTCAAGAAGTAAGGCATGTAGCAACATCAGCCCGGCAAAGGGCACTGCTTTAAAGGCAAGTGATAGCTATTGCTGAATGAGTCGTACGATTTTTGAATCAAGCACGGGAAACGCCGGGCCATGCTGCTCGTTCTCCTATATACGTTTCCACCATTTGGGTATTATTTTATCCGTGATATTTCACCAACCTAATGGAGGGGCTGAAAGGAAAGGAATGACAAACATACTTTTTTCTCAGTGAAATATTTTATATCACGAAGACATACACAAATCAATATTTACGTATATATTTGTCCTACGCGCAGAACACTATATTTACACAGCAAGCGTTGTGTAAGAAGAAACGAAAAAAGGTATTTTCTTACATATGACATGGAGCTTCTTCTCGGTGTCTGAAGAAGGACTCCAGATTCAAACTGGCCGGATTTGTCTAATATGTCGTTGGCGAGGACATATTCCACGAAGTCTTTGTTTTTCCCAATTTGAGGGCTTAAAGACCGAGATTATTTCTAGATCTGGGAAATATATATTCTTAAAAAGTAAACGGCATCATGGCCTTGTAATCTGCTGGTGGAAACAGATTTCGCCTCCGTCTGGGCCGTGGTGGGCACGGGCTAAAAAAGCAACCTCTCGGTTTGACTCTTTACAACCGACAGAATGACTGGTGACTATCGTCACTCTCGTTACTGTATGAAGTGACGCCACTATACAACCATCACGGGGCTCATGTGACTATCTCGACCAAAGGGAGATACTCGCCTTTTGTATCCCATCAGAGAAATACTAATATTAACATTCCCTTATAAGGAAACATAAGGTTAATTGGCTGTGCAGCCAGTGCCACTGACCGTTGAAATTTATAAAAACTTTCCTTGAAACAATTTTTCAGAAAAATAGTTTTCTCATGTCCAGTAGCTGTTATCCCTCTTTCCAGTATCGTTTTCGGGTGAATCTTTTATTTGAGCAACTGTAGAATGTCAACATCTTTAATGGATCAATATTTTCCTTTCGATTTACACGTGCTATCCAAATTAGTTGTTGATTTTGGCAAAAGTCATCAAGTGTTATGGTTTCTGTTATTTATTATGGTTAATTCTTTTGGGTTTCTCTAGCTCCAGTCCACAATTTTCGAACATTGATTTTCCTCGCTGAAACCGGTAGATTTCATTCACACTAACCATTTTAAACATTGATCTAAGAAAGGAGTTATATACGCCTGGAAGTTTACATATTTACATATTTCTAAATGTGTTTGACGTCATACTTGACACCCATATGAAAATCTAGATCTGACGTGGCTAAGTACATCTTTATCTGTGATGAGATTTTCCAACATATAGTGCCATATAGAAGGACTAGTAATATATAAGAGTACATATTTTTGTAAAGAGGGTTTTTGTCGAGAGAGACAAATTTATTTCTGGTAATATTTCTTTTTCAAAAATGTATTTCTGTTATTTTATTATAAAAATCTATTTTCATACTTTAATAGTGTTTAGACCGAAGTTTATGGGTTAAAAATTAGCCCATAGCTGGAATACAAATTCACATTCATGCTGGATCTAGGAACAACAAAAATGTTGCTTGTTCCGCGCTCCTTAAAACTTTCCTTCAGCGGTTTTGCTACCGGATATATTTTATCATCAGACTCAAGATAACCAAACTGTAGGTACACCCTGTGTATAATTCGATAAAACTAAAATAATTTTATCCCTCAAGTTGTTTATGGAAATCATAATAATGATCATTTCCTTATAAAAAATCAATTGGCATTCATGAAACAGGGAAATACTTCAAGTTCCTATTGTAATTTACCAATTATTCTTCTACAAGAATTTTTCAAGAATATAGTTTTATCAATTAAAGTATCCATATCAGCCTCTTCAGGGTTGATGGGGGTTCAATTCGTAGCTTACATTTTGAAATAGTACATAACGTCAAAATCTGGATTATGTCATACGAATCTCTTCAAGTTAAATCTGATATCGAATTTAGATTTTGCTACTGTTGATACTCCGCCTGTAATGCAGCTAATGTCATTTGGCTTAATTCTTTATGATCATGTAGCGCCGACGTATAAGGTTCAAAGGAGGATGATATTCATCAAGACCCACGGGCTTTATTCCATCAGATACATTTTTGACCATTAATACAAGAACGCAGTTCTTGTCTATATTTCTTAGATGAGGTATTATGTACACTATTTACATTATTCGGACTATTTTCCTCAACATAGTCGCCATATTTATTACAACGTTTCGGCCGTTGTACGCTCCGGCCTTCTTCAGGTCCTTAGAATGTCGGACTGAACCTTATATTTCGCTCTCTGGATAAACTGTTCTAGTTCCACGTGCCATGTCTCATGGATTTCAGTTATCAGTTATCTCCTGTTAATTCCTCTCTCCAGCTTCTCCACCACATTAACCATGTACTGAATCCTATTTGGGTCCTGTCACTGGATCGAAGTAACGCCTTTATCCACTGTGCCATGTTTCCTCGAATTTCGAGCAAAACGTTGTAATAAATATGGCGATAAAGATGACGAAAATAGTCCGAATAATATAAATAAAGATTTTGTATACAGCTGGCAATATCGATATTTCTGAACGGGTTTTTGATAAATGATATTAATATTTCCAAAATTATTCTTGATTAACTGCTGACCATGTAACACAAGTAAATATAAGAGCAAAATGTACTATCACTTTCTCTAATCATTTTTTTTTTAATTATTATTTATTTTTACTATTTTTCTCGAAATGCAGAGCCAGAGATCGACTCATGGTAAGCAGAGGTTAAATAAGTTTGCTGTAAAGGCATACAGAGAATGAGTAAGATTTGTTGTATATTCTGCAGATACAAAGGATACATAACAGCTGACCTTACACTTGAAGATTGTAAAAATCGTGAAAGCATTCTATTGGCATCCATTTTCTGTCAAAATATATAAGTCTTATATTTCTATCTAACTGTTAACGGATAACAAACAACGAGGCATTTAACGAGTCATGATATTTCACGAGTGTTCAAATAAATTTCTTCACTATATCTAAAGACGCATGTGAATTTTCTCACTGGATGGTATTTGAAAATACTAATTTCATAAGATGTGTAGAAGTGAACTTATTTTAATATAATTATATAAAGTTCAATCTATCTATCTATCTATCTATCTATCTATCTATCTATCTATCCATCTATATATATATATATATATATATATATATATATATATATATATATATATATATATATATATATATATATATATGTGTGTGTGTGTGTGTGGTTGTTTCTATCTGTCTCTGTTTTGGTTTGTTCCTGTCTCTGTTTCGGTTTGTTCCTGTCTCTGTCTGTGTGCGTGTGTGTTTACATATATATAAGGGTAGAGAGATAGAGAGATAGATGGAGGGAGAGAGGGAGAGCGATATCATTATCTCATATTTTTCTATGTAACACGCTGGAAAAAACATATATTCCTAAATAAGCACACACACATATACACACACGAAAGCACGCAAGCACGCAAACACAAGGGAAATGTGACTGACTGCGACTTTTGATGAGCAATTTTTAATTATGAACAATCACCACGAAGCACAGACTTATCTCGTTTCATAAAATACGCAAATTTTACAAGGACGAAAAACATTGTACTGAACTAATTTTTCTATTGAATCCAGAGAGAATTTAATTACCTAGGTACTGTCAACATATATTACGATGCACACACATATACACACGGATTATAAATTGATAAGTGAATATTTTTTTGCTATATTCAACGAGTATTCTTTCTTTGTGTTTTTTGAGTTTTGAGTTTTCTTTCTTTGTGGTTTTCCGAAAGGTCGTCAATGTTAATGGCGCAAATGATAAAATGCTAATTACTTTCAATATGACGCCAAAAAAGTAATCTTTGCTAATTAGAGAAATCCCTTCCTTTCATCTTCCCATATTTCATCCTTTTTAATATGTCCCTAACGGCGGAAATATTCTCACAAAGGTACCTTTATTTCTGTCTCTTCAATCGATTTCTAGATACGTTTTTTAATTGTATCTTTTATTTTCATTCGGATTGATCATTTTTGCCTTCATCATTTTCTTTCATATTCCTACCAGATATCAGGTGTCTGTTGATAGAGATTGCAAAACTGCAGGCCAGATATAATATACAAAATATTTATTTATATCTTTCATTCGGTTTTAATGAAATATATTTTTACGTCTTCCAATTACTCATTCAGTTTCAGTTTTTTTTCTATTCATCATTCTCTAATATTCCTACCAGATATCAGCAGTTTATCGCTGTTAATTGAGAGACATCAAGCATCTTCAATCTCAAATCTTCTTCACGCTACTTATTCCATAAAACTCTCATGCTAATAGTTCAATAATTCTGCTGTTAAATTCTTATAATATTTCTAGTGATTTTTACACATTTCCACTTTTGCTATTATTACAGAGCCAACCATTAATTTTGCGCAGAACGTTTTTAACTTTTACGTAGACGTTGTTTCTGGTGGGCACCACGTGGTCTTTTAATGGTTAGCAAGGTTTCCTCGTTGGAACATTTTCGATCCTCACTGGGTTTCCTATACTTTCGGCCTTGTGCCACATCTACGCTACGCTTGGAAAATAACTATACGTTGTTTCTGGTAAACTTCTTTTTTAATTTTCTAATGATGTTGTCTATCCGTCTGTACAGCCAGATCGTAGATATGTTATATTTGCTTGTTTGTGTGATTTCTGAGTCCGGCATCATATTTCGACATGTATTTGCAACTTCCAACAAATGTCTCCCTTAACGTGAAGGAATTTTGAAAGTATATGAAAAGAGTATATATCAATTGTAAGAAGGTAGAATATATAGTAGTCAGCAAAAGAAACAAACAACAGGTGAATTACAAATTTGAGATACTAAAATCTAGAAAATACAAAAATTAAATATCTTAGAATTGTTTAGGTAGGGGACAGAAAATACGACGCCAGAGTCCGATAGCATATTGCGCTAGCGAAAAATGTCCCCTAAGAAAATAATCAAATTATAAGAAACTTGAAATTTTCGTTAACAATAAAGGAGATATTAGTGATTTTTATGTAACATTAGTCCATCAATATGGCAGTGAATGCTGCAGAATCACATCACAGATGACTAAAAGACTTCAGGCAACATAAATGTGATGCATAGTATCAGAAAGAAATATTTGGAATTTATATGTTGGATAATGAGGAGACTGAGCTTAGAAATTTTAACACTCACAAGATACATTGAAGTGAATCAAACGGACTTGTGTATATGGCTGACCGAATAGCGATTAGTTGAGATAATAAAAAAACCCAAATTGCTAACTACAAAAACAGGAAATTGTGGATAGACATAATCGTCTAGGTTTTGAACGGACACAGCGCATAGAAGAAGAAGAATACCATTATCTATAGAGATGATCGCAATTTGTTTAAAAATTCAGAGAGTATTGCCTTTCCGCGGGGATATCCCTATTCTTAGACGATATGATGCATTCTATAATTGAGATTTAAACACACACACACACACAATATGTCTTCATTATCACACCGTTGACTTATCTAAAAATATCTGGCATTCTCTCTTCCATGCTATCTTCTTGTATAATATTTTTTAAAAAATGCTTTCATCTCTTGTAAATTTCTGCTAGGACTCAACTTGATTGTCAAATAACATCTACTATCACCGCTGAACAGTGTAACCAAAACATTTATTGTAATGATTATAGTACTATTAGTCAGTTACATATAAGGAAGAATTCGAGATTCATTGACTGAACTGCCAGTATTCCTGTCAGTTGAAATTTATAATAATCTTTAAAGCAATTTATCTGGAAAACATGTTTTTTTAGGGGCCAATAGTCGTTATTGCACTTTTCAGTATTGAGAGAGATTTCCTTCTAAAACTTATATTTGAAGTATTGTACAATGCCATCTTGATTGTGTGATTCTTTTCTCTTTAAGTAACATGTGATATGCATTTTAGTTGTTACGGCTGTTGAAAGTAATGCACAGTCTTTTGTGTGCTATAGTTCTTTGTAATTTTGTAGACCCAGCTATGAAAATCTGAAGCAGCGTGGTCTTCGACAAGACATTCAGTCTTAATTAGGCCAAATCGATTTTAACAATTGGTCTGCAAACGGGCTTGTATACAGCTGATACTTTAGATACATGGTAAGACGTTTGGCAATGTGCATGACCTCCATATAAAGGTCTCGATTTGAGGAATCTATTTAACAACCTAATACAAGATTTCACGCTAAAGTTTTTGTTTTGTAGCAATATGAGATGCTGTGCGAAGCTACCCTTATCGCAACCGATTCCTCTTAATTTTTTTACTACTTATATTAAATCTGTTAAAACAGATTAATTCAGCAAATTCTTTGAA
This sequence comes from Acanthosepion lycidas, assembly GCA_963932145.1. NCBI lineage: Eukaryota > Metazoa > Mollusca > Cephalopoda > Sepiida > Sepiidae > Acanthosepion > Acanthosepion lycidas. The sequence goes on along the minus strand of OZ010591.1, from coordinate 86,638,794 downwards.
GTGTTTAATATTTACTAATTGCAAATCCTGATGTTTTTTCATGATGAATAATAGGTTAATTGACTTCCCTGCTTTTGACTAAATTCCACATCATCGTTTCTGTATATAAAAGTTTATCTTAAGTACTAATTCTTGGAAAACTTGTTTGACGATGTTAATTTTCTATTCAACGTCATTCTTAAACCTATCACTGTCTCCAAGGTAAATTTTATGATGAGCTCCCATCTGTCGATCCACAAGTTCAAACTTTTCTACTAGGATTCGTCATACTACCTGTATTAAGTTGAAACAACTGCATCTCCTCCATATTTCACTTGTAAGGAGAAAGTGCTACTCAGACTTTTTAAAAAATATAGTCTTATTTTTAACACCAATATGACAAGATTCGTTCTTTAACAATCTTCGCTATCCTCATCAATCACTTCGTACTTTCACCTTTTTCCTTTCATATCGTACACCTCGTTCCCTAAGCTACTGAGTCTTTTATCGGGTGAATATCAGTAAATATATGTGAATATGTTTTCGCGCTTTGGGAAATATGTAACAGTTTTACAAGTCTATGAATATAACAAAAAAGCTAGGTGAAACTAAATATGTTTGTTGCACAAAAATTTGCATCTGCTCTTTCTTGAAAATTACAACCGCAATTCAGAATTTTCACACACACACATACACACACACACACACACACACACACATATATATATATATATATATATATATATATATATATATATATATATATATATATTTAAAAGCTTATAACATTCTTACCGAGGAAAAGAAAAGATTAACTGCTACAAGTACAGAAAATACACAGTGATATAGTTAAATATTAATTTAAAGAAACATTTTGTTTTTAATTTGCAGGATTTACGTTCAACGTGAAAAACAATCAGATCTTAATTATTTCATCCCTGCAATTAGATAAATACTAACGGACTATTGTCCAAATCTTTGTCGTCATATTTATCACAACGTTTCGGCCGTTGTAATCTCCGGACTTTTTCAGGTGGTTGTAATGTCGAACTGAACCATTTATTTCGGTCTCTGTTGTAGACTGTTCTATTTCCACGTGCCATGTCTAATGGATGTCAATTATCAGTTATCGCCTGTTAATTCTCGGGTTAGCTAGATTCAGTAAAAGAACCCAAAGCGTGTGAGTCCAATAATTGGTTAAGCCGGTGGAGAACTTAGAAAGGCGAATTAACAGGAGATGAATACAATAGTCCGAATAATGTAAACAGTGTACATAATACATCATGTATATATAGATAGAAACTTCAAACGGAATTCAAATTGATCTAGGACACTACTCTGTAATCCTATTTATTCCTGTGTATACTCTTATCTCAAATCCATTCTTCATTTGTGAGATTATACAATATTCACTAGCATAATGCAATTCGATTCAGCACACTTTCCATGGTGATTTTCCTGTTTCTTTAAATACTTTTCGGAAGGCAACTTTCGTTATCTCAATGCATCTTCGGATTTTGGTTTTGCACTGTCCATGCTCTATTAAAAAAATAAAAAATAAAAATAAAAATAAAAACTTCCCTAATATTTAAATTGTTGTAATTTAATTGATTTTTATATCCCCAATTTTTAGTAGGTTGGTGCAAAAATAATGACGTAATAATGTCGTTTTTTGACGTTAGAAATACGTCAAAAAACGTCATTATTACGTCATTATTTTTGCACCAACCTAATAATTTGCATGCTGGGCTGTTCCTTTCTTGACAACCGCGAATGCTGTCATCAATTTATATTTAGTTTGTTCTCGTTTTCATTCACGACATTATGTAGTTCTTGTACTTTCGATTCTGTGTCAATGATGTGTCATCTGCAGATAGAATGTTGTTAATATTGCGGTCTCCAGTACTGAAGTCTTGTAAGACTCCTAATTCGCACGGAATCTTTTCAATGTATATGTTGAATAAATCCGGTGAGAAGACACATCCTTGTCTTATGCCCCTTTCTATTTTTGTATATTTACTGAATTCATTTTCTATCCGTACGCACGTGGCTTGAACCCAATATTTGTTCTGGATTATTCGAATAGCCTTCCCAAATATTTCTAGGTTACCTAGCTGTTCCAATTGATATTTTTGACGTAATTTATCAAATATTTTTTGCATAGATTATAAAAAACGTATATTATTCTTTTTATTTTTCTTGCACTTTTTGATATTCTAAGCAAAACTGTGTCATTCCTTGCTAACGTTTCAGGAAACGGCATTGTTCTTGACCCATCTCCGGTCTAATTCTACTGCGGTTTTTATTCATCAAAATTCGGATGATATGTTTGTTATATAGCTCATTAAGCTGAATGGCACGGTGGAGTAATGGATAGCGGCTCCGACTGAGGAATCGGAGAACCGATTTCAAATTCCAGTCACATCCATTAGCACTTACGTGTTAATATGCATCCTCTTCTTCTCCACCAGCTATGGGTAAATAGTAGGACAGACCGGATGGCAACTAGTCTACGGCAGAAAGAAATGGAAAACTACTGCACGAAAAAATCTGACTCGTCAGTCATGTGTCGAAAAGTATATGATCGCCTAATACATGATCGAAAGATATATGATGTCCTGGCGCATAACTGCCTGAAGCTGTTTTTTCGATGAAATACGCGTTTGTTTGCACCTGGCTCTTTCGCATGAACATGGATTTACTTAAATCTACCGCTTTATAATCATTCTTATACATTTCATGTGTGTCTGTAATCTTGCCAATGTCCAAATTATCTCATGGTGTCAGCATTTTTATTACAATTCCATCTGCTTTTCGTTTTTGTTTCTGTTTAAATTAGCAAATCTTGAGATCCATTCAAATTTTAATATTTCTGTTCCTTTGATATTTCTTTCTATTGTGTGTTGTCTTCGTTTGTCTTGGAATTATTCTTAGTTGTATAATTGTAATCTCCTTTGTATTCTTTCTTTCTCTAATATCATACTCCTGTCTTTGGATATATGTATTTTGTCTTACGAGTTCTCTTATTTTCCGTGCGTATCTATTTTATCTGTGATATTTCTCACATTTTTGTTGAATGATTCCTATTTAACACACCTGCATTTGTTCCCTATTTATTTATACATTGTCCCATATTATGTGCCATTTTTAGGCATTGGTTTTTGTATTTGCTTTTCTTGATTTCGAGAATATTACCTGTCATCTATTCCCTTTTATCGTTGTCTAATTTTCTTTGGGGTCATTTTTTATTGCTGATGTTACTAAAGATTCTCTTAATGTATTCCACTTCAACTTCCTTCATCAATATCTTTATTTATCTGCATTTAACACTGTACTTATATGTCTCTTCACCTTCCCGCCATTTTGAAGTCTGTCGTATTGTAATTTGTATGCTGACTTAGTTCACCTCAGTTTCCGGAGTTTCGTTGCCATCTTACATACAAAAGTAGTTTATCCGGAAGTTGGCATTTTGGTATGTTCTGCATTGGAAAGTACATTGCTGAATATGTTATCGATAACTATATAGTTAATTTGTTTTTAATTTTTCTCCAAGGTTTTTCTGTTTCCACACCCATCTTAATTGTTTTTTTAAATCAGGTGTTGGTTACGAATTGGTTATTAGACATGCAACATTTCAACAATTTTTCTCCGTGTTCCTGCTTAAAAAATAACAAAAACTTCACCATCTCTTTCCTTGTCTAATTTGGCGTTCAGCTCTCTCATAACGATTGCAATGTCTTCTTCTCTACTTTGTGCTGTCGTTGGATAAAGGAACATGAATGATATAATGAAGTGCTTTACTTTCAGTATCGGTCGAAGAATTCTTTCAAATAGTTGCTAGTATCCCAGAATACATTTCCTCCTATTTTCGTCTATTATAAGCCTTATTCACCTTTTAATTTATGTCCTACTCTATATATGACACTTTCTTTGTCACTGACGAAATCTCCATTTTTGCCCACCTTGTTTAGCATACGCTTAAAGAATTAACCTTAAATCGATTTTTTTTCTGAATTTTATTTTCTGACGGGTCACATGTGTTGAGTCTGATGAGATTCCATGTCACCAGAAACATTTATCTTTGATAGCACATTCAAAACAAATGTATAAACAACAAAATTTAAATGAGAAGATCTACGTTGTCAGCCGAAAAACGTTTTTGCGTAACATTGTATGGATGTCTTATATAAATTATTATAAATGAAAACGAACCGACATAATTTTCATCAACATTACATGTATAATGTCTAATCTTTGTTGTATGCAAAGGCAATATTCTGATATATATGGGCCTTAATTTTCAATGTATATATTGATTTTTTAAATCTGTTCTGTAGAATAATTTGTAGACAGAGACTTGAAGCAGAGCTGCTTTTTTTAAGTTGTTTTTTTTTATATCTAAATGAGAAAATCAATTTTCGACCAAAGCGTTTTAAAAAGTTTATTTTCTGGTATTTTCTTCCTGACTTCTCTTACAATTCGTCTAATTAGAAATAAACAAGATGAGACGTGCTGCTGGCAAATAATAAAACATTGACGTCCCTATGAATAGTAGAAATTTTAAAAAGTGTTAAAAATTCAGATATAACAGTAAAACCGAACAAAAAACTAACCCCAAAGCAATAATGCTATTTCCTTGATCCCCCCTCTCTCTCTCTCTCTCTCTCTATATATATATATATATATATATATATATATATATATATATATATATATATATAATTTATTAGTATATAACATCTGAACAATCTAAGTAAGGAATAATAAATTTACATACACAAATTATTTTAATATACTAATTTAATTACAGATATTTGCATCAACCTCTCTAGTTGCTCCATAGTCTTTCTTTAAAGATAATATTTTTGTTAACAACAGCATCGTTTAAGCATTTGTATTTATAATTTAGAAGACACACGATATAAATCACGTTGCAAAACAAGGTTGTATACATAACTGCAGAATCAATTAAAAATAAGCCTGTTTAACGGATATAGTATTATTATTTAAATACGAACACGGTTATATACATGTGATTTATGGATGGCTAAAGAGAATAAAAGTTGGCTTTGAGTACAACACTTGCATTCGTTTGGCTATTTGAAATATGGGAATGTTTGGAAAAAATACATCAAGAAGAATTCGAGGAAACGGATGTTTAAATAGAATGGCAACCTCTAAGCAATGTTTAATATTTCTTTTTGTACTCAAAATGGCGTCCTTTAAAGCACATCTCTTTATGAATTTTTTTTTAATATTTGCCAGTTCATTTGAACTGTACAGCTCAAATTTTGTAGAATATTCCAGTGTATTTTCGTTGGAATATATATATATATATATATATATATATATATATATATATATATTGTTATGTTCCGATTCCTTGTAACACGGCGATGGTCCAAGGTAGAACCAATAAAGAAGAACTCGAATACGGATATGGATAACACAGATATATTACAAACAGGAATATATACAGAGAGTATAAAGTGTTAGTACGAACAATCAGTTTTAGTAGTAATTGTCTGAACGCGACTCTGTTTCGGACTGCCTCTGACTCGACTGACTGTCTCCTGACGGACTTCACTCCAGAATTCAGATTGAAATCTAGACTTCAGACAGAACTCTTGACTTCAGACGGAACTCTCAGACTTCAGACGGAACGGTATTTAGTCACGCCCCCCACGAGGGCATCATGTGGCACAAGGCCGGTTTAACGTGGGATCTCCGAGCCCGTGTGTTCGGCCAAAAATATGCCCTTTAAACCCGTATAAACGGATTCAGGGTCGGTTTACCTCCCCGAAAGAGACGCCGCCCTTCGGCGTAGCCTCGTTCGGGTTCCTCCCTGCCCGAAAGCGGGGAGTTCAACCGATCAGCCGGTCGCCCGAATTCAGACGGAACACCCTGCTTCCTCTTGAGGCGCAGTATTTATTACGTATGGAATAGTCCATTATGTTATTATGGGCAAGGTCCCATAACACACACACACACACACACATACATAGACACACAGACAGACAGACAGATACACACACACACACACACACACACACAGACACACACATATATATATATATATATATATATATATATATAACACATGTAGGTTTTGCAGAATAATATTAAAAAATAAAATTAAATATTTAATTTTATTGGCTACACTGAATTATTAGCTCAGTTTGTCTAGTATATGGTTAAAAATATTTTAGAATCATCATTTGAGGCTGTATTATTTCTGAAATTGAAAAGAAAATGTGTAAAACAGGAAAGTTATTATCCACTGTTTATGGAGATGGTGCCATAGCTGAGAATATTATTCAAATGTCGCACCTTATGTTCAAAAGTGTAAGTTTGGATCTAGGTGGCCTCATACGTTCCGACTTGGCTACTGCCATCTTTGATGACAAAGGGTGATGAATAATTAATCATGATCAGACGACATTTCGCAGATATTATTCGTATATTAGATGAGAGTTGCAATGAATTTGAATCTATTTAGATACATGAATCGACACAATACATATTTGATGCCTCATGATTGAAAGAAAAAATACGAAGTACGATACGTTTGTGGAAATGATCACAATCGAGGAGAATGATTTATTTACTAAAACGCAAAATGTAAATGTCTGGGGTAACCAGAATAAAAAAAATATTAACCACTCATCCTCGTCTTCATAATGGAATTCAATGCATTGCATCTCGTGGGGTTGTAAATAGATTGTGTATCACGAGCACTGTTTCTACGATTTGATATTGAAATCAGACATGTGTTTTCCTAACTGGTCCGTTTAAAGACAGCAATCGATTAAAAAAAAATAAATCAGGAATTCTCAAATCGAATATATTGTTTACCATCATGAAACTGATGGACGTTACGTGTCTTTGTAGGCCATTCAGGTCTTGGGATCTGATTGGGATATCCTATCCCGCGCATTACACATGTGGAATCTTCCACAACACAACCAGCCTTACCTCTTTTTAGGAAATGCACTCTTCCTATCTGATAAGCAAAATTCTACTTCCATACAATATAACAAGTATTCATTGGTCATTCACCTCCAATCTGGCTTGCTGATTGGTCAGTTCCGACCAATCAAACAGCCTGCACGCGACCAATCAGTTTTCCCGCTCCTGTGCTGGGAGCCACTTGACCAGTATAAAAGCAAAAATACGTGTGAACTTTTTAGGAAAGGATTTGTAATTTTCATTCATTTCTCTCGCTCGTCTCAAGATGTAACCTTCGCCAACTTCCGTCTTAGTCATTGCTGACAAGACGTTTTTAAGACAATTACCAACATTCATGAACTCTGAAATCACTCCTGAACTTTTACCAACTTTAGAACTCACAATTCCAAACTTTATGCTTCTGAATTACAAGTTCAATATTACAGTAAAAGGTAAATTACTTCTTAAGAACTTTCTGTTTAAAAGACACTTAATATTAACAACTTTAATATCAACATTAAACGAACGATTACAAGAAAGACATTCTGAAACCAAAAACATCATACATATTTGCCAACATAACATATACAAAATATTCTGCTTGTACATTGTTTTGAATGTTTTATTAGTTTCTAATTAATATGTCTTGTTCGTAATATGAATTCTGGTACACATATTTCCAAATCAAAGTGACACAACTCGGTCCTACCTTTTCTTTGCATGTTGTACACCAACCTAAATAAATCTAATTGTTACGTTTTAAAACAATTCAGTTGAATTTTGTATTTATATTTTGATGTTAGTGGAAATAGTTAATTGACACGCAACTTATTCTCAACAAATATTACCACATAATTAACCCATCCACTACACACACAACACTCCTTACACCTTCGAATGACCTTTTATTCAGATCCTTAATAAATTACATTAATGGAAAAAAAAACAAAAAAAACTTAAATACTCAGAAAACCAATAAAATAAAACGCTTAGATCTGTGCATCAGGCAGAAAGAAACCAAATTCTAGGAAAATGAAATGATGAGCTTGCTTCAAACATTGCAAAGCTTATTCTGCTTCGAGGCGCAGTGTCCTTTCAGGGCAAATGCGATATTTGTTCTTCGTTTCCCTTTTAACTCTTAGTAATGTTTGTATTTTTGCTATTCCCCCTAAACCTTATTCTACACATTATTTACAGAAAATTGTTAAGTAGGTTATTCTCTGCTTTCCTCTGATGTTCTTGCTTTCAACATGTTCTGTGAGTGTTACGTTTTTCAAGCCCTCTTTTCTTATTATCTACTCTAGAATATTCAAATTACTCTTTCTGATTATAAGCGTAATTTTTCTTTCGGTTTTACCTTAAACCTTCGTCATTGCTCACGTATTCAGTTCATAGAATTCTAATCTGAATTTTAATAGAATTCTTCTGTTGAAGCAGGATCCTGTTGCCTCAAGCCTCTTCATATGTAATGAGATTTTTCAACCTTCGCTGCCATGTACAAAAACCAATATTACATATCAGAGCAAAATATAGTGGAATAAAATGGAACGTAAATTCTTGCACATATATCTAAATATCATTTGGGTAATTCACTTCTTGCAAGAAGACAGAATGTATGTTTGCCAGCAAAACGTTTTTAACGACTTTCACATCAAGTCGGGCAGATGATAAGGAAGAGACAATTGAATAGTTTAAAGGTATGTTATATACAACAATCACTTAAACTTGAAAACATGAATTCGGGGAGTTGTTAAAAATGTGTTTTTAGAGGGTATAGTCAAACAATTGATTCAGTTCCAATATTTTTTAGTATACATAATTGGCTACACTTATCTGTCATTCAAGCGAATGTTGTTTGTCTCAGGTTGATCTGGAAGGATCAAGCACAAATCTTTCTCTTGAAAAGTAGACATTCTCATTCGAAATAGTTTGGATGCTGGTCTCCGGAACCAGACAAAGACATTTTTCTCGTTCGAAATCTTAGGCTGCCCTAAATTAGCGTTCGTAATCTTATTTGGCTGAAAACTGGGTTATACCATTAACATTAGATAAAAGAATCATCCAATAGCTGAAGGAGCATAGAAGATAACCTATTTTTTATACAGCCTAACATTCCATTTACAAACTGGAGATGCTGAAAATAAGCTAGTGTAAAACTTTAAGTATCTAGGAGATTTTTAAAAGAAAATGGAAAAGCAACACCGAAACCCAAAGGCGCATTTGGAAACACGACACATTCCTTACATATGAAAAGTATTAATAACAGGAAAATTACATTTGAGGCAAGATATTGGACTTAATTTTCATGTAATACCCATTATCACTTCTCCTATAAGACACATATAGATAGACTAACTTATCACAGATAATTAAGAGGATTATAGTAGCAGAAATGTGATTCTACAGACAAATACTGAGAATACCATGGGTTGAACATCTGTCTAAATGGGGGATTTTACAATAAAACGACACTTATACGTAACCTAAGACATGATAGTTGGCATGTCTAGGTTATATAATGAGGGAATAGATTTTGGAAAATCTTAAACCGATCATCTTGAAAGCAAGAGGCACAATACAACGCATAACATACTTAAAAAACCTTGTGTAAATATTTGACACATTGATCGACTCTCCCGTCGAGATTCGACGTATGAGGGTCAAGCAGATCAGTTTCGAGGAAACCGACAGCCTGACACCGGCATATGAGATTTGATTATAGTGGTGAAGGCCTCGTGCAGGACCATCCACACTTTTTGGAGGGAGGAATACAGAGACCTGGTGCACCGAATGCCACAAGGTTCCCAAACAACCCTCCGCAGGTTTTGAATTCAGAGTTGTCGTTCTGCTAGACCAGTTGCCATCCAAGGCTATAGAACCCAGTCTGTTCTGCTATTTTACCCATAGCTGGAGGGAGAAGAAGAGGCTTCATACCTTTCCCAAGGGTATTAGCACGTGAGTGAATGTAATGTATTCGACTGGAATTCGAACTAGGCTCTCCGATTTGACTCATTAGGATATAGAGAATAAGTCTTTATTTAGTGGGGGTTCCGAAGGACAGTACGTTGTGTAGAGCAGTGATCACCAATATTCAGCCAGGTTTATATTTCTGAGCCGATACATTGCGCATGAAGTACATGTCGAAAGAGTGTTCAACACAGAAGAAAATGGAAACAGTGAAAGATTTTTAAAAACGGTTAATAATCACGAAGTATGTGATATATTATTCTGCATCATTTCAAAGCCTATATCTCGTTTCACATTTGTTTTGTTTTTTTACTGTTTGCACATAATGATGACTGCGCCAGTATTTTTCGCATTCATCTGCTTCTCGCCAACCCCTTTAGGCGTATCAGTGTGATTGTGACGTTGTTTTATTTGTGTGGCGAGCGTTTCACTTAAACGCCTTAGAAAATTATTGGGTGGTCCTGAATTTTTTTCTAATTTATCTGCAGAAATTCAAGCTATTGAATTGCTAAGATTATTTAAGTTATTCCACTCGAAATTACAGCGATGGTGCCGAGCCACTATTGACACTTTATTTCTAACAACCCGCAGGAGTAAATTAAGCGATTTTATTACATGCATGGAAATCACATCACCCACGGGATTTGTCGTCTTCTTGCTCTTAGATTATTATATTAGACGTTGTTTGAAAGGTTGGATCTTTAATGCACTTATTCAACGCAAACTTGCATTCTTAAAAGATGAGCGACTATGTAGCAAAACTTAATTTTACCGCCAATTTTCTGCTAGGATTTGAAATATTCACAATTCCTCCTAGATGAAATTATTTCTGATGAGGGCCATAGCATTAAGCGCAGCTCTGTTTTCAGTAATGTTGAATAAATCGACGGACTTCCGTGACAAGCCATAACAATGATTCAGAATTTAATATTTTCGCAATAACTTACTTCATTTAAAGTTGCCCAGAATAATTGTCAAAAGTTGATAGTATTGTACTACAACGAAAATAGATTCACATATCTCTAGGTTTCCGATAGCTTCTTTATAATTATCTGTAAATTTATTCATTGAACACTTTCTGAAAAAAAAATGAGTCGTTTTTGTTTTCACTTTACATAAATTAAAGGATTATATACGCCAATCGATGTTAATATATTTTTGACTTTTATTTCAAGCGGAAAATAATTGTAGACTTCCTTAAGACTGAGGAAACTATGTTATCTACTACGGGGTTTAATAGTCCCTAGTAGGGAAAACATGCTCGGTTAGACATTTTATTATTCAACGCCCAGAATGATCACTTTATACTGCAACTATATCCAAATGAAACTTAGTTACAGTAAGAGCATTATATGACGTGACCAGTAGTTCAGGAGGCCCAGTGAGATCAAACCCAGATATGTTGTAGTATTCTAGCACAAATAACGACGGCTTTTGAACACTTCCGTTTTCGTAATTCCACTATTAATTCTTGGGTCAACCCGCTGTATGATTCTTTCCAATTAAAAAAGCATAGGCCAAACTGCCGTATGGTATTCAGACACGAACCACCAAGCAACACGCTGAGATTGTCAGAGTTGCCCTGTATGTTCAGTAATTCACGTCTATGAAAAAACGACTATGGTGTGCTTTAAACCTTGTATCCTGGTCGGAAAACATATGTTTTGAATATTCGGTCACGTAACCAAAACTAGTGATAAGGAACAAGTAGCTAACGGTAAACTGCACGGTTCATTATTATTATTATTATTATTATTATTATTATTGTTATTGTTATTATTATTATTATTATTATTATTATTATTATTGTTATTATTATTATTATTATTATTATTATTGTTATTGCTATTATTGTTGTTGTTGTTGTTATTATTATTGTTATTATTATTATAATTATTGTTATTATTATTATTTATTTATTTATTTATTTATTTATTTCCCTTTCCCATATTCTTTGCTCAATCCAAGTTATTTAGTATGAAAATGCTCCATGGATAACCAAAATTGAAGGAGACATATTTTCTGAATAAATTCTCATAGTAATCGTTCTTAAAAAAAGGATACTGCGTCAGAAAACGCATATTATCTTGTTTTTGAGGTTGTACATTGTTAATTTTGGGAAGAGTATTTATATTGGAATATATAAACAAAAATTCCTTCATTCCATATATACGTATATATCTATTGAGCGTAAGTTTGAAGTTGGCAACAAAGTGTTGATTTTAGGGAAAATATTTCAATAAACAGAGTATTTGAAGTGGTTTCGATTCTCAACTATTACCAGAAATACATTTTTGAAAAATAAATTATTACCAGCAATACATTTTTGAAAAAAAATTATTACCAACAATATATTTTTGAAAAAAAAAATATTACCAGCAATAAATTAAAAAAAAAAAAATATTACCAGCAATAAAATTTTTAAGGAAAAATATTACCAAAAACAGATTTTTGACAAAACAAAATATTACCAGCAATAACAAATTTTGTCGGCATTAAATAATCCACTGACATGACGTAAAACAAAATAAACCAAACAATATATATATATATATATATATATATATATATATATATATATATATATATATATATATATATATATATATATATATAGTATTTAATAGAAATAAATAAAAATCAGAAGATCACCTCAAATATGAGTATAGATTAAATATAACAAATGAATGAAAATTAAAATAATGTCGGATGAAATCCATTTCCTAAAATATTACCTCTGTCTAGGTTAGAATACGAAAGAGAACAGCTATATATATATATATATATATATATATATATATATATATATATATATATATATATATATATGAATAATTGGGAAATATATATGTACAATGCACTACTCTGGCTTGGCTAGATCAGGTGAGGTCAAGGTATGTCAGATCTAACGATGTATTACCCAGTAGGACGTATGTTCGAAACTTTCCGGAGGGTGCTTATTATTCTCTAACAAGATTTCTCGAATATCTAAGCCGGTACACATAAATAAATAGATATGCTGTATCATAAAATCACTAAAAACAGAACTTCCCCTTAAACATATCTATCCATTAAAAATGACGATTAAACAAATAAATTAAAAATATATCAGATATAATCCATTTCATAATATATATATATATATATATATATATATATATATATATATATATATAATGTGTGTGTGTCGGTGTATTACTAAGCGGGCCATACGTAAATAAAGAACCATCGAGATTTCAAAAAATCGAGTTTAAATTTCATTTGATTTTTATAAAAATTATGAAATGAAATGTAAAATGCTAATCATAATGTCTCTGTCTGATTGAATATTTAGGCAATAGCTTTGCTTTTAAAGAGCTTTCCTTCAATTTTATGTAAAAATAAATAAATTTTTTTATGAATTTTTATGTACTTTTTGCAGTGTTCTTGGATTTTTTTTTCGTTTGGTGGAAATGAAGGTGTTCAAAAAACTGTCGATATCGTTCAATATACCGAGCGCTTTCGGCCACTTCCTTAGCCGTTTTCAAGGCCGTTTTGTTTTGGTGATGTTAATGATATATATATATATATATATATATATATATATATATATATATATATATATATATATAAACAAATGTAAAAGGAAAAAAGAATTCAAACGTTCAGAACATTAATTTAAAAAAGAGCTCCATACAAGTGTAGACCATTAAATACTTATTATAAACTGTTACATTGGAACATGCAGTGTCAAATGTAACAGCTAATAATAATAATAATAATATATATATATATATATATATATATATATATATATATATATATATATATATATATATATATATATATATATATATGCATCCAAATGAGAGAATTTACAGATAATCCATGTTCGTAGCTTTTGCTTTTCAAATGTACTCAGTATAAAATTTATTATTATTATTATTATTATTATTATTATTATTACATTTTCAGAGATTATAACAAAAAAATAAAATATTTTTGAAATCGCTACAGAAAAGCATTCATGTTTCAATAATATGATTGTACTAATTCCGACGATGGTAAACAACTTAGTAATGAAGGGTTACATACCATCGCCTGAAAAATTACAATCATAATAATGAAACATGAAATCTTTTGTGTAGCGATTTCAAAATGCTTTTACTATAACATCCTAGAAGAATAATAATATGAATAATAATAATAATAATAATATTAATAATAATACTATATATATATATATATATATGTGTGTGTGTGTGTGTATATATACATATATGCAGGAGTTATAGATTAAATTAGTGAATACTATGGAGGAAATGCTATTAATGTCAGAAAGACCGGTACAGATTAACACTAAATTAATCCATTACAATTTAATCAATGTTTTACCTCTCCTAATATATGAAATGTTGAACAAATCATAATTTAGGTGATGGCAGCTCGTGCGTATTCATAAGATAGACGAACGTCTGTAGAGTTTGCAGCAAATAAGACAGACTACTCTTCTTTAAACTATTTTTACGAACCATTTCTCTAAATTAAGCCTCTGTTTACTTAGAAAATCACAAATGTCAAAGACGCAACATCTTCGTCGGTTGTTTGAAAGTCTAACAAAACAAAAAATTCCCTAAATGTTAACTCTGATGCTGTTACTATGTCTGTTTTATCTATGCTTATATTTACTGTTTTATTGTATTTTATTTTTTGCTTAGATACGATCTTTGTCTTCCAACTGATGATTCGGTAAGACGCATTACTGCAAAAAAAAAGGCGTCTGTCTTGTCTAGAATATTGGCTTGTTGCGTCCAAACGAGAAAAATATGTCCTTGATAACATTTGTTTTTCATTTCTTTTCAACAAAACACATTGCTTGAATAAATCATGCTTACCTTATCGTCACTGTTCAACAGAAAATGTCTTTCAGTTTAATTCAATTTCTGGCTTTTCTAGTTGTTTCAGAGAAGGCCGTTTCCTTCTTGATTTTTTTTTCTGAGAATTGAAATGTAATCTGTATCTATTTAAAAGACTGCAGTCTTGAGAATTAAAAAACAATTTTATACATATGTCACATTTTAGCGACTTTACGAGTGGGTGTTATTATTATAGTACATGTTTGCCAGTACATAGGGTTCTTGTACGATATACCATGTGCTTGGAAATTTGTTCCTTATTTCGTTGATGCTTATGTTCTGCTAAATTTTTTGCTTCATTTCAGTAAGATAGTGTTACTAATTTTTTATTGTGTATAACACGCACTCCTTTACACCGAAGGTAGAAATAAAAGGTTAAACACAATTTCCATCTTAAAAACATAAATGGGAATATATCGAAATTAAAATCCGTTAATGCTGAATATTCATACCGTTAGAAAAAAAATATACTACTCAAATACAAGAATCCACGAAAACTCACGATTAAGTAATAAAAGTCTGACGGATTAATAATGAAAAAAATATTCTTTTTCTTTACAAGTTGCTTCGTTAGGGAACGAAAGTAAGCATATATGTCAAGAGCCAGTGGAAAATCTGTGCTTAAAGAAACTATTCTACTTTGTTTGGTCACCGACGCCCTCTGTCGGCGAGATGTAAAATTACGGCATATCTATAACGGTTTCCTTTAGGGAAAGTTAGGTTCGAATTATGCCAGAGAACGCATATAAGATGCCTCGATTATTCAGTCCACTAGACAAAAATAAATAAATAAAACGTTTAATAAATAAACGGGTTTCTACTCACTTCCGAGTAACCACAAATATAATGTGTAAGTTATATATATATATATATATATATATATATATATATATATATATATATATATATATATATATATATGGTGTGATGCATAAATTGATCTTTAAATACAAAAGAGTAGATTTATTTAATAAAATCGTCATTGTCTTCAACCACGTCCACCAGACGACTTCGGAATCTCTTTCAGCTCTTTTAAGCGGTCTCCTTGATTAATTTGATGAATGTTGTCATAATCCTTGCGTTCAGTTCAAATTTGGTGTTATAAGGAGATTTGTTGATCTCTGGCTCAACTTCGACCGAAAAATAATGACAAACAGATTTGCAATTCGGATGAGTTGGCCGGGTGTAAGGGGGATGTGATGGCAGAAATTATCTGAGAGTCACTACTGAGATCTACGTGCGTAGTATGGCGCCGATTCATTTTGCCAGACATAGTTTCTTCCAGCATTCGCCCTCCTGACCAGGGCAGAACTACCTGCTCAAAGCACGTGATTTTGGCTTCCATGTTCACTCTGAGGCCCTGTGTGAATAATGGATGAACGTATAACGTTGCCATCACTAGTAATCACTCCAAACACCATGATGTTGACTCGATATATAGTTCAAATCTTCGCGAATCCTATGCAGTCTTCTCAGAATGATACCCAAAATCTCTGAAATATTCGCATTGAAGTTCCCGGAGCGAGTGTCAAGGAGTATAGTAGGCTGTTTTCAAATTTCAAGCAAAATGAATTGCGCTATGCTGTTCTATTTCTCAAAGACCGTTACAACTTACTATTGCGGATTCGCGAAATAAAAAGTGCCTATTGCACTCTCATTGTATGCACGCGCGCGCACACACACACACACACACACACATATATATATAATGAAAATTACGAGGATTTGAGATAATTAGAATTAAGTAATTCAACGTGTCTAGAAGTAACCGCCACAGAATGCACTGGACGGCCGTTTCGCCCTACATTTGGGACTCATCAGCAGAGCGCATCCACTATCAATAATTGAAACTCGGACAGTTACATTATCAGGCTAACGTCATACCGACAGTCCCGACCGTACTCGATGACGAAAACGTAGCGAATCACACTTGATATAATCCTGCTCGATCACATTTTCCTTGGTGGAACTCATCCGAGTTTCTCTTTTACCCATAGGACTGGACCCCCACGATCCACGTCTGCTATCACCAAGCCACTCCATCCAAAGCATTAGAAACCGTTTCAAGCAAGGATATACAAGTGATAGAAATTAGGAGGGTTTGACATAATTAGAATTAGGTAATTTGTCTGCAACTGTTGGCATGACGTTTGCCAGATAGCGTAACTGTCCCGGTTTCAATTTACAGTAGTGGATGCGCACTGCTGATGAGTCACAAATATAGGACGAAACGGCCATCCAGTGCATTCTGTTGAGATCTCTACTAGACCCGATGAATGATGTATATATATATATATATATATATATATATATATATATATATATATATATATATAATTTCACCCTAACAAAACAAGGGGGACTGTGGGAGGATAACAGCTGAACGAAACTCTAGAAGATTGTGATTGACTTGGCATTTAGCTTTTTCAATATTGTAGTTGTCAGAGAAGTAAGGAAATGGAAGGGTGTTTCACAGGCAGGAAGTGCGAGAAAAGAAACTTTTGGAGTAAAAGTGGCGGTTAGATTTAAATAATTAAATATTAAAAGGGTGTGATCTAGATGCCAAGCACGATTAAACTCATGTTGTCTGGAGAAAAACTGGTCGAAATATTAGGTTGGTGAAAAAATAATGAGGTAATAATGTCGTTTTTTGACGTTAAAAATTACGCCAAAAAACGACATTATTACGTCATTATTTTTGCACCAAACTAATTGTTGCCATATTTATAGAAAAGCCAAAGAGAAAATCGGCTGAGCATGCACGTGAGAAGCAAGTGTATGAACGCAAGTTTAACTTGATTTTTTTCCTTGTGGGAATGAAAGTCGGGTTGTTTACAGACTCTGCCGCGTGATCAGAGTTACCAAGAGGACACAGCTACATGGTACGATATTTTTTATCGACAGAGGGAAAAATGAGAAGCGTTTCCATCATGTTTACTGGGGAAATGTGTGTGGAACTCCACCACCTGAGTGAGAGATGTTTAGATTACAGCGAGGTCAATAAGCAATGTGTATTGCAACCTGGTATGATGGGCATTAAAATCACCGAACACAAATATATTTGCAAATAGTTGTAGGGAGATGATCTTTCTTACATTAACAGAAAGAAAAACTATCTAGAACCCAACAGTTATGAGAGGAGGGACCGGTAGAGAAAGAAGAGAGAGCTGACTGAGTTTAGTATATAGAGACAGAGACTCATGTAAGAATGGAGTAGAGATATTCAAGAGAGAGCAGCGATAGTAGTTTCTAGGCCATGTGTTTTGACATTAGAGTCCTTCCTACAGAGAGGACGATAGCCAGGAAGAGAAGTTAATTGAATTGAAGAATTAAGTTTACTTTCGTATACAGCTCGTATACTTGGATAGATTTTGAAGATGAAAGATTCCACACACTAGAAGATGATGCGAATAACACGAATGTTGGAGAAAGTAATGTTGAGGGCTTTAGGGTCATTGAAATGTAACTCCTTATTTTATGTATGTTGGACACTCCCATCTTGTAAGTATTATAGTTAGACAGGAGAGTTCGTCATACACAAAACAAGCAAAAAATTGAAAATTGTAAGCTCTGACATTCATATAAAAATATATATATTAATCGAATATAAAGCCTGTTAAAAAATCTAATTTAAAACACAACAGTTACTCTTTAAACACGCTGGTCGCCTCATCCTCCATAAAAATTAAGTTACATATTTGCTTTCCCTCTTTAATGTATACTTTTACAATACACTTGTATTCCTGTTCCTTTCCATTCTTTTCTTTATTCACATTTCTTTTCACATTATCTTCCATTACACTCATCCTCCTGTTTTCAGTCATTATGCGCCTGTTAATTGTAATTATGTAGTGTTCTTTGGTATTTTTTTTTTAATAAAGTGTTAAAGTGATAATTTGACATGTATCGCCCGAATAGACTGTCAGATCGAAACCAAGATCGCGTATTTTAATTGACCTCCTTATTTTAAAATTGTATATATATATATATATATATATATATATATACACACACACACACACACACACACATATATATATATATATATATATATATATATATGTGTGTGTGTGTGTGTGTATGTATAGTTACATTGAATGCTTTATAGTGAAAAATTAAGAGTGATTATTTCATCCTGAAAAGATGATCAATATTTTGTTTAAATGCTTAATTAATTTTATATTTTCCGTGGCCTATTTTTACCCACTAAAGGGATTGTATTTGTAGAAACAGTATCAAGAAATAAACAACTACAATGGAACAAAACAAAATTAAATTATGGATCTATTATAAAAAAAAAAATAAAACTTTTAATCACAACGTTAAAATAACAACTCACCAACAAGTTTCAAATTACAGAAGACAATATTATTTATGAATTGATATGGCCCATAAGGAAATTCCTTTCTGATCACAAGGAATTCATTAATCATTATATTAGATATACCACAATATACTTATCAAGATGAATTACTATACATGTGTAGACTTGCACATTCACTAATAGTGGGCTGGACCTTTTTCACTACCACTTTGTTTAAGGCGTATTCTGTTTGTGGTCATGGTGATGATGATGTTTGTATTTTCAACGCTAACTGCCTGTGTGTTGTTGATGGTTGTGATTATGCTGGTAGTGATCTGTGAGTATGAGGAATGTATAAGTTTCTCTGACACCCATGCGGTAGATCTGAAAATCGTCAAGAACACCCCTGCCCGCCCCTTGATGAAATGAACATCACCACAGGTAAACAGCTAAGGCCCCGACACCGAAAAAGAATTACAACTCTGGATGCATGTATGCCCGTAGTACTGCGTATGTATGTATGCATGCCTGAAAGCACGGCTATGTATCTTCATTTAACCTCGAATTGCTTATATGGATGATTTGGTATGAACTAAAATGCGTACACCTGTATGTAGGTGCATATACGTATAATAGTAACTCCACAAATAGACACGGAAGTATATTCTCCCACAGTCAACCATACATAATCAAACAATCATAAATACAGTAAATGTTAAAAAAATAAAGCAGTTTGCCTGATGATCGCAAAAGTGTGAAACTCAGGGTCACAAACTCATATCCATACACATTATTTTATATATAAAATAAAACATAAACATCAATTTAAAATCAATATGTATTTTAAAAATAACATCTCGTAATCTCCGCATAATATTATATATGGGCTGTCACAGAATTCCGTTAACCAGATATTTTTATTAAAATTTAAATTATATAAATGTCAGTCTCTGAAGATTGCGTTATGACTGCATTTCCTAGGCGTACTACCGATGAGGGATAATATGATATTTTATTAACACGCACATACACTAATATGTGTATATACACACACACACACAAATATATATATATATATATATATATGTGTGTGTGTGTGTGTGTGTAGTTTATAAAAAAAAATAGGTAATCCGTATGGGTAAACCTAAGGAAGATAAAATCAAGAGAGCTCAATGTAAATCCGGAGCAAATAATTTAAATAAAAACAGACCACTTTAATGTTCCATGTAATAATTTATTTCCCCCAGAGCCCTTTTAAAGGACTGCGGATCATCAGACTTTACTTCCATTGTTTCAAACAAAAAAGTTTAAAATATTATTTTTATTTTTTGTTTGGAAGTAAAGTCTGATGATCCGCAGTCCTTTAAAAGAGGAGTGGTGAAATAATTTATTACATGGAACCTTAAAGTGGTCTGTTTTTATTTAAATTATATATATATATATATATATATATATATATATGTCTGATTGAATAAATTGCATACAATATGTCTGCTAATTTTAAAAAAAAAGTTAACAAAAAGAAATTTAAACAGCTATAGCTCATTTCTCTCATCTTTTAACATCAATACACGGAAGGTTATTCATGAGTATGAAAGGATTTTGTTAAAAATTAGCTGACATAATATCTGTAAATATAGAAATATAGTTTTAAGGTGTGCACTACTTAGAGGATAAAGTGCTTAATGCAAGAATAATGTGAAAGTTGAAGGTGGCCTGATGATTGTGCCTGGCATGAAGCAGTTTGCCGACTCTGAGTTTTGACTTCAATATTCAGTTTATATATATATATATATATATATATATATATATATGTGTGTGTGTGTGTGTGTGTGTGTGTGTGTGTGTGTATGTGTGGGTGTCTGTGAGAGAGAGAGAGGCACTTAAATGCGCTTCGTGCTATATTCAGCTACATTTGTAGAGATTCGGGTCGCCGGTATCCTATTAGAACTGTATGTATGTCATAAGCCACAATTGTTTAGATGTTGCCCCGCGGGAGGAATGGCGAATCACACTGTTACCTTCAGCGCAAAGGAAGTTAGATTTACGCAGAGGAAGTTGCTATCCTGCAGGGCCAATAATTTCTTTATCATCATTCCGCGTGTTGCGTCTCGGAAACAGGAAGTTTGCAAGCTATTTACTTTTTCGTGTTTGACATAAACATCTTAATGGTTGTCAATTCGATCATTACACTAAATATATCTACTTTAATAATAACGAAAGTGTAAATTTATAGCAAGGATATGTCAGTTATAAGAAATCAACATAATCATACGTACGAATACGAAACTGAAAATCTGTATCAATCTCATTATAAGCAGACAATTTCAGACAATATATGGCACAGAAAAATAGAAATGAATATATAACTGGACAGGATTTCAGATAGACAACTATACAAGACTGATAGGACTAAACCTGACTTATGGTTTAAGCAAAAATATTATCTGATAATAATAAAAATAAATGATGTATTTCCTAACAGAATTAGAATATGCAATGATGAGATATATTTGTCACTACTTATAATAAAAAAACAAACCCTTCCTGGATATGACGATAAACTAAATCCGTGTCCTGGGTGGACGATTAATTGCATCCGACAGGAGGACCTCTGATCGTTAGGTTTTGAGGAGCGTTGAGACGTCTCTTCATTTCTGGCGTAACCAGCCGACGCTTACCCCGTGTAGTGGCACCCCTTTGTCGCCCCAGTTATGGGCGAGTGGTTGTCCCCCAAACTGGGATCAAAGCGCCATGAAAATGTAAAAGATAGGTCTTAATACCAACAATACATTTTTGGGAAAAAATATTACCAGTAATATATTTTTGAAGAAAACATTATTATTACCAGTAATACATTATTATCAACCATGCATTTGGGTGCGAAAATATTGCCAGCAACACATTTTTTTGTAAAAAAGTAGAATATTACCAGCAATAAAATCTTGCCTGCTTTAAATAATTGCGATTGATATGCTGTAAAATAGACGAAACAAAATAAAATTAAACCAAAAGTAACACGAACTGAAAAAGTTATAAACGACGTGTTTCATTGAGATCGATTGTTACTTCTGGTTTCTTCATTATAGAACAAAAGAAAGACACAAAACTGTATGAAAGGACAAATACGTTGAAGTCTCTGAATTCATCCTCAGAGGCTTCAACCCATTTGTCAAAACATGAATCAAATGACCTTATCGCATTGGAAGACCAAATCCCAGAGCGTGTCTCTCTGCCTGTTTCCATCAAAACCTGAAACTATGAACGTAAAACTGCTTCGGGAGATAAAAATTAAGATGGAAGACTTGTCCTTCAAACACAAGATGTGTATTAGTAAATTAAAGTATGAAATAGCAGTGGCAACCGAAGCAAAATAAGAATATTATTAACTAATATTTGGACTTTTAAACCGGTGAAATTGTACGGCGGTTATAATTTTATATTGGAATGGGTGTGTCGAGTTCAAACTCCACCTACCATGTTGAATTCACTCTCCCTATTATTGAATGTTTCAATCGATTACTTCTCCCTCAGCTAGGAATTAAATTGCAGAGTGTACTGAACCGCAACTAGTCGAAGTGAAAGAAGAGTCAGTATTCTAACCGTGGAGGAGACGGCAGAAATTCACTTCACTATATTTCGAAGGTGTCATGGAAATTTTCAGACATTAAAGTAAAAAAACTGTGGATAGCCATAATCTACTAGCTAATGAATGGATATAGCATGAAAAACTGAAAATTTGTCAGAGATATTTTCGAATATATTGCCGGTTCTGAATTCTGACATAAAAAAATGAGACAATTCAGCATATAAGGCATTGTAAGTCGTTAATACAATTAAGATATTATGATGGCGGATAAAGATTTAAGGAATACGGAAAATTTGTCCCACCATTGACTATCTGATACCTGTAGTTTTAAATGTCTGGGATAAAGAATTATCCTTGCAATGTAGCGTTCCATCAGATCAGGAGAGTCATATTATTCGATGTAATAACATTTTAGTTGTTAAAACTACCGGCTTTCAGTTGTGTGTGAACTGAACTCATGATAGTTTCGCCATTGCGAGTTTTTTGCCGATCTGCTCCGTTTACAAGAAAACTGTTCTACAATAAAAAGGAACGGACGTTAATAATTACTTAGCAAATACTATGTTTTAATTATTTTTTTTTATGTTTGATTCAGTAGATGTTAAGGGAATACTGTTGTTAAGAACTGTTTTGTTTTTGTTTGGAGGAATTCATTAGCTTACCGTATGTTTTCTTTAGACACAACACCGCTACATGTTAGTGAAATTTACGTAACAACGTGTAATTTAGGAAAAAGTCTTCAGAACAAAAAACAAAAACATACTGATTTAATTTTTAATTGATGTTCCTACATGAATCCGGATGGTAAATTAAAATGAATATCATATAATGGTTCTATTGGAATTCACTTTTCTGCGAAAGAATTGCTAACAGCCGCGAGATGGTGTTGTCAACGGAGCATATGATAAAACGGTGTAAATGTATACTTCTCAAATATCTTTTGTTTTCACGTTTTCTTTTTGTTTCTTGCCTTATGGATAGAATATATCTCTGTGCACTCAGATGGTTTCCTGTGCTTAAAGAAGCAAATGACGCAAAGACTAGAATACATGAGATAAATATCCCAAGTTTGCTTGTCATTGCATTTCTTTAATAGGATTTTACACACATGTAGGTACACCAAAACAGTAGCACTACATACACGGCTACATTCACCACTCTTGTATTCCTTCTATTTAGGTCGCCCAAAATTAAAGTAACTTTAAATTATATATATATATATATATATATATATATATATATATATATATATATATATAATTTAAAGTTACTTAAATTATAATATATATATATATATATATATATATATATATATATATATATATATATATATATATATATATATATGAAAATTTCTCCGATTTAACCAGTAGGGAAGACAATATTTATGAATAAAAAGGAAAATAAGAAAAAATAGTAAATGTGGGCTTTATCAAAGCAAAATACGAAAACCAAGGCAACTAATAAAAAAACAAACCAAAAAAAAAACAGCAGGTGCCTTGCATCTGGAATGTAGAGAACGCTATTTTTATATTGTTAACTGAAAATAACATCAGTATTTGTCACGTGTGGAGAATATTGTCATTGCGTCAGCAATTACTAGTTTTCCTATTGTCATTTTAATTCATATATATATATATATATATATATATATATATATATATATATAGACAGCGATTCAAGCTTGGAACGAATCTCGACCGCTTGACATCGGTTGGAGAGTCTTACACAAAGACGTACGCTAATCGGGAATTTTTAATGCATTATATAAGTCATATAAGCATTATTATCTGCCAGAGTGATCTATTTATTGTGAAGAGCTTAGCTCACTCTCTCTCTCTCTCTCTCTGTATGTATATATATATATATATATATATATATATATACACACACACACACACACATATATATATTGTATAAATATAAGGTGAATATGTATTTTCTATAATAGAAGAATTTGTATATTTACGCTCCGGCCTTCTTCAGGTGGTTGGTGGTGGTTCAGTTCGAAATTCCAAACGTCTGAAGAAGGCCGGAGCGTACAACAGCCGAAACGTTGTGACAAATATGGCGACAAAGATGAGGACAATAGTCCGACTAATGTAAATACAATATCAACAAATACAATATATATCACAGGCCACAGAAAGAGAAAGTTAATGACACAATTAAGATATTGGAATTCCGCAATGCCTCAAAAATAATTTCAGTACTGGAAAGAGAATCTAATAACTTGGCTGGAGATTTCCCATCAGCATAGAGTTCAAAAGTATCTACACGGTTTTGGGGTAATTAATTATATTCCAAGCTACATTTCCCAAGGAAGAAACATCGCACGGTTCACACTAATCTATTGCTATTTCCGTGACAAATATTCCGACCAGCTACCTTCAGTAGTTCCATCAATCAGGTTTGAACCTGATACCTGCAGTTAACAAACGCCATATCACCATATCAGAAAGAGGCACGGTTGCGTCATGGATAACGGCTCGGATTGAAGAATCGGAGAGACGAGTTCGAATTCCAGTCGAATCCATTACATTCACTTAAAAATTCAGAAATAAATGGCAACCTTCTGAGGGAATAAAAATCTGTCTAGTCGATCATGTATCTTCTGATACATGATCGCCTAAGCGTTTATCACGCATGGCACTTAACTGACTTATATCATGTACACAGGGTCGGATCGTCTTAATTGTCTTCGTATTCCACTAGTAAGGAGGATTTTCCAATCGCATATTCCATTAGTAAGGAGGAAGTTGACAATCTCAAAAAAATGTTTCTTTTCGGAAAAAAAAAAACTCGAAATGGATGATTTCCATATCCTCATATTCTTATAGATTTCATGTCTATTCGTAACCGTTATTTCTACGACAGAAATCCATAAACAGCACATTGTGCCTACTCTTCTTTCGTTCCTACAAAATCATACAGTAACCGTCCCCACTTGACGTAAGGTTTAGGGAAAATGGAAACGAAAAAGATGCATAATCGAAGAAATAGACAGTTGAAATTTCTTCAGCACAAAATGCGGAAAGAGGACTAGATAAATTTGACATTCGCATGATATACTGAATACAAGAGGGACAGAGGAAAAAAGTAACCGGTGCAACGAGCTTGGGCAGATAGCTGGCAAAACAATATTTAGGGGAGATACTACAGACAAATGTTAATAAGATCTACATTAGACTGGAAATTCTGGAGAGTCATGATCGCCACGCGCTGAAGCGATGCGGTATATAAAAGATAAAAGAAACCACTTCAAACTCAGCACGTGTGAAAGAAGTGTGCTAATTCATTCTTGCGGTTTGTCTCGGTAAACACATGCCAGTGTAGATAGCCGATATCAACAAAATATCACAAATTTCATATATGATTATCATACGCCTTTCAAAGTATGTTTATTCTACACTTTTTAATATGGATTTCCTAGCGAGTGTTTCACGGTGATTTATCTGGTGTCAAATCAGAATTGGTTTAGGTCTGACCATATTCATGGCGTCAGCATAGGTTGGCAGAAACTAATATTAATTTTATATGCTGTTATGGTTTTACATTTGGCCCGTGTTAGAATATATATATATATGTATATATATATGTATATATATATATATATATATATATATATATATATATATATATATATATATGTATATATATATATATATATATATATATATATATATATATATATATATATATATATATATATATATAGATAGATAGATATAAATTTCAAAAACGATAGAATCGAGGTAGAGCTCAATATCCAGGTCACAACAAGAATACAATATAATATAAAAAGCCCAAACTCTAATTTTCAGTGGTTATAATTTATTACATGAGAATCGTAATCACGATCCACTTCAGCAGATCTACGAATTTAAAAAGAAATATATATGCATATTCTTTTTGAATTTGTAGGTCTGATGAATTGGATAGTGATTAAGATTCCAATGTAATAAATTGCAAGCAGAATATTAGTATTTGTCCATTAAATATATATATATATATATATATATATATATATATATATATATATTATTTTTTTTTTGAAAAATAAAAAAAATAAAAAAAATTAAATCTTCAGACACACTGGGTTGTAGATTAATATTCTTTCGTTTTTTTTTTTATTATTATTATTCCATTTAGATTCCTCGACTAGTTTCGGCCGAAATGGCCATCATCGGGAGGAGAAATATTTCTGCTTGCTGCTAGCACTAAACTACAGAAAGGAATCTCTCTCTCTCTCTCTCTCTCTCTCTCTCTCTCTCTCTCTATATATATATATATATATATATATATATATATATATATATATATATCTTTTCACCATTTAAGGCAAATGTTATTAAAGAAATAAGTCATTTGTGTCAATAAGTTTTATTGATAACATTTTTCAAATCAAAAATGATGATTCTAAGATAATGAAGAATTTCCATCATAAATATTCCAGTGTTCATTTTGGAAGAATTATAGTCCAATCTTTCAAGATTCTCATCAGGTTATGTAGATTCAAACAGCCAGTTTCATAGAACCGATGAGTGTAGCGACGTGGGCAAAGTCATTTTTACCGTAGGTGATGAATACTGTGTGTGTCTGTTTATTTTAGTTATTTATTGTTTATTTCCAGTTTCATATATATTTGAGTAAACAGGTTCATAAATTATATTTCTTTGTATATAGATTTTTTTGTTGTTTTTGTATTGCTTCCAGAATACTAAGTCTGTTTTCTTAATATTTAATTTGCTAGCTTTATGTATTGTTCATCCTTACATGTTTATTTTTACTATGATGTTTATTATTAAGAGTTGTCTGATGAGTCTGCGGGGAGATATATATATATATATATATATATATATATATATATATATATATATATATATATATATATGTGTGTGTGTGTGTGTGTGTGTTTATTTCAAAAATGAAATCTCCTTATTTTACCCAAGATAGTATTCCTCCTGACTAAAAAACTAAAATTTATAAAACATACTCTCGACAGAATATATATATATATATATATATATATATATATATATATATATATATATATATTGGCGTCCTCCCTCTGAACTGTCTATGTTCCAAGATATAAACAAGTACACGGTTAAAGAAATAATGAAACATGTGTTGCAGATATATCATGTATTAACAGTAAGTAATACAGAAAATTATTACACCAATAGTGTGTGTGTGTGTGTGTGTGTGTGTGTGTCGGTTGACCCAGCGTTCAATCTATTCAGCTGTTAATATTTGACAGCACCCCCACGACGCATGTATGTGGCACAAGACCGAGTTTACTGGGGGTTCCCCGAGCCCGTAGGCTCGGCCAAAAATATTCCATTTGAACCCGTATAAAAGGATTCAGGTCCTGTCTATCTCCCCGAGTCAGAGAGTTTGACAGTTGAACAATCTATTCGACCGTTCCCCCAAATTCTTCTCTCCTGCTAATCTTATAGTAGGTGGAATATTTCAACATAGACTCTTTCGAGGGAAGAGCTCACACCAAATCTTATTTTAAGCATGCTGATGTTTCTCGTGACTAAAAAGCTAAACTTTTCAAAACATACTGTCGACACAGAAATCGCATATTAAAATATTTTACTTTCTACTCATTCAGAAGGATTCTATATTTCGATTCGTAAACTGAAAATGAAGAATATATATGTCAATTTTTTTTTTTTTCTTTTTTAATGTCATTCATCGTCATACTTTTTTAGTCAAGAGAAACGCCAGCTCGGGAGAAAATAATAAGTTTTCATTATTTAAACATCGACAAATGTGCATTTCCGCATCTCAATTTT
This sequence comes from Acanthosepion lycidas, assembly GCA_963932145.1. Lineage (NCBI taxonomy): Eukaryota > Metazoa > Mollusca > Cephalopoda > Sepiida > Sepiidae > Acanthosepion > Acanthosepion lycidas. The sequence goes on along the minus strand of OZ010591.1, from coordinate 86,610,306 downwards.
TCTGTCTCTCTCTCTCTCTCTCGGATCTGATAAAGCCTTAAACTGCGAAATTCATCAATGTTTATACTTCGGAACTTTTTAAAGTGTAAAATATTTAATTTTTTGTCGGTAAATTTATCTAATTTTAACATATATATATATATATATATATATATATATATATATATATATATATATATATATATATATATATATATATATATAGAGAGAGAGAGAGAAACAGAGGAATTTATACTCATGTAGACATATTTATTATATTGGTGATAAAGTATATAATATTCATGTATTATTTGCAAAGTAAATATAAAAATTGGAGAAATGGTTATTTTCTCCAAGCAAGATATATTTCTCCTACAGATTTCTTTAAACATCTGTTGTCAAGCTAGATAAATAATAGATAATTATCTCTACAAAAGAGACGAATCAACAGTAGCCAGATTGCATTGCACCAAATTTCTGAGTAATAGAAATCAGCCTACATCGGAATCTATCATTTACTTTATTTCACCGGTATTAATACAGTATGTACTAATTATATAGATTGCCATCCATACACATCAGCCGTGCGAATTGCCCGATTAAATAAAAAACATGAGAAAGAATATGAATGATAACGCGCTGACGCATATTTATGTAACCTGAGTATCGTTACAATGGTCTAATTTCGAAGTTTATTGATATGATTTCTCCGTCGTACGGGTCACACTCTTCCCCACTCTATTGAATAGGACACGGGGTTTATCAATATGTTTCTCTTTAGCATTAGCTGTTCGGTTCTTTCTAAAAATGAAATTCATTCTTTTAAAATACCAGAAGCCTTAGTACCATTATCGCTTTGTTTAGGGTGAGTTAATAAAAACAAATGTTGTAACCGCATTTGTAATGCCGTTAATTTCTCAGCCACCGTTGCGAATTAACACACACAAAGTACGCTTCTTAAAGACCCGAGCACCTCTCAAGTATGAACCTCTAAGTCAGAGGTAACAAATTTTCACTCCTGTGTCTTGTTCAATTTCTGTTCAATCGAGGTATTTCGACAACTACAGGGATTGTAATAGACTAACATAACATTCCAAGGGCGTTCATAGATTTTGACGAAAAATTGATTCTCCTTGAGATCAAGTATATGAAAATTTGCATTGGGCTTAGTTCGGTACGACAACAGAAATATCGTTATTGTTTGGTCTGGTTAACATACCAGCTTCGACTTAATGAATGATCGCTAAAAATATCAATGAAACTATCGTAGTGACCATTTACTTTGTGCCAGTCTAGAAGGGCAGATCCTGTGAATTGTGAAAAATAATCCATGACATCTTTCGTGGGAATCCCCATTTAGATTTGAATGAGATTTAACAAACTTACATAAATACTTATATATTACTCATCTTAGATGTCCCTTATTTAATTGCAACTCTCAAAGTGCATTTGGTGCTTGTGGAGTTTCCGGTTCATTTGAATTTCGATGAGGCCTCAAAATTATGGAAGGTAGTAAGCTACATTTTGCAGATCGTGATAATTCTATGTATACATATTCTCAAATACACAAATGTAGACACGGAATGCGGGAATTTCCTTATAATGAAACGGTCAATAATACCATTACACACACACATACATACATATATACATATATATATATATATATATATATATATATATATATGAACATAGAAGTAAACACTTAGAGGCGACAGTCTGTTTCATGCTATATGCAATCGTCAGGCCACGATTGCATATAACATGAAAAAGACTGTCACCTCTAAGTGTTGATTTCTATGTTCACTTATATATATATATATATATATATATATATATATATATATATATATATATATGAAAAAATAAATTCACAAAAATTCGGCTTTCTTCCTGTCAAATCGGTCGGATTTCGGTCCCGGCTTGTGGCTTGACATCCGATATTCGATGGTTTAAAGCAACCCGGGAATGAAAACCAACTGATTTCTTAATTGTTATCAATCATCCATGGCATTTTTTGTCGATATCCACGTCTGTATTTCAGTGAGATTTAGGAAAGTTTCATAAATATTTATATATTACTTACCTCTGCCACACCGTATTAAATGGCTACCCTAAAAGTTTATTTAGCGCTTATGTAGTGTCCGTTTCGTTCAAATTTTGATAAGCCCTCAAAATTATGGATGGTAGTAAGCTACATGTTGGCGTTGCAGATCCTGATAATTCTATGCCTGGATAAAGTGAGACAAAAGAAATATTGGCAAGAGTATATCTTCCTCCGGCTGACGGCCTCGAAACCAGCGCCTGACAGCGCTCTCTATCTAATTGTCGGTCATGAATTTGATGATCAGCGAACAACAGGAGAGCTTTACACACAAACCCAGAAATATCACCGTTTATGTTAACACTCTCTATTGTCCTGTTTATGTCTTTCTTTTACACGCGCCCCAACTGGTTTTTCCTGCTCGCCACATGCAGCTTCTAGTCAAGTTTTATTCAATGTAGTAGAACTAGAAAAATGCGAGCGAATTCGGTTGATTGTCTTTGTTCTGAAAGTTCTTAAATTGGAAGAAAAAGATTGCTCGAGTCTTCTCAAAAATACACAGAACATTGTTCTTGACTTCTACGTTTTACCTGTTCCTTAGTTTCACTAAGCCTCTTATAGTTTATTATTACCATCGGTTGAATGAAAAAACAAATACAACCTCGCGTCTACCAGCATGTCAATATCACGCTTCCTTTGACTGAAACACTAGCAACTCGTGGCACTGAATGGACAACCGCTTTCTAGTAATTGGTCGTTAATCTTATAAAATCACATAGTGACCATCTTGGTGAGTTAAAATCTAAGATCAACACCCGTTGAAACTTTCCAGCATGCACCTCTAAAGCTTAACGGCTTTCTGGAAATCCACAACTTGCTCAAAATTCACCTGATTCATGATTTCATATGGTGCTTTTCGTGCTTTGAACATTGAGCCTAACAGGAAAGACAGTCAAGTCGTATATAACTTTATTTTAATTATACTTCAATTTCTTCTTTTTATATAACGTCTTTTACGAGCGCGTCAATAACGGCAAACGCGTTCAAGAAATTTTCATTGCAGATAGATTTTACTTAAGGGAACAATTACTTAGCTTATCTTCATACCCTACCCGGTGGCAAATGCTGCTGGTGGCGCATGGGGTGGTGGTCCCGCCTTAGCCACCGAAACCGTGAGATCACCCCTGGTTGGCGGCTGATGAAGACAGGGTATCGCACGTGATAACACGTTGTATGTTAAAAATTAACACAAACTCTGTTTGAAAGGCTTTGGTACTCCTTTGAAAAGACCGGGTGTTATTAGACATGCGTTAACATTCACTTTCGATTAGCTTCTAAATATTTAGTGAGAAGCAATTGATTCCCGTTGTAAATTCTGTGATCTACGCATTCACAGAAAAGATATATCTTGTTTCGATTAAACCTAAATATTTGTCCGAGAAATGTATTCGAATGATTAAAAATGATTTCATGAGTGAATAGAACCAAAGAATCAAAGACGGAAATTTTCTTTTTCAAAATTAAAAAACGTATTTCAAATTTCTGAAAGTTGAATTAAAATGAGAATGACTAATGCGTAATCGTAGAATTAATTAAATATTAGGTTGGTGCAAAAATAATGACGTAATAACGTCGTTTTTTGACGCAATTTTTAAAGTCAAAAAACGACATTATTACGTCATTATTTTTGCACCAATCTAATATATAGGGCCTAGAGTCAAAGAAAGTGAGCGATTTTCAATTTTCAAATAGAAGATATTTCTATTCAAAAGAAAATATCTAAAGTGGCCAACGTTAAAATATATATTCATTTTTTTTTTTTTTTTTTATATAGCACCGATATCTGACGCGGCAAAGTACTAGCAATATATGCATTACAAAAACAACATCAAATAGTAAAAAAAAAAAAGAAAGATAGAAAATATTGTTGAACTACTATGTAATATCTGTTCTCATACATATGGCACTGAACATTGGGAAATTACATGAAAGATGAACGGAAGCCCGAAGAAACAGAAATTTGATTCTATAGGAATATGTTAGGAGCAATATCGACGGAGCGTTTAAACATCTGTTATGTTTTAAGAAAATATTTCCTTAAAAATAACTAATTATATAAATAATATGTATAATTATATATCGGACATTCGATGATGAATAAAATAGTTCAAAAATGCGTTTTAAATGTGTGTAATTAAATTATAATATTTTAATTTTACAACACCGTATATAGTTTATAGGTAAATATAATAAATGAAGTATTTTAGGATTTTGTAAATTAAATATAAATATAAATAAATATGATTTAATCATATTCAAAAGGCGCTTTAACAAAGTCTCAATGTATTTTATAACATAAGAAAATTAATAAAAAATTTAATAAAAATGCTAATTGGATTTTAGTGAATCCTAAATAAAACAGACTATGATGGCACATTCTCATATAAGGAAGATAGTATCAACAGATATATATATATTTGTAACCCACACTTAAATGTAATCAATACTTACGTTACCACCGTAAATTGCACTTTCTTTTACCCTCATTCGTCAAAGAAACCAACTCTCCTTAAAAAATTCTCTTTCTTCCAATACCCAAAACTATACAATAATTTAGCTTATATAAAAAGAGGAAATCAATTTTGGGAAAGTTATTCAGCATCGCTTAAAGATGAAACTAATTTTAAATTTTAAGCTTAGTTTAACATTTAGGTTTGATTTCTAAACGTGTACATTTCTTTGTCCCGAACTGTACATATTTTTAATATATATATATATATATATATATATATATATATATATATATATATATATATATATATATATGCAAAATTCAAAAATATCATAACGGAAATACTTCTTTCGTCATTTTTAATTAGATACACTTAGATATGCTTATAATAGTACGCACACACACACATATATATATACATATATATGAATGACAACATATAATATTCAAGATTACACTCACACTCACTCACACACACACACACACACATATATATATATATATATATATATATATATATATATATATATATATATATATATATATATATATATTGGCATATATTACCACGAATGTTTACTACGATTTATAAGTTTCAAGAAACTTATAATGGATCCAGTTTCAAGAGAAAATAAAGAAAAAAATATTGTCCAACATCTACATTGATGCAAACCAACCCACACTAAGAAAATTACAATTCAAACCAGTCACAAGATATTACAGTGTATTTTAACATATAGTTTAAACATGTTGATAACTTTGCTTTCCTTAACATGGTAATGTGCGACGTTATAGAGATGCAATATGAATTTACCACCTGCGTCAGCTATTCCGCAAATGTTTTTGTCACATATCAAACATCTATGTACACAAAACAGGACGTTATTTTTTACCGTGAACATCTCTGTTGTTATGTCCATATAACCACTCTGATGATGGCTCATATGTGCCAACGCTTAGACCAATATAATAATGAATTATCCAAATGTTGGACAGTTTTTCTGATTATTTTCTCTTGAAACTAAATCCATTATAAAAAAAAAACTTGGAAAGGCTAATGATAAATCACAACATTGTTTTTCTCTTATATTTAACAATATATGAAGAATGATCTGCTGCCCCTTACACTATATATATATATATATATATATATATATATATATATATATATATATATATATATATATATATATGCGCCTATGTATTAAGGATGAATCTTTCATCGAGCAAACACAGTTTACATCGGTCGCCGCGTCCGGAAAAGCGTGTAATTTTTGCTGACGAGATCCGAATTTACTTCCGGTGTGTGGTCATCTGTTTTAATATCCCAGTATAATTTGGAGAGTGCTGTTGCATTTGCATATTGCTTATTGTTAAGGGCTATTTTGTGATGGTGAAATCTCGTTTTCCAATTATTTGATGTTGAACCAAAATAAAATTTTGTTTCGACATTATGCCTAATGCTAGACTTATAGATGGCGCCTTTATGCTTACATTTGTTGTTCACCGGACAGAAAATGCGTTTCCAGTAATTAAACTTTTGTCTGTGTTAATGTTACTATGGTTTTTCTTAAGTATTTGTTTAAAGTTACGTTATTATGCTGTGCTATATATTGCTCAAATTTTCTAGTGCAGCTGTAACTCATCTTAATTTTCTTCTTATTGAAGATTCTTTTTAGTATAGGGTTATGTCTGAAAACACAACCTAATGATGACCTTCAACGTAGAATTTGAAAAACGACGTATTTTCCGTAATAAATAGAATTAAATACGCAACCAAATATATTAGTTTGGTGCAAAAATAATGACGTAATAATGTCGTTTTTTTCACGTATTTTAACGTCAAAAAACGACATTATTACGTCATTATTTTTACACCAACCTAATAACTACCTACGTAAGAACATTAAAAAACACGTAGCCAAGATACGTAATAGTGATAATCTCATCATCAAATCTGATAAAACTGGCAATATATATTACTGTAGCGTCGCCGATTGGCACAATATTTGTTAGGAAGTTAATAAAATATATAAGAAAGCTCTAAATGAATGGGAAAATTATATTAACAACGAGGCACGAATTAAAGACAGTAAACTTAAGATCGACGACAGGGTGCATAAGCATTATAAAAAAAACCCCCAAAAAACGGCATTTATTAATATTAAGGACCATATGAAAATTTCTCCAAGAACACGTACTTTCCATAGATTAACCCTTCCAAGAATAATATGGGCAAAATCATCAAGGCTATATTATAACGAGCTTGCAAATACAATTGGAATTTCATAGTTGTCAACCAATGGAAGCATACTATAAATACTATCAATTGGTTCTCTAATATAAGAATAAAAGTGTGTGCACCATCATGCAACCTCTACCTGACGATCACTGAAGACCTGTTAATGTCTGATGTAACAACAGCCAAGAATTATTACATCATCACCGATCAGGATATCAGCATCATTATACAAGACTAGAAACTCATTCTATATCACAACGGTTAGGCTGGTGCAAAAATAATGACGTAATAATGTCGTTTTTTGACATATTTTTAACGTCAAAAAACGACATTATTACGTCATTATTTTTACACCAACCTAATATATTGATCAAAATGGTGAACGACTAATCGGCATACTTATCTTTTAATGAACCATGTGTGTTCTTTGATCTATTTCCATTGTCTTGTGTCTTTGTCAGCATGCGTATGTATATGCATATCCCATCTCCATACATACGAACTGTCTTATTACGAGGAATTAGTAAACGTAGTTAATTCACTGTACTTGGACTCAGCGGTGACTAAACTAACAATCACTGATCAGTTCTAAGAATTCGATCTAGAAGTGATATCACTTGACATGGTCAGTGGAACGCAAGCAGTTTACCACGTATATTAAATAAAGGGCTCTGTTCCCTGTAGTTTACCAGGATTGTGAAACACCTGATGGAATTCGGAGGGGAGAACGCCAGAAACGTTGTGATAACAATTAAAATGAAGGAGCAAACAATGAAACTTCCTATCCCAGAAATTCAGAGATGGAGAAGTTTGTAATTTTGAAATCTTTATATTGTCGAATGCCATCTACTTTGACATTCACTACAGACATCTTCAAATTATAACTTTATATAAGATCGGGTCTTGTCATATCTTCACAGCTAGTTGCTATAACCTGCAATTATGCATTGTGAGTCCTAGCGTTTATCTCTTTTCATTTAAATACCCTCTATCATATGTTGCTTTAGTCTCTTATATATATATATATATATATATATATATATATATATATATATATATATATATATATATATATATCTGTGTGTGCGTAAAACAATTTCTTGGTATTGTTGTAATGTTATTAAATATGGCACAGATTATAAAATGGTCTCTCTGAACGTTAAATACCGGAGAAAGAACATATGCCAGAAAGCTGTTAATAAATTGTTAATTGATTCTACACGTAAGTTTGTAAAGCAATGACTTCGCTTGCTGTTTTCTTTGTTTAAACATTTAGACCTAAAGGCAATGAACTGTTTATATCCTCGGGTTCCCGACCGAGTCACGCTGAGCGAGAACTGTGAGAGCTATTAATATTTCAAACGTCGAACTAACTCGTGAAGAAAGAACAGAACCTTGTTGTGAGCGTAAGCAAGGAAATAAAATTATCTGTGATTATATAATTCGGTCTGGGCAAAAAAAAAAAAAAAAGCGAGCCTCCATAGTATTAAACATTCATAGGATTTTTTCTTTTTCTATTATTGTTACGCGGCAATGACGTTGCGTTTGTGTTTGTCGGCTCGTGTGCTCAGATTAGTATTCGATGAAGACAGTTTTGTTGAACCTCGAAGCTGAAAATTGCGAAGGGAGTGGGGGAAGTATTAAATTATCAGCTATAAAAACGTAAAGAGTTGCGAAATTCTCCTCATGAGAAAGTTTTAGAGAAGAAAAAAATAAAAATTCAGCAAGAGAATAATATTCATAAAATTGAGGTATAACTTTTACAATGAATCAAGATTACACTATACACACTATTCGGATTATTGTCATCATTTTCGCCATATTTATTACAACGTATCGGCCGTTGTACGCTCTGGACTTCTACAGGTGTTTGGAATGTCGAACTGAACCGTTTATTTCACTGAGGTAGATTGTTCTAGTTCCACATGCCATGTTTTAATGAGTGTCAGTTATAATTTATCTCCTGTTAAGTCCCCCTGTCCAAGTTCTCCAAACAGGTATTGAAATCACGCTCTTTGAGTCCTGTCACTGGATCTAACCAACGCCTTTATCCTCTGTGCCATCTGTCATTGAGGACAGTTGTGTATGAATTTCTGGGTATTATAAACCTTATGTCTCAGTACGGTTTTTTACCAGTGCTCATATTGTAATTTTTTGCTGTTGTGACGTGATCCTGGTAACGGCACCAAAATGTGACGTGATCCTGTGGTCACGGCACCAAATGTGACGTCACCCCGGACTCTCTCTGCCCCCGTGTTATCCTGTGACGACCAATGTGACTTGGTATTGGTCGCAACGCCAGATGTGACGTTCTAACCCTTGGCTGATTCGGATGGGAATGTGGTTAGATTCGGTATCAGCTTTGTTGTCCCCAGGTCGCCTCCAACGTCTGGTTACCGAAGTAACTGCTTTGATTTCTAATCTAACCTACCCACGTTGTGATTTGATCTTAGGTAGACGAAATCAATCAGTCGCAGGGCCGTAATGCAAGCCGAATTCGAGCAAAGGTGACATCGTTCAAGTATATGTAAAAGAAAATAAAGTTCAAATGTGTTAAAAAAAGAATGACAAATATTTTTATATCTGGTTGCTGAATACATGACTGCGTCTTTCTCCAAAACCGCTTTGCGTTTGTTAGGCGAGTCTTAATATCTTAAATTGTTTTTCAATAACTGGTTTTTGGTATCTTCAGGCAATATTCGTAAAACTTGTTTTGGGGGCGTGAGACTAAGTCGTACTTCAAAAAATAAATCGTTCTTGGTTAGAAGTCTAAGTCGGAATGTGTGGATATCTTCAGTCAGCTTCCTGCGAGACTGGTCTCAGAGCTCACAGCTCAACTCTGTCTTCGTCTGCGTCTATGTCACCTCGGAACTCTGCCCAACTGACACTGTCTACTCCGTTTATATGGACGCCGACCAAAACCAGGCGTGGGCCTGTTGTGGTTTGTGTTCCTCGATAATTACAAATCCACAATAAGGATTTTCTTTGTTTTCGGACAGGAAAATTTATCACTTTCCATTTTTGGAAGTTCATTACTTTCTGCTTTGGAGGGGTTCTTAAGGGACTCGTCCTCCCAAATTCTTCCTTTCTCATATTGGTATATCACACCAATCCCCTCAGAGGGCGTCAACAGTTTTCCGTTCATTCTCATATTGGTATCTCACACCAATACCCTCAGAGGCGTTAACAGGCCTCCCCTACTTCTCATATGTTTACCTTCGCCCATTGCTCACACCACAATTCAGCCAATGAACATTCAGCAGCGTGGGTATGGCTAGTCTGGCCTCAGTTTAAAATTATCGCTCAAAGGAAAAAAATTATCTTCCCTTTTTTTTTCTTTTCTTTCTTTTCCTCCACCAGACCCCTACGACACGTAGTGTGGTCCTTAATCTTTATCTTAACCGAATGTCATCTGGAATTTATCAACGAGATTTTTGCGTAGCGTCAAATGGGTGGTCAACCGAACGTCTTCGCACCCTGTCGTCATTTATCTATCTCGGTAACAAACTTTTATCATGTCCAGGTCTGGACATAAAACAGGTGTCTTTTTCCAAAACCAAATGATATCTCCGAAAGATAGTTAATGGCTTATTCTTTCCCTTTTTCTCTTTTCCCTTCCAGCTATTTTTTTCTTTGGGGGTGGTCTAAACTGATCTTTTTTCTCGGTCGCATCATTGATCTGATTACGATTATCTTCCAGTATTGTAGGCCACCTGACCAATTTGAAATTTTTTATTATTGCAATGGGCAGATTGTTATCTTTTATTCGCCGCGTCGTAGCATAAATTAATTCCGACAGATCTGTGATCTTACGAATTTCCTATCTTCTGCGAAAAAAATACTTTTCTTCGCAAATGAAAATAAAATCTTTACCACTTTTCTTTTGTTAAAAAAAATAACATCGCTCAGTATGTCTTTCGTGATAGCTTCTTCTCGCCTTAATTATTCTTCGCTTTTAATTTTCACGGAACCGCTAAATAGTGTCACACTGTTATAATTTTCTGTTTTTACCAGAGTTCATATCGCAATTTTTGTTGTTATTGTCGCTTTTCTCTGTCATTACTTATTATTGGCTCCCATATTCATTTCTATGCTTGGTCGACTCAGGAGATTTTGTGGCCTAGCATGTGTACAGATTCCTTAAGTTTATGAATTTTCCAATGATGTTCTTTGTCTATCCGAACCTGATCCCACAGAGGGCGATGATCTCCGTTTCTCTCCATATGTAGTCACCTACGCCTGATTTTTCCACTTCCCTTCGTGTTAAAGCTTTCTGGTGTTCTTGAAGCCTTAACTTAAGAGGGCGGCCTGTCTCCTCTTTATATTTATTTCCGCTGCTGCACGGGATAGCGTACAGTCTTTAGTCATTTTCTCCTCTACGGGTGTCTTACTCGGGAGAGATATCTGCGAAGTGTAGTCCAGCATTTGAAGGTTGTCCTGATGTTATATGGTCAGCAGATCCTTTGTATTTTCTCTGATAACCCCTTACCATAAGGCAGGCAGACTCTTTTCTGAGTGTTGTTGTCCTCCTCCTCTTGTACCCGCCTATCTCAGTTTTTCGGTGCTGCTGCCATGTACCCAGGGTTGTTGTTACGTCGTAAGCCGAAACGTTGTAATAAATATGGCGAAAACGATGACGACAATAGACCGAATAATGTAAATAGTGTACATAATACCTCAACTCTGAAAAATAGACAGAAACAAGATTAATAAATCTATATTATATGTAATCTCTTATGTAGTTGCGAATTTTGGAACATTTCTTTAAAAAATATTGTTTTGCCAACGAATGCGAAGAAACTCATGAAGAGAACAAACCAGAAATATGAAATTTATATGTTGAGCATAAACGACAATTAAACCGTCGCTAACACTGAAATGAAAAGGTTTAGAACCTTATCACGTTGAAACACCGGTTCTCGTAAGATCAAAGAAATTGAGTGTCCCCAGGCTTGGCGACTACCTAGATAGGTAAAAGCTTGAGCATACCAAGTGCTGTAAGGTTGGATGTGCGGTTGAGGTGACGGCTTGGAAATGGATATTGATAGCCGATTTCCAATTTCAGTCGTGTTCGATGTATTCTCTTACGCCCAAATACCCTTTCAATATGTATGAATTTATCTCTTCTTTCTCGCAGATATGTGCTAATTAGTAGAAATTGTACGGTAAACAAAAATGTATTACACTCTAAAATGTTTTTTTTGGTTTTAAATAAAGTTTTTAATAAAGTCTGATAAGCCGTAAATACAAATCAATAAATAATATATACAAGGAAACCAAAAAAGTTCTGTCCGTTTTTAAAGGAAAAAAATAAAACGCTTCACAGTATGTGTAACTTATATTTATTCTTCGAAATAATCGCTATCCAGCACCTACTGCCAACGTGTCTTCAGCTGTTCAATGCCCTTGCAGTAGAACTCTGCTTCATTGGTGAAAGATTTCCCACGAAGATGATTATCGAGGGAGTGGAAGAGGTGGTATAACGCAAAGTCAGATGAATAAGGTGGATGGCACAAAGTCTCCCACCCAAGTTGCTGTATGTTATTCCTGACCACTCGCGCGTCATGCGGCCTGGCGTTGTCATGGACGAAAAGCACACCTTTGCGATTCACTAGTGCTGACTTCTTCTGGCGCAATGCTGCGAGTATAGGTCCTCAGTGACCGTTTGGCCCGTTGGTAGTTGTTCATAATGAACCACTTAATGACATGTCCACCAGTTACAAATCATGGGTGCATAGGCGGTCTTGCGGTGTGAGGGACAGCATGCTGAGGAGACAACCAATGTCTGGAACGCTTGTGTGTTTCGTACAGAAGCCACTTTTCATCACTGGTAAGCACTCGATTGAAAAAGGATGCGGTACGGTGGCTAGAAAGCAGCGATACGGAGGCTGCCACTCGTTGTCCCTTGTTGACCTCCAATAGCTTTTGCAGAACCCACTTGCTCAGTCTGTACGTCTTACATAGGCGGTACAGGTGAAGTCTAACTGCTTCATCGGAAACGTTGAACTGTTTTGCAAGTTTACCACATGTTAGACTACTGTCCTCTTCAATAGCCGCCTTCAGGACTCCGTCATTCAACATCTGCGGTCGTCCACTGCGAGGTTCAACATGGAGATACAAATCTCCCGACTTGAATTTTCGAAATCAACGCCTTGCAGTACGTTAATCCCCAAACGCTTGACATATGCGTTGACTTGATGCAGCTCATGATAAGCCCACTTTGAAGTCGTAAATCAAACAGCCTCGAACGAGATCTCTAGACACTTCCATCCTTCTCACAGCTGTCCGGCTTATAACTGATGGCCGGGAACGGTGCGCGTGTTTTTTTTTATAACGTATGATGTTCCTTACTCCGGTTGTCCGAATTTGAAAACAATTGCTACACGCATTTCTTATATATTTCAACTTCATTCAATCACTAATAAAAAAAAACGGAGAGAACTTTTTTGGTTACCTTGTACATAAACGGAATTCATAGTATATTATTTATATTTTTTTATTGAACTTTCTATTTAACATGAATATACGTTAGAGTGTAATTAAAGGGTGTTTTATTTGTGGTCTGTTACTTTCACAAGAATTTTATTCAATATAATAAAACAAAATATATGTATTAGGTTGGTGCAAACATAATGATGTAATAATGTAGTTTTTTGACGTATTTTTTAACGTCAAAAAACGACATTATTACGTGATTATTTTTGCAGCAACCTAATAAATAGCATTTTTCTGGACTGTTACATTCACAGTTTATTTTCTTTAAAGCTTTTTTATTTCGAGACATCTTCGACATGGATTGAAGTATTCTTCAGTATCACCCGAATATCTCTGACGCTGTGATTCTAAATAAACCTGCCTTTCTGTAACCACTTGGTTGATTGAATGACTCGCAACTATTATCAACAAATATATATTTGTTTATATTGTGTCAAAATATGTTCTGACAATTACTATATAGGATAAAGTAGGAACACACCACCAATAATAATGTGTTCTGGAGTTAGTCAGTTATATGCCATGCGTGATACACGCTTAGGCGATCATGTATCTTTCGATACATGACTGACGACACTTATCTTTTCCCGCAGGAGGTTGTAATTTCTCTCTGCGGTAGTCTAGTTGCCATCCAAGTCTATAGAACTGTTACGAGGGAAAAAAAAGAACGATTGATACCTTTCCCAACGGTATTAGCAATGTAAAGGAATCGATTGGAATTCGATCCCGGTTCTCCGATTTCTCAATCCGAGCCATTCTCCATTACTCCACCGGGCCTTTTTCTGGATTAGCAAATTAATACAAGGGTCTCATAGAGAATCTGTTAACAGGGGACTGAGTCATTTGTAAAGTACATTTAGTATTGATTGATTCATTCATTTTGTAAGATTTATCAAAAGGTTGCAGGTTATTTGAATCCAAACAAATAATTTTAAATTGTAAGATTTTTTTTGTGCGCCTAAGTGAATACAACGAACTCGACTGGAATTGGCACTCGGTACTCTGATTAAACATTTCGAAACATTATTCATAACACCAACGTGCATCTAATCTTACAGCGATCATATAGAAACCGGTGTTTCAAAGTGATGTGTCCGTAAGTCTTTGGAGCCGAAAATCTACATCATATATTTGTTTTATCTATGTTTCTGTGTGTTCCTTGATGTGGTGCCGAACAAATTTTAAATTTCTTTAGAAAAGTGGTATTAAAGAAAACATTGCTATGAGAAAATGTTCCTGAATTTGTCAATGAAAAACTTAACTCAAGGATAAAATCTCAAAGTTAATGACAGAAGGAATGCAAAGAAATCTATAAAACGAAACAATGTATACAAAATGCATACTATATGCCAGGTGACTATTTCTTGATGCGGTATGGTAGTAGGTTTGGGCTAATATTAAAGACAGTTATGTTATCGGAATCAATACTTTGAAGAAAAAATGTTTGCAGGTTCCTGGAGAATTGACAGACTCTATGTAATTCCCGTGAAAAATAAGTAACCTAATGTAATATATATATATATATATATATCTATATATATATATATATATATATATATCTATATATATATATATATATATATATATATATATATATATAAAACAAACAATCAACAATGCATGCATTAACAAAAGTAATTACATATGCCAAACGATACAAAGATAAATTAGCTATAAGTATGTGTGCAGATGCTCGCTCATAACAAGCATATGTTATATATATATATATATATATATATATATATATATATATATATATATATATACATACACAGAGACTTTTTCGATATATCACAGCTCATCGTTGTTGCTAGACTTCCGATGGCTTCAAATTACGACCGAAACCCGAGAGATTTGGCATCATTTGGAGAATCTATCATCGGCACCAGGTAGCGAGAAAGTCTAATTTTTGCGCATTTATTTTTTCATAAACACATCAATGATTCAAAGATCTCAAACCATTGGGAGCGCCTTGCATTATCAGCAGTCATCGTGGTTTCTCCAAGTGTGTGAACACACACACGCATATATATATATATATATATATATATATATATATATATATATATATATATATATATATATATATATATATCCTCACATTGAGTAATATTAATATATTGTACTATATTAATAATAAATGCAATTATAATTCGAGGAAATAATTAATATTTATTTATCATATATATATATATATATATATATATATATATATATATATATATATATATATATATATATATTGGATGGGTGAGTGTATCTACGTACGTATTGTAAGAAATACAGTGCACATTGCAGTGCATTAATTATTTATTTTTCGCATACGAAATTAATTCATTTTTCCATATTTTACATAATTCTTGGTCGAGGAACGTCGGAATCTTTGAATGAATGAATAGATTTTCAGAATAAGATGTGACAGAAAATAAGAGACAAACATTAATTCACAATATCCATTATCACCATAGGTAGAATATCCTCGTTACCAGATTGTATTGGTTACGGAATCTGCTTCAGAAACATCGCATTTTATGTGGTGTATATTGAATATTTAAACTTGACGAATTTTTCTACTATGATTACTATTGAGTTTTGTCCACCATATATTGGTACCCTGTAATAAATTTACCTTTACGTGGCCCAACAATGTTTGACATGTTAACTCAAACATTCGGATCTATAGCTTTGTGCCATATGTTGTTAGTTTTAATACTTTTGTCCTGTTCAGCGTTGAATTATTTCTTTCTGAAATCTTATAGTACCTTAGTCATGAATATCAGATGTGTGTACCATCAGCTTTATGCTGAACCTATGACGTCATTATTTTAGCGTAGTTTCTGTGATTAAAGAAACCTCAAAATAAACATAAATATTTATTCCACAAACCGGATGTTCGCTACTTTGCCTCTGGTGATTTATAAATTCGCCATATTGAAATACATAAAATAAATTTCATGTTCCCGCTAAGCCAATCTCTTATTTCTTCCTTCGATTAAGCCTAGAATATCTCTGGTAATGCAGTTAAGCTATTTGTCTCAGATTAAATTATCAGAAATAAAATTGGTGCATGTTGTATTACTATTTACAACGATGTTTCATAATATATTCTTATTGTTCGAAACCTGATATGATGATTTTGGTTACATAGTTTATACGAGAAAATGATAAAATTCGATATTTATTTACCCTAGAATTTCGTTTTAGGTAAACATTTAGACAAGTTATTTAGGTCTATGGTTCTCAAAGTTTTTTTTTACCTTTGGCCATTTTTACATTTACTCGATTTTTAGTGGAGACCCTAAACGTTCGATATTTACTAATACATAGGGAGATTTTCAAAGCCTAGCTTAGATGTGACATAACGCCGGAAATATCGACCACTCAGTTTGGATCAAACTCACTATTTACTCATAATAGTTTTAGCGAGACAAGTTTGGTAAACATTACACCACGTTAAGATACTCCCTACTAATAATTGTAGTACTTCTGTTAGAGTAATAGGAAATCTGTATGCTTCATTTTGAAGTAAAACTAAGGTAATGGAAATTAATTTATTTTTAACAGATAAATTCTGTATACAATTTATGTACTCTAATGAAATAATTCACTGTAAACGCTTATAAAATATTTGAGTAATAAATAAATTATAAAAACTGCAAATTTAATCAATGATATTTGTGGTTGGAGCTGCTCTACGAATATTTATTTTATATTCGGCTCCATCGATGTCAATGATAGACGAAGTCAACACATTTCACACTGCTGAGACTTTTACTATGTTAATTAATTTATATAATTATATTAATGTTTTTTATTTTATTAATATATAAAATACATAGATGTATCTATCATTAATGTATCAAATGAATTTATACAATAAATTATAATCATTCATGTAAATTATATATATATCTGTATATGTATATATATATATATATATATATACATATATATAAATATATATATATATATATATATATATATATATATATATATATTAGGTTGGTGCAAAAATAATGACGTAACAATGTTTTTTGACGTTAAAAATACGTCAAAAAACGACATTATTACGTCATTATTTTTGCACCAACCTTATGTATATGTATATATATGTATATGTATATGTATGTATATGTATATATATGTATATGTATATATATGTATATGTATATATATGTATATGTATATATATATATTCTCTCCTTTATATATCATTCTCACTTTCAATCTAAATTTTAACATCAAAACATCCGATAGTGTACGATGGAGGCAAACTTACCTCTCTTTATTTCGTTTTCTGTTAGTTTTAGTGTTTTTTTTTTTTCTATTTTTAGTATTTAATTATAGTGTAGATTACTGTAGAAATTCCACTGCTCAGTTGTATAAAAGATACCGAAATGAAATTACTCTATGGACAACTTAAATATTGATGTGAACCACAATTTACATTTTTGTGCACTGCCAGTAATATTACCTGGACCCCCTTGTGTCTATATACATCCTAGTTGTGAACATTTTGTTTATTGCTGGGTAAATATTGTTATTTGTCTATAAAAATATATCAAACTGCGTTTCTAAACTAAATATATACATAACATTGAGCAGCCATCAATCATGTCTCATTTTTTTCGCTATAATCAGATTACACTTACAGAAGCAGAATTTAATAAATAATAATTTTATTTTAAGTATGTTTATTGCAATAAATAAACACATATATATTAACTGACTGATAATAAGACACTTAAAATAATCAAAATAATTTAAAATTAATGAGGAGAAAGTATCACTGAGTATATATAGCTAGAGCGTTTGGCCGTATGAATCTAAGCATATAGTGAATTTCATTATCCGAATTATTTAGATCCGCATGTGTTGTACTACACATTTGCGGGATCGCTGTAATTATCACTGTAGGGTTTTGGTCTAAAACTTTGAATTATTTATTTTAATAATGACTTTTCCATTACATTATTTTTGTCATTGGAATTTTAATTTATCTTGTAAATATTTAGAGTTTAACATGTATAAGTTTTCTTTACTTCCAAATTCAATAATTTCAAAAAAATAAATATGTATATTGTTCATTACTTTAGTATATCGTTTTTGGCTTTGATATGTTGTAGGTAACATCGTAAGAATTCGTTACCGTGTAGAATTTTAAGAGTGTTTAGTTAATGAATTCTAGGTGTTGTTTTTATACTATCCCTCTAAAAAAGTATAAATGTTATATATATATATATATATATATATATATATATATATATATATATATATATATATATATATATATATATATATCAGCAATTCAGTAAAGAATAATGCATCGGAAAATAAGTCATATATATCTGTTTCTCAGTCATTTAAATCGTTTTTAACCCCTCTCTTTAAAATTTCTCTGTTAAATTTTAATTTGTAGGTCTGATGAATATTAGTGTTTAAACCTTTTTGTTATATATATATATATATATATATATATATATATATATATATATATATATATATATATAATATATCCTCAACCAACAATAATGTATAAATATCATGGAAAAATGAATTAATTTCGTATGCGAAAGAGAAATAATTACTGCACTGCAATGTGACTGTATTTCTTACAATACGTACGTAGATACACTCACCCATTCAATATATATATATATATATATATATATATATATATATATATATATATATATATATATATATATATGATAAATAAATATAATTATTTTCTCGAATTATAATTGCATTCCTTATTAATATAGTACAATATATTAATATTACTGAATGTGCGGATATATATATATATATATATATATATATATATGTGTGTGTGTGTGTGTGTGTGTGTGTGTGTACGAAATGCTAAATATACTTTAGCGTAACCGTCACTACACCTGCTAACATATGGTGTATTCATTTACCCTCAAATTCACATCGGGATTATATAAATGAAATTAATGGATCTACTCACATTATCTCTAGGTTGAAAGGAAGGACTTTTATTTGTGGAAATTGTCGTCATTCACCATTTTTTGTTAATACAATATTCACTGAAACAGAAAATTATCTTCTTCATCAGCTTTAGATAACGTACAAATATGTTTTAATGCCAAAAGCTATAAAAAATACAATGTTCTTTTTTACAAATTGAAATGCGGCAGGATTTAATATAAACGTGATGTGAAAATCAAAAAAAAATCAGAGTCAGACCTCTACAATACTAAGAAAATATTTTGCCTGTTGGATTGGGCATATTGATGTTTCTTTTTATAAATCCTCAGCTATCACTGAAACAAATTTGTCAACAGATATGTAAATTGTCTTATTCGGCCTTCCGAATCTTAGTTGTCATTTTAATTCCGACTTCCATCTTCTGACCCGCTCTACATAAGCAACCAACGCCACTCTGACATTCGAAATGATAAATTACAGAACTGATATGCGGCGGATGTAGATTCAGATCGATCTCAACATACTAGGTTGGTGGAAAAATAATAACGTAATAATGTCGTTTTTTGACGTATTTTTTAACGTCAAAAACGGCATTATTACGTCATTATTTTTGCACCAACCTAATAACTTGAACAAAGATAAATCATAGATTGGCAGCCAAATATTTTTTCACACGCACAGAAATCTGTCTCGTATATCTGTAAATAACACCATTAATCCACGGTATAAACAAATAGACAAAGCAGTCTACAGTTTCTACTTGTTCAGATCAAAGTCCACCTATATAAATGAAATAGCTCTCCTTTACTCGAGTGTGAATTTATATAACTGAAAGAATTTCTTTACAATATACTTCAACGATATCATTCTTTTAGTATGGAAAGTATGATGGTCTGCAAAAGCAAAGCATTGTATTCAGAAATATTTCGTTAGAAAAAAATGAAAGAAAAAAGTATTGAAATTTTACGTAATATCTGTCCTCCCATATGTCAGTGAATGCTGGAATTCTTCTTGCAGATGAAGAAGATATTTGATGCAACAGAACTGTTGATCTACAAAAGGATTCCAGGTATAACAGGCCAAACGTGAGGGCAACGATGAAGTTTTATATGTAAACAAAAAAGTCACTTATACTTAACAGCAGGAAGAGACAGTTGGAATATCTAGGATAATTTATGAGGCTAGCGGGATAGAAAATTTGTTACTCACAGGACATATCGATAACAAGATGCCGAGAGGGAAACAGCTCATAACCGACCTAGCGAGCTTGAGCAATTGTAGCAAAGTTTAGGAGAATTAAGAGCTACACAGTGCAGAGGGTTATGGACAATGATGATGTTTCTCTTTAGGTTAATCATGTTATATTATTTGTCATGATCATGACTGCTTTTGAAAATATTTTGTTCTTCAAATATTATCCAGGTTTGTGCTCTCAAGCACGAAATCGTTTGTACTTTAAGCATCTCTCTAATCTTAGCATCACTAGCATTTCTTGTCTTGATTTATATTCAGTATGCTTTTCTTGATGAATAAAAACGCTCCTGTCCTTTTTCAACGCTCTTTCTTATTCCCAGAAAATGTCCTAGATCTTAAACTAATTAATTTTCAAATAGAAAGAAACCTACTGAATGGGCTGTTGTATGAACTAAAGAGAAGTATTAAAGAGAAGCTGGTTACGACCTTACGTAAGCAGTCTCCCGGAATTCGGTTCTACAATGCAGTTGCTTTTGAGAAGCTGGCCTAGTGAAACTTCGAAATGAAAGATAGTAAATGAATACAAACGGGGGGGTGGTGATTTCTGTCAGTGTACATGGCATGTCGGATTTTAGCAACAGTTTTGGACCTAATGAAAGAAGCTCGCCTGATTGTTTGATATAGAAATAGCGAAAGAGTATCGAATGGCTTGCGTTGTTTCAATTGTTGGAAAGTGGTTGCAGAGTGGAAATTACTTCTTTACCAGCAAGTTGATGAAGTATTTTATCTGGTAACTAGGGCTACTATGATTTTGCACATAACGGGTAATCATGTTATTGGTCTATATTTGTTTGGAAATTAACCTCAACTTTTTATAACAGATTCTTTTTCTGCTGCATTCAGTTATTTTTTTTGTGCTATCGATTTTCGTAACTGTTGTCAGTTTAATGTAAATATTATTGGATCAATTCAACGAAAACGATTGCTAATTCCATAGACAAGTGATCTACCAAATGTAACGTATTCTTTATTTCCGCCTCTGGTTACAACACACGGTATATATTGGTTTATTTATTTATTTTCTTTTGTTTTTTCTTTTTTTATTGATATGTTCCGGAAAGGGATATATTTGATCGAAGTAGCTAAGTGGGTTTGGCTACTGTAACCAAGTAGTTCACGGTAGCAGTAATCGACCGATACTCGTCGTAGTCGCAGGTAATAGGTGTAGACCAATAGAATAACCAATGACGTAGTCCAATGGGCGTCGTCATAGACTTAAACTCTGTCGTACCTACATGTACATCTGTATTTAATACAGACACCAGCCAATCATATTCCAAAGAGGGGGAATACAGATGTATGCATATTCCATTATATCAGTTAAATTTGTAGAGAATATATTTGTGCGTTTTCTCCCTTCTCCGTTCTTTGGTACTTTAAGTTTTCGTAAATCCTTTTTATTTTAATATTCTAATTAATCTGTTTTTATATTCACTGTCTATCACTTGTCATTCGGCTTTCCTTAATCAACAGACTTTATTTTCTTTCCTCCTGATTATATGTTTATTTTCGACGTTGCTGTTGTTGCTGACGGACCTGCTAGCAATTATCGTTTGTTTCATGCCTTTGGTTCCTCGTATAGCATTTTATCTTCTTGGAATTACATTATTGTGGTTTGTATGGTAGATTTTTATTATTGATAACTCTCTCCTCCAACATGTGGAAACTAGTTGATATTCTTAATGCAAAAATGCCATAATGATAAAATCCGTTAATAATTATTTATAACTACTTATGCTAGGATTCATGCATACAATTAAAAGTACTCCATAATAATATTTAAATTTTGAAGTCATATTCAATTTTGGCATATGAATTTATTCTTTAAACTGTTCCTAAACCTTTGATTGTATTTCACTCATTCCGTCTCACCTGTTCTCCGCTTCGCACGCACATCTGAGGCGGGCTGTAGCTTTTAGGAACCACTATTCTGGACACACGATTGAAAGATTACCTTTCTCATTTTATTTACTCCAGATTAAGCGGTGTTGACAGCCGACACAGAAATCAAACTGCAGTGATTCCTGCAGCCAGTTTAAAGGAAAGCAAGAATGGAGGACTTCAATTTTAAAAACATAGAATGTATTGTTTTCAGCAAGACGAGCCTGGCAAGATACGAATTATTCTAACAGAGAATCTGACATTAAAATCCGAAGCCGCATTTGAATAACACAAGTTGTCATTGAAAATCTAGACAGAATATTAAAAAAGAAAAGAAAAACTTTTTGTTAGAAACACAGAAATGTGTGCTGAACTGTTACGTCATATATGTAGTTCCTTGTATATGGCAGTGAATGTTGAACAGTCGCTACACATATAAAGAATAGACTGGAGAATAGAGAAATGTGATTCCATACAAGGATGTTGACAATCCCATGGACGGAACGAGTTTTAAAGACGAAGTTCTAATGAACATTGAAACAGTGTAAACGCTTATACATAGAATCAGAAAGAGACATTTGAGTTTCCTTGGACACCGAATCAGAAAATGTCATTGGCGAATTCTATACTTACAGTATAGGGGAATATAGGAAACAATAATCTCAAAAGCTCGGATAAATGTAATAAAACATATTGGGAACCAAAACTAAAAACATTTTTAATTGTTTCGCGCTAAGCTAGGTGTTACTGTAATTTACTCACGCACGCATGGAATATCCCAGCTATAAATAGCAGCAGGTACTGCCTTTTAGAGAGTCAAGTTTCCAGCAGTCAGCTCTGACAGTCGGACCGAACATTTTTGCTGTAACACTCTTGTCTGTATATGTTTGTATTACTGTTTTCTGTTAATATATTTGTTTAACTTAATTCATCTCTTGTGTCTTTCTTGCTGGCATTAACATGGACATAACACAAGGCAAAAGAGCCACCATGATACAGGGGATTACTTAGTGCAAATGAATATCATCAAAATATTATTAAGAAGAGAGAATAATGTATACCAATATTTAAGAGGACATCAGATAACGATTGGCATTGCATTTGAATTATTGAAGATCGAACTTGAATGGAAAGCAAGTAGTCGCAATTGAATTACACGTGCGAGAAGTGCAAGAGAATAAGATGTTACCGTATTATTTAATTTTAAATCTACCTATTTCAACTCTAAAATAATGATATCTTGCTACCAATCTAGTAAATCGCTAAAATTCACAAATTCTTGATAGCATAAATCGGAGTTTATCAGAATAATTACCATGAATGTATTTCTAAAAAAGGCATAAAGAATCTAAGCCGGTGCGAAATAGAGTGAAGACGACATGACAGAACAGGACCAATAACATGACATATTCTTCTTTGGATTGTGTCAAGAATCTATGAATAAATAGCAGAAGCACATGCCCATAGGTGGCATCCATATTCAAAGCATGGACGAAATGTAGACAGGCAGCTATTTAAGGCGAGTCAAAGTGTCCAACAAGACACAAAGAGCACGACATACGATGATCTATAGCGGAAATGATGTTGTAGGGAGCCAAGATCGTTCACATCCTGAAAGATAACAACACTTAGTAGAAGATGTGTTGGGCAGTAACATATTGAAGGACATTATTCATTATCTCTTTGTAAAGTTTTGGTTACTGGATGAACTACTGACATTCACTCTTTTATCAGGATTTCTTTTATAGAGTTTTAATATAAATCTTCATCTACTAATATCTAACACTTTTTCCAGGGTATTTTCACTTTTTCTTCATATCTCGCAGTTTTGGATTTCATGAGTACACTACAACTTTTCATCTTAATCAGCGATTAAATTATTTAAATTATTGCAAGTACCTTAGCATTTATATTTCATATTTCAACCACATGCTTCCTGTAGTCGTTTTATTTGCGGTTTGCAATTTATTAGAGAAAATAATGCTAATATTCTGTTTGTAAAATGCTAGAAATCTCTTCACATATGAAGATTAAACTTAAAGTGGTAAAAACTAGTTCTAGGGAATGATGCTTAAAAATTCCTTGGACGGAGCAATGAAGAAACGTGAAATCTTAAAGGAAATTTTAACAAACTGAAAATTACTTTTACTCAGGACAAGAAAAATAGAGCTTCTTTTTTGTAAAAACATAATGAGGAAGAATGGCCCAGCAGAACTTGACTATCCCAGAACATTCCGATGGCAATTTTTACTGGGGAATGTCGCAGACCACGTGTCTGACAAGAATGTGTAAGTGTATGCGGAACGGGGTGAAGGTGGCTTGTAAATGAGAAACAGATCTAAAGCTCGAAAGCGATAGGAAGTGTAGAGAATTGATTACACAAGTCCTTAAGAAGAAGAATAAGAAGAAGAAGAAAAAGAAGAAGAAGAATGAGGATGAAGAAGAATAGGAAAAGGAATAATAATAAGACGAAGAAGAACAATGAGGAGGAGAGAAGAAGAGAAATGAAAGGAGGAGGAGAATAAGAATAAGGGGGATGGGGAGGATAAAATAAGAAGAGGAAGGAGAAAAAGAAGATTACACGTAACTGACAAGATTGTGTGAATGTATGCCTAACGGGGTGAAGGGGCGTGTAAAAAAGAGAAACAGATATATGGCCCACAAGAGATAGCAAACTGTATAGAGAAATGATTACTCAAGACCTTAAGAAGATTAAGAAGATGATGATGTTGATGATGATGTAGAAACAGATGATGCAGCGGCAAATGATGCAGTAGCAACATAGCTTGGTTACTGCCCAAAGAAAACTCTGAGAATCACAATGAGATCCTTTCGTGCGTATAACGATAAACCACATCCGGCAGCAAGGCCACTGATCAGGAGATATTTAGAAGCGTAGTATTACCTCTTAGCTGCCGTTTTTATCATTTCCAATTCAATTGTTAGGTTGTCAGCTATGGGCCAAATACTGAAATCCGCAAAAAAATTCAACAGTATATTTACATCATAAAATGACAAGCAATAAATTTTTGTCACCAAATTCAAATCAGCTCAACATGCAAAAATAAAAATGCAACTTTATCGTAAAAATATTTACAATACATTTCATGATCTACAATGTATACACCTAAAAACAACATATCTTTCGATTGAAAGCATAAAATTATGTACAAAATATCTGTATTTGAAACTATAACATTACATACAAAATATTTAGATTTTGGTATTAAATAAATCATAGCGGTTGGTACGCCGCGAAACAAAATCAACCAACCAACTAGACATAATCGATCTTGCTACACATTTTCTACAAGTGCAGTTTGCAAAGTATTATGACATATTATGCATTAACATACAAAGAGACAAACATATATATATGTGTGTTTATATATATATATATATATATATATATATATATATATATATATATATATATATATATATATATATATATATATATTTTTTTTTTCACATAAACAAACATATATGCATTATATATATAAATTTTATATAATGCATAAAAATATATAAATTGTACATTAATCACTTATATATATATGCATTATATATATAAATGATTAATTTGGGGATTTAGGCTAATCTTACAGTAATTCGTCGAGCCTAGAAGAATCCTCAACACAATGCAGAAAACACTGGACGGCCGTTTCGTCCTATCTGAGACTCATCAACAGTGCGCATCCACTACCGAGAATCGAACCCGGACCGTTTCGATATAACGCAAACGTCATACCAACTGTACCACGAGACTGGGTGGTGAAGAAGGCAAAAACTAGACTCGATATAGTGTTCTACTCACTCGGTTCCGCAGCGATACTCATCCAAATATTCAGATAACCTCGGAACAGTTCCCCAAGAGCCACGACTGCTTTTTCAACCCTAAGCTTCTCCATCGCAGAGAATTAGCTGGATCTAGAAAGGTTATACAAATGATTAATTTATCTTATCTTATATCTTATAGTAATTCATCGAGCATAGAAGAATCCTCAACAGAATGCAGAAAGCACTGACAGTTACATTATACTATTTTTTTATATTATACACGGAATCTATTCTCCAAAGAAAAATTCAACTGTTCCGCATTTCTAAGGTAGATCTTTTTTTTTTTGGAAAACGGCTGCAGTATCTTTAATGAAAAAGTATCTTAATTTTTACGTGCGGATTGCGATCTGAATGTCGGAAACGCTAGAATCAAGCAGACGCGGAAGTTTAAATATCTGGAAAGCCTTTAACAAAGGACGTTAAGTGCGACACCGAGATCCGTAGACGTACTGGGATTGCCAAAGACATATTCCAAAACTGTGAAGATTATTGCGAGATGGGAGGATGTCTTTGGAAACAAAAAGTTGAATACTGAAATGTTACGTGACGTCTAACTTTCTTTACGACATCAAATGTTGGCCGATTTTTTCAAAGATGAAGAGATTCGAGTTGACAGAGATGTAGTTCTTCAGAAGGATGCTATGGATATCATGTACCGAGCGTTTGAGCAACGACGAGGGCTTAGATATATTGTAAACAAGGAGGTGGCTTATACACATTATCAGGAAGTGACATCTGAAGTTTCTGGAACATACAATGTGGAAGGATGGTCTGGAGAATCTGATACTCACGTGAAGGAAAGAGAGAAAAGGGAAAAATAAGCGTGACATACCTAGCGGCCTTAAGCAAGTGAATGACAGAACGTTTTCTGGGGTAGGAAACAGAGGGGAAAAAAACTTGTTAAGAACTGGAAGGGATAAAGGAAATTTGAGAGCCATGATCGCCTGTGTCCTGAAAGTACATGGCACTTAATAAGAAAGAAAGTGTGTCTTACCTTATGATGTACAATAACTTATGCGGCCCGATGTTCGAAAAAGTTTGCCCTGGCGCGATGTTGGCTTTGCTATGTGTCTAGAGACTTTTGAAGAAATCAAAAGGAACAATGTTACTGCTCCTGGCTTCTTCTCACGATTTCAGCTATTTTCCTCATCCCGTAACATTTTCAATAGATATTTTCACTTTAATTATTCTGTTGAGCTCTCTTCCTTGGCACCTCAACTTGACAGATTCACTTAACAGCTAGGTCTTTGAATATCCCTGTTGAAAGTGCTAGTCGTAACCAAAAGCTCTGTCCTATGTACGTCATTGTTGCATGTGAAACTCTCTTCCCAATTTCTGCTTCCTTGCCACCTAAAATCATCAAATGTTAAATGCATAGTCAGTCTTCATCACCTGTCTCTTTAACTGCCGTTCTATTATGGGCTTAACTTTATCTTCGCTCTCAGTTATTCTTTGCATTCTAATGGATTTTATTTATTTGGGATAAAATTATTAAAAATAACAATAGAGAATAAGTTTGTTAACTTATCACTTCCATTTAGATTTTACTGGCCATCGGTAATATTAAAATGTACATACAGGCAAACCTTTTTAAATTAACAACACTAACGGGAAAACGAATACGTGAGCTGATGCCTTTCTTGTCTCTAGTGTCGGCTTTTCATACACCAGAGCTACATCATAAACCGAATCAACAGCAGACAATTTCATTTCTTTTCTTGAGATATTATGTGACACTAGTAGTATAATTCCTCGGATAAAATCTGTCACGAGTGGACCAGGAAAATGCATGCCGTCCCATCGCTAGGATTTCTTCTTCACGTACTGAAGTAGTCTTCCTAAAAATTTTCAGAGCAGGTGGCGTGTTAAACCTTCCAAAACTTGCGGCTTTCTACATGCACTTTTGGACTCATATCCAAAAACTTAAACAAAGGCAATAATTCACACTCTGAATCCCACGTCTATGGATTATTTTGATCTAGTGTTTGTCATTTGATGACATCTTACTCAATATTACGTTTATTTTTGTTTTACTGAGCGACAGATAATAGAAGCGTTTATTATTATTATTATTATTATTATTATTATTATTATTATTATTATTATTTGCTTTAATTTTTTGTGTATTCTTATTTCTTTCTGAGCCCTAACTAGGGGTCTAAGGTCAGAAATGGCATCAAGACATTTCCCATTGATTATAGTTTGAGTAAAAAAAAAAAAAAAACCTAAAAAAAAAAAATACAAAAAACAAAAAAACAAAGCCTAATTTCACACATAATTTATATAAACAAAGCTTTTTATAAGTTCAGCTGTACTGTTGAGTACAATTTTCTTTGCATTTCTTCAAGGCTTGGGCTACGAGGAATCACTTCAATGAATGCATAGGAAGATTTTCAAATCAATTCGAGGGTCTCCAACAACAAATGGAATTGTTGATGTCCTCATGTGCCACCCTTTTGAAATTTCGATTTCATGGTTTGTATATCCTGATAGCATTTGAAGATCTTCAAAGGTGGATTACAGAGTTTGCCATATCAATAAGAAGGCACATATTATTATTATTATTATTATTATTATTATTATTATTATTATTAATACATATTTTTTAAAATCCGTTATAATCCTTAGAAAATTTTAGTAAGAGCTATTTCATCTACTAAAAGGAATTTCGAATGTCAATTCTCCAGTCTTACTTAAATTTAACTTGATTTATTAATATATATATATATATATATATATATATATATATATATATATATTCCGCATCTAAGTAAGCTTTTAGATTATACCGACATAAATGTGGTACGCTCCGCCACAAAATTAAAAATAAAAAAAAAAATAAGACTGAATAACAATTTATATTAATTTAAGGGTAAATGCTATTATATGTCAAGTTTTAAGTCTCGTTGTTTCCAATAAATAGCTCGAGATCTACTCAGATTAGAGGCTGACACTGGAAATTATATCACTGAATGTGGAATGTGATATGAAGGAAAAAGAATGTTGTAGAAAGTGAGAATTCTGAGGATAAATAGGATAGATAAAGATTCAGAATTCCTTTTATCGGCGGAAACACTGGAATCGGTCTGCCAACGCTAAATTCTGACTGAATCTAGTTCCTTCACTTCAAACGATGTTTTGGAAAAACGTTTCAAACCATTTTCCACCAGCGATGGGTGAATTAACCAGAGTAGACATTGCATGACACTGTAATGCTACCTGTCGAGGAGAAGGGAGAAAATTAATTGAAAACAGGTTTAGAGTAGGCTTAGAACACCGACACTTTTAAATGTGTTGAATTCAAAGCAACTGCTGTAGTTGTGCCCCTATACTCTATAGCGATTATATAACTAAGTGGGATGGACTACGACAAATTATTCTGAAAAAACACTCACTTCTGCAGTAGATTTCTTTTCACAGTTTGGTAACCTTGTCAAGATGTCAGGATGTGCTGTAGTGGATAACGGCTAGGAACGAGACATCCGAGGGCCGAGTTCGATTTCGACTAGCGTCAGTTACACTATCCTACGCTAAAATAAAATTAGGAATGTATGAATTCATCTTTTCTCCCACAGCTGTGGGTTGAATAGCAGAACAAACTGTGTTATAAAGACTTGTTTGTAAATCAGTCTATCGTAGAAGGAAACAGCGATTTACTGCGGGAAAATGTTCTGCCTCCTCAGTCATGAATCGAAAGAGACACGGTCACTCAAGCGCGTATCACGTATGGCTCTTAACTGATGGACTGTCAAGATATGTGTCCCGAATCGGCTTTTAGCAAATACGACCGTTTTCCATGGTCAAGCGTCTCGCTGTATTACTCTTTACGTCTGTCAGCACAAGGACATTTGATCTGGATTGGCTGCTTTTATTATATTCATTATGAACATTTTGCCGAACATATGTCAGTGACGGAGTGGGTTTAGCGAATGAGTGAAAATCCGATATCCCATATAGCAGGCTCATACCAAACGCGGTGAAGATTATCTATGAATTATTTTTGAGTTACTAGGACATTCCATGTTCTCATCATTTGCTGACTCGTAAATTCAGTGTCAAAGTAAAAACGCATTGCCATATTATGATTTTTTACGGATTTTTTTCTAAAGTTAAAGGCTGCTAACTGAGCCTATTAAATATATTCAGAAATACGATGTATATATATATATATATA
Organism: Acanthosepion lycidas; assembly: GCA_963932145.1. NCBI lineage: Eukaryota > Metazoa > Mollusca > Cephalopoda > Sepiida > Sepiidae > Acanthosepion > Acanthosepion lycidas. The sequence continues at coordinate 86,579,930 of OZ010591.1, read as the reverse complement.
TATATATATATATATATATATATATATATATATATATATATATATGGACTTGATAGCCTTCCTTAACTGACTCAACAATTTTGCATAGTACTCTTGATTCAGCAGTTGACAATTTTTGACGAAGGTCAATAATCACAATGGCGTTTGCACGCCAAAAAACTGGGAACATCACATTCTCTGTGGATAGAACGTTAATGAGCTTCTTTGGAGCAGGTAAAGAATGTTGTTTTCTCTGCATAATTAACACTTCGTTTTTGGCTCAAAGTGCTGAACCCAACAGTCACTCTGGGTTATGGAATGTTCAAGGAAACAAGCTGGATCTTCCTCAAACAGTTTGAAACTTTCCCGTGAAGTGATCAGTCTGGTGTGATTTGATCTAGTGTCAGAAGACGTGACACCCACCGGGTAATTTCTTTCGTCATGCCAAGTTCATTGTGCAGCACATTCTCAGCGTTTTCACGGCATATGCTAATAGCATTGTTTCTTTTATTTATTGCCAGTCGCCCGGCAATTGCGTGTAATCCATATGGTGAAAATAATCAATGTTTTTCTAGGTGCTGGCAAGTGCAGGACGTCCAGATCATGGGCCATACTCAAGATTCTAGCTTCTCCACATAAATTCAGCTTCCCACTTTTGCACTGTTGATAAAACCGTAGCGTCATCCACTAATGCAGCAATCCTGTCAGCATGAATACCCATCGGGACAAAACCCTCTTTCTGCATGCACTTGATGACATCACGATGTCAAATTTTGTCCATTTTTAATAGAATCGCGAATAGTTGCTTCTGACATCAACTTTGCCTAAACTGATGAAAGTTTAACGGAAAAGACATAATGCAGTTATTAATAAAAATATTTTAAATTCAATCATGCAAGATTTTACTGCATCTCTAGCATCAGTACTACAAGGAACTTTTCAATCTATCGATGCATTTAGAATAAATTATTATTATTATTATTATTATTATTATTATTATTATTTGTTGGTGGTGGTGGTGTTCTTCATCTTTAATCCTGAATTATTCTCCCTTATCCTACAAACACAATGTTACTTTCACCCTATTTTTTGACGCGTGATCGTGTAACTCAAAACAATTCTCACAAGAAAAATGATTTTAAATATATCTGTAAATATTGATACTCAGAGGGAAAATGGAACAATATATTTCTTGAATTCAGTTGACAAATTTACATTTCTCACATAAGCGAATATTTTTTTTAACTATAAATAAAGAAAATGAGATGTTGGATTATATCTACACATTAAAATAGATTTACAACACGAATTTCGGAAGTTTCTGTTTAAGGCAAGGCATGGCAGCCAATTCTTAGTGATTTATCATCATATCTGGAAGAACATTTCGCCATTACGAAGAAAAATGAAAAAAAATAAAGTTTGACTATCCACACTTTCTACTACATTCAGGTGTCAGAAGAACAAATACATTTATTTATATTCGAAAACAGGTCCTCGATTTTATTTTCCTTGTCACGAAGATTAGACCCTTTTATGATGCTTGAAGATCCTGGCTTTCATGGAAATTCTTTATTTAAACGACGATTGTTTTCGTTCCACTGACCATGACAGGATGTAACATGTTCAGTTCCAGTTTAGAACTGTGGTGCTATTCCAGGTTTCCACTGTTTTTAAGATATAACAGAGACCCAACGCTAAATGACAATATCACGTATCAATGTATTAATCAATAATACTTTTGAAGCTTGCACATTTATATCTATTTATTACATTTATTATATTTATATTTCTTTCTTTTTTCATTAGATACAAATTATATTTCCTTTGACATACACGTTATAAAACATGCAATATAATCTCTATATAATCTCTAAACTAGTCAAGTATAAAATCACATATATGTACAGTGAGTTCTGCTTGATTATGCAAAGTTAATTTTTACCTAAAAATATCCAAGTTAAGCAATATATTCTGAAGAATATGAGCTAAAGTGTTGTTGATGCTATTTTATTATTTTGTCAATCATTTAAGTTGTCGAAATATACAAAATGTGCTTCTTTTTAATGATTTATGAACTTAAGGCATAATTTAGTGTTCACTTTCATTATGCAAACACGAAAAAAACATTTTATACTAAATTTTATTAATTGAATTGTGGCGAATATGACAATAAATCGTGTGTTCTAAATCCTACACTACATAATACATATGTATAGCATGTTAAACAAAACAAGTCTGTTAATGTGGCTACGAAGAAACATGACATCTTCCATTCTTCAAAACCGTTATCAGGGGTCTGTCTACTGCTGACGTCTATGTTTCAATTTCAGAAGGTTTGATTGATCGGCAAGCACTTCTCACAGGACTTCTAAGCTGGTGAATTGCTTGTTTTCAGCATTAATCCGCCTCTTGACTATAGACCACAAATTTTCTATTGGATTTAAATCAGGGCTGTTTTGAGGCCGTACCATTAAATTTTGCCCTTTGAACCCATGGTCTGATAGCCAATTGGTGGTGCTTCTTGATCTATGCACTGGAGCATTATCCTGCTGAAATATCAACGATCTTCTTTTCTGAATTGGTTGTTCATTAAGCCAGGGCAGAAAGGCATCTTCCAAAAGCCTACAATATGCATTTGAATTTAGCTTAAGCCCTTTGGCTACTTTCTGTGAGCCTATTAGTTCATTTCCGCAGATCCCAGCCTAAAACATCACTCCTCCGCCACCCTGTTGTCGACGAATGCGTACTCCTGCCGGTTGACCATTTAACACCCATCCAGATGACCACTCATCAGGCCAATCAAGGGTAGCACGGCGCTCATCGGTGAAAATCACATTGCTAAAATTGATCTTCATGTAACTGTGTGCCCATTCAACTCTTTTCATCTTGTTTGCTTTGCTCAATGTGGGCCTCTGGATGGAGCTCTTCACTTTGGCATGGTCTTGAGGACCTGACAACGGGTAGTTTTACCAACTTTGGGAACTCCAGCGCTTTCAAATATTCTTTTATTAGTTTCATGCGGTTTCTTCGAGACTTCATATTTAATTTTACGAAGATCTCGGGCAGTTAACTTTCGCAAATGCGATCGTTTATGGGTCTTTCTGCATGATACTTTGATTGTACGGTGGTCTCTATGTAACTTTGTTGAAATTTGTAGCGTTGTCAGACCACTTCCAAGCATGCGAGTTATTTCAGTATGATCGTTTTCAGTAAGACCCTTTTTTCTTACCCATATTAAGGATTTATATGGTGATTGATTAGTCAGACCGAACACTTGAAACTGTGCCTTTTTACATACTTTGAGAAAAAGAACTATGTTACTATACAACTTTTTTGCATTGATCATATTCTCTTGTCTGAAAGTATAATTTAATCTGCAAGATGTACAAAGTTTGAAAAAAAAACAGAATTTAATGACACGTTAGATGAAATAACGGGATAATTATTTTCATCTACCGGCCTAAATATTCGAGATATATTATTAAATAACAAACCAAAAAAAAAACAAAACAAAAAAAACAAAAGGAAATATGCGCCCTCCGACAGGATTCGAAACTACGTTCATCTTTGCAGGATAAAACGATCTTGGAAGACCGAATAATGACTTTAAGCACAGATCCTCAAAATTTCATATTTGTTCAATTTAGTATCGAAAGGTAAAAAAGGGACGTCTATTCATATGTGGGTATGAATATTAATATTTTCATTGGGTATCCACTGAAAATATGGTTTAAAGTGAACACACTTATACACACTTATACATATACATATGGATACGCATACACATACACACATATATGTTCAATTGTCACAAGATTTCATATAACTGACTATATTTGCATTTAGTCATATGCTGTGTCTATGACAGTTACTTAGAAGATTGTGTTTGAACGTCGATATATTAGTGGTATAATATGAATCTACGATATGTTTTAAGGTAAACATGTTTAATTTCATTAATACAAATATGTTTATGTCTTTTTCAGAATGGAGAACGTGCATACAAATTGAAAATACTGATAAGGTATCTATCTTTATATCTATCTATTGATATCGACATATATTTCTCTCAGTGTATACTTTTTCCAATAATTTTCTTGGCATATATATATATATATATATATATATATATATATATATATATATATATATATATATAAGAGTAATTTTATAAAGTAATTTTATATCTCCTCCAAAAGGAATCAAACTTGTATTCTTCACAGAACTGTCATATGTCCTGACGTGCTACAGAGAAATCATATGGTTACAAGGTCTATTTCCTGTCGTTAGATTAAAAATATATCATGATATATTTCGAAGGGTTATAACTGCTTGAATTACATCTTAAATATCTTATTATTTATCGGACCAAGTCCATTTCATAATATGTGATATATAATATATTATATATCACAGTTCCTCAGTGCGACCAGATATCCAAAACCAGGATCGAAATCCGAAGTTTCTACCCCTAAGCTATCAGCACTCCGCTGAGAGAAACAACTAATTCTACGTATGTAAACCAACGTCAGTCAGCAAGTAGGCCCGTATTTATTTTACTGAATGTTTTAGCGTAAGCAGACTGTTTCATGTTAAATGCATTCATAAGGTTTCATGTGCTGTGTTTTGCTCAAATATATATATATATATATATATATATATATATATATATATGTATGTATGTATATCTATATATACGAGCCTGTCGAGTGCGTCTGTCTGATTACTTCAATGTTCACTTTTATACATACACACATATGTACATATATGTATGTCTTTGTGTGTGTGTGTATGTAAGTATATATATATATATATATTAAGACATTTTTATGTTTATAAATTTTTTTATAGATATTTATATTTAAGTAAATCTTCGGTAAATAAACAGTATTAAACTGAATGACCTAGAAATTTTCATAGAAAATATTCGTCCTCCAAAAGGAATCGGACCTGATTCCTATACGGACCTGTCATATAGCCTGACGTGCAATTAACCGATTGAGTCACAGCGGGCCTTTCGGTTAGCGAGTTCGATTTTAATGTCTTTAAACTGCAGTCTTCTATGATTCTCTCAAGTACATTCGTATCTGCTCAAGGCTTATCCATATGTAAATAAATGGCGTCACACATTTTGAAATGGACAAATTCTAACAATTATTTTAAGACATTTTTATGTTTATACTTTCTTTTTATAGATATAAATATTTAAACACAGTCGAGTATATATATATATATATATATATATATATATATATATATATATATATAGACAGGCACAGTTCTTATAAACTT
>OZ010591.1:86547159-86569659 GCA_963932145.1 Acanthosepion lycidas | reverse complement strand
AATTAAATTTGTCTAATATTTATTTATTATATATATTATATAACCATTATTACGATAAACAAGATTCATAAATAGATGAGGAGGTTATTTATAAAAAAGTTGCGTATAAACCTAACCATATCATCGCCAGTCCTTCAAATTTTTCAATCGAAATAGGAACCTGAAAGCAAAGGAAACGGATAACACACCCAGTCTGATCTTTTGGTGGTGGCTCTCAGGATTTCCGGCAGTGTCATATTCGCCCATTATTTCTCTAAGAAGATAGAAGTTTGAAAATTTCCACGTTCCGATTGTTTTACCTTGCGTTTATAGCTTGAATGTATTTGTCGTACCTGTCGGCCATTTGTCACGCCCATGTGGGAGTAAGTCAATGGGACGCGTGGCCTTTGCTGGTCCGGGCCTCGAGCGATTCGGTGTAGTGTTGCTTTGATTCTTCTTACTCATGCACTTTTCCGTGGGCTTTCATGTAGCTCCCATCTCTTAGGTCACCATATCCAGAAGGAATAATCCCAAAACAGATGTAAATTACATTAACCTATTTAGTAGAGCTGGAGAAAAATACTGATACAAAATAATTTCTCTATATTGCAACAATGATACAGTTTGAATGATAACTCGTACTAATAAATGAGAGAATGATAAAATTTTCGAACCAGGGTATACTAAATAAAACGTATCATTGAATAACATACGAAGATCTGTTAAAAAGCTCAGCACCATCACTTTAAATGGCACAATTTGTTTTGCTGTTTGAACAGAGTTTTTGCTTTATTTTCGGAATTATAAGTGAATCAGAGGTTGAAAAACACTTTTCTTTTTCTACCATTTTCACTTTTGTCGTATTTATTATTTTTTTTAAATATCCACTCTTTACTCAACAAGATTCACATATCAGAGGAGTTATATACGTCAGAAATTAAACAAACAAGGTCGAAATAGAAAGTTAAATACAAACAAATGAACAAAACATCAAATAAAATATAAAAGACTTTAGATTCTATCCACAAGAAATCTACCCGGGAAAAATTATATGGTTGATATACATACAAAGCAATTTCTTTTAATGTCGTCGAAATTATAACCGAACTAATTTTGTTGACAACTGTGTTAAAGCTAAAAACGAAACGGTTCATTCACCTTTGACGTTTCTAATTCTATTATCAATAAATCTATTCAGAAATTTGTTACTATGTCCGCCACCCAGTCCCAGCGTATCGTAGTACTATTTCCCTCTGTGATAGCATTATACTAGGTACCTCCATTAGGTCACGTATAAAAAAGCAGCATATCATGATGAAAAAAAGGTCCATAAATCAACGAAAACAAAGTTTTGTCTCAATATGTTTATGAAAGACGAAATTATTTTTTGGTTATTTTTTGAAAATTTTTACTCCTTTCTAGCACGTAGAAAATTTTGGTTAAAAACTTTGTTTTTCTTACGACAGCGCAATAAGTTAAAAAAAAAAGTTTGTTTTATTTTGTGCAAGGAAAACACACGTAAAATAGGAAATTCTTGCAAAAATCAAATAATTGTTGGATTGTAATGACAGTTGTAGGACTTATTCAGAAAGGAATTAAATTATTTTTGAAAAAAATTTTTTTTTAGAAAATCTTGTTAAAAACAGATTTTTTTTAAACATGTTTCCACCCACATTCATATTTTCATGAAATTTCGAGAAATTAAATCTTTACGCGCAGGATTTGTTGTAGTAGTTATAAACCAGGATTCTTTATAGAAAGTAAATCACCAGCTTTTTTTTTTTTTTTTTTGTAAAACAGTTACTGGTTTCATAGAAAATCTGCTCTGAATTATAATAAAGATGTAAAACTGTATGATATTAATTAATTAGAAAAGCTTTCAGCTGTTTTTGTAAATACATTATATTAAGCACATTATATTTTGAAGAAATAAATTTTTTTCGATGAATAATTTTTCCATTTTTAAAATTTTTTGTCATTTACTTCTTAATACTTCAAAAATCGTTTAAAATTCTTTATTGCATTTAAGCACGTAATGCAATGATAACGTTAATGAAAAAGTAAATTTACGAATGGAAATTTGATCAGTCGTTTGACCCCGAATATTTTTAAAATAATTAAAAAAAAAAAAATTATTGAAAAAAACGTTCATAATTTCTACGTATGGAAATGTATACATGATATAATCCTTAAAAATTTTTATACAATTATCTAATTAATAAAAAAATATAAATAATTAACTAATTAAGAAAGTATGAAATAAAAAAAATAGATATTACGTAATTGCTGTTTAAAAATGATAATATGTAAAAAAAGTACTAGTTAAAAACGAAAAACTGCGTTCGCTTCCTTTAGAAAAATTGTCAATTGTGATCATCCATAGTAATCTGTGATGACCTCATCACAAACGATTTCTTTCATTAATTCAGATACATCGTTAAGAAATGTTTGGATACAATTTTTTATGCTAAAACTAAGTACTATTTTTTTTCATATCAGATTAATTTAACTTTAAATTTTCTAATTTTACTCAAATAACGTGTCAATAATATATAAATTTATTTTAGGAAGAAGTTTAAAATCAAAATTTAGTTTTTGTTTACAATTTTGTTTAAATTTAAGAAAATGTCCGCTTTTAAGAAAATTAAACAAAAACCAAGCATATATTTGACATTCCAATCTATATAATTTCTATCTGAAAGACACCAGAATATGTTACTTACTGTAAGTAATAAATTTAATGATTTAGCTTTCAATTAATAACAACGTTTTGAGACAAAACGTTGTTTTCGTTGATTTATGAGCCTTTTTTCATCGTGATATGCTGCTTTTTTTACGTCACCTAATGGCGGTGACTACATTATATATATGTAGTATGCTATAGCAATTTTAAACCTCCACCAATATATTTACAATACACTTCTTCTTCTTCTTCTTCTTCTTCTTCTTCTTCTTCTTCTTCTTCTTCTTCTTCTTCTTCTTCTATGAGGTTTTAGAAGGACGTGTGTCTATAAATACTAATCTTATTCTCAAGATGTTCTTAATGTAATATTCACTCGCCAAATATAAACTTACCAACTAAAGTACATGGTTCGGCTTAGATAACACGTAAATGGTTGAAAAGCCATAACAAAATATTCATATACTTGTGTTTTGAATGTAATACCTTGTAGATTTTCGTATAGAAATATTTCAACAATTGCCATTTTTTTTTACGGATTTGGTTCTTATTTTTCTTTTTCTGTACTTATTATTTTCAGGAAAATCGCCCTGACATAAATCAATAATATTTAATATTTCTGAAAGTTGCGATTGATTTTTATCTTTTTAAGTTTTCTATATATGTACTCCTTGTTTCGGTTCTTCTATTTGGCAAAAATGACGAATATTACTGATTAATTAACTTTTTGGCCTTCATTATGTTATTGATATGCTCTATTGTTTTTTTTATTCGTAACTCAATAGTAGAATCATCTTTTTGGCTGTTGCATTGGCCTTTCTTGGCAGGGTCACACCATTTTCCATTCATCACCTCTAGAAACCGACTGCCGGCAATGTCGTAGTTTATCATTTATAACATATCATCACATGTGTTTTATATCTGGGACTAATTTAGCGATTTTTACAATGTTATGAGTAATACAGGCTAAAAAGAGGGAAAACAATAGTGTGAGAAAGAGAAGTGAAAGCAAAGAATTTTGTTTGGTGCATTCATGTCAAAATCTAGAAATAAATGGGTAAAAAAGAAACGTGCGAGACATTGATTACCGAACGTTAGACGAAACATTACTCAAATAAATCATAAATTTTACGTGATTAATATTTGTCAGGTTAGTGGCCAGAATCGAAATTAACGAATTAATATATGAGCTCAGCTGAAAATTCATTCAGATAGTGTAGGTTAAGTATTTTCCTCAATAAACTTACCAAAGTCAAAAGATAGTTTAATCATTTCACCCCGTGGAAGGCGTTAAAGCCACGATAGAATTTACTTAGAATGAAAGAATCTCTGTAAGACATGAGTGAGAAGAATACAATAGCAGCATTCAACGACATAGCAGGTGAAGACTCATGTCGTATTGAAATGTTTAAACAACGTAGAAGTAAGTAGATATTTCCATAAGTGAGAAATGCGAGATATTAAAATGCTCCCTTGCTACATTACTCTGATGAGGTATTTTTATTATTTATATTTCTTACAGTATTCGGACTGTTGTTTCCATCTTAATTGTCTGTCCCTGTACGCCCCGGCCTTCTTCAGAGGATTGGAATTTCTAAATGAACTCTTTATTTTGTTCTATTTCCTGGTTTCATGCTTCTTCCAGAGGTCTCAGTTATCTCCCTTTAAGTTTCTTTTCACCACAGCAGTAGTCAGTTATTGAACTCGCAACTCCTTCGGTCAAGTCACTGGATCCAACCAATGTCTTTATCCACTGGGCCATGTGTCCTTGCGAATATCAGTCTATGAATTTTGAGACTTATAAACCTAAAGTCTCAGTAAGCATAGAAATGAATTCAATATGGGAACCAGTACTACCAAGTGCTAGCGAAACGCAATAAAAAAACAGCAAAATTGTAATATGAGCTCTTTTTTAAAATATGTTTACAGAGATACGTGGAAATCTAGCCCAGTGGACGAAATAAAGGGTTCAGTTCGAAATCTCTGAAGAAGTCCGGAATGTGCAAAGGCCGAAACGCCGTTAATATCACAATAAAGATTAGGACAACAATCAGAACAATGTAAATATTTTTTTATGAATCTGCAAGCATAGAATGTTTAGTTATATTTAGCAATTTCGATATTAAATAATGACCCCTAAGTGCCAAACTAACATTGCGCTTGGATTAATGGTGTCGCGGTGTCAAAGAGGAAAGTTCCATAGAACTCTTGTCATGAGATTATTTATAAAAATATGCAGAGAAGCTATGTCAAGTCGGCTGGAAAATATCTGAGGCGAGATGCCAGGTCAGGAATGATAATGTTGAATTTTCTTGGATTTTGTCAAGATTCTCTACATATCAAGAAGACAGACGACAGGAATAATTTCTTCCGGCTATGCCAATGTGACAGTTCGGGTGGTACCACACGCCTCTTTCTCCGCACTTAATGAGTGTAATCGTGTCCTCACTGAAGTTATATCTCTCTCCACTTATAGAATAACACACTCTAAACATTTTGTTTCAAGTGATCACCTTCGGCTTTGTAAGTGTCGGTTGAACAAGAGTAAAAGATCAATCCTTCTCTTTACTCATTTTGAAGTAATGTCATCTACTACTGATAAAAATGGACGCATTGCGCGGATATTCTCTTCCAAACCTACTCACACATAATCAGGATTTATTTGCCTGATTTCTCAACTAAAGCAGAATATGTACTGAGTTTTTTCCGCATAACTTCATCCATACTTTGTGCTACTACCTCCAAGACAAATCCCTGCAATGCATGATGACATGACGCTATTCCTGTAATTGATATATAACAATGTTTTCCTGAACTGGCTACTATCGTTTTACATCTGTACAACAAGTGTATTGCAGTTTCTTGTTTCAGCCTTTTGGGGATCTTCTTTTGTCCTTTCTTTAAGTACACTGAGAAATCACTAGAATTATCGTCCTTTCTTGTAATTAACTTGTTTCAGTTATAGAAGAGGCCCTAATCATTTCTCCTACGGACTTCTTGCTGATAAACAATGTAACCGCCGATGAGCTAACGATTATTACTGAACATATCTATCAAGCTTTAGATTAAAACGGCGAGGACCAGCCTGTGGCTGTAAATATTTCGAATGCGTTTTACATGATAATTTCTTCAAATTTTGAAAAGATAAGGTGACTCTTGCTGATTATTAGACTTAATACACTCTTTCTTGAAAGCCATGTAATTAAACTCGTGTTGAATGAATACATTTCTAGATCATTTATATTAATGCCGGCTTGCCATTTTTCAGTCTTTTGGATCTGTTTTTTTTTTTCCTTATTACAATTAACGAACTTCAAGTTGTCATCAGTTCCCAAATATGTATATATGTTGATAACACAATTATTTACTCTTCTCTAAAAAGTCCGATAGTTCCATTAAAGTAAAACTCTCACTTGATCCCGAAAAGGACCTCCAAACATCAGCTAACTTGAGCAACAAATGGCTCGTTGATTTCAAAACGAATCTGTTAACTTTTTCTCGTCATTTTTCTTTAGAAATATTTTTTCCTTCGATCAACATGGAGGAAGAGCCCCGAGGAAAGCAACTGCTTGTGCCTTCTTGGAATCAAGTTTACCATTGGCATGAAGTGAAAGTATTATATTGAATCTCGTGCTGGACTTGATTTTTAGAAACTTTGATTTTCTGGTCGATGCTAGTTAATTCATCTCGTTAAAATCCATCTAGCACATTTATAAGTCTTACCTTTTTGTCCTTGCAGTGAATATTCCTGTATAATGTGATCTGCTAAATCTAATACACACACACACACACACACACACACACATATATATATATATATATATATATATATATATATATATATATATATATATATATATATATATATATATATATATTCTCGATAAAATACATTAGAAGTTTCCGTAATGTTATCAATCTAAACATGATATAACTTCAATGAATATATCACTCGACAAGCTTTGGTTTGCTTTGGCTTGTTTTACGCTATATCAACCTCAATGCCGACGACATTTTAATGCATTGTAATTTTTTTTTCAAAACGTATTACTGGTAATATGTTTTTATTCTTTTCCAAAAATGAATTGCTGGTAATTTTTTTTTTTTTAAATATATTTCTGTTTTTTTTTTTTTTTTGTTTACGGCATGCCAACCTCAATATTCTATTTAATGCCGATAATTTTTATTGCTGGTTATATATTTTTTTTTTCTAATAAATATTGCTTGAAATATTTTTTCGTTCAAAAATCGATTTCTGATAATACTTTTTTCCAAAAAATATGTTTCGTTGATAAAATATGTTTTTTTAACTATTGTTGATAATAATTTTTCTTTCAAAAAACTTATTGCTGTAAGAATTTTTTACAAGAATTTATGGTATGAACACCTATTTTTACACTTTCATAGTATTTTGATCCAAGTTCGGGTGTTAACTATTTGCCCATAGCCTGGACGCTAGCAGGTGCTACCACTCGGGGTCAACGCTTGATCTGTGAACACCAGCAATTATGAAGTGGTTCCATGCTCCTCAAAATCTCCTGATCTCATGTCTTGCTGTTGAACGTAGTTTATCATTTTACCGAGGACACCAGGACGAAGTCATGCAGATTCCCACCGTGAATTCAATAAATATTTTCATGGCAATTATTTTTGTATCTTGACCACATCTATTTAGATATAATGATAGATAAACAACTATTCTCCCTATTTTGCCGTGGTCAAACTTAGCATTCGATTTTTAATAATAAAAAATCTACCAAGCTGCAGATATCATTATGATAAATGTTGAATTGTATGCGCTTAAATTTGTTTTCTACGCAAAGTAATTTAGACAAAATATAACCTAACCAAACAAATTAGACAGAGTGTTAGATTTTCAAATCTAAAAATAAAAAAAAAAATAAAAAAATGTCTCAACTACTAATCAATTCGTTGTTTAAGCTTTCGTTCTCTAATAATGAACGCTACTGTAGGCATCATTCCATTTGAAGACACTTTGCCAAACAAAGCTAGAATGCAACCGTTATTGATTGTTCGGACAACTTCCATCTCAGACAATTTGTGTTGTTTTTGCAGAAATTGATTTATGGTGGCGAAAATGATAACACAAATCACATATGCCTGAGATCATATCGATATAATGTCATTTAGAAAGCAAGCGGTTCAGTTGTACAGACGCTTGTCATTATAGAGGATTATTCAAAATCTAGACTTACACACGTGAGGAGCAAGATTATCAACTTCGCTTGAGATGTATAGCTTTAATAAAAACCTTCTCCATCCTGGCCTCTCTGGAAGCTATACGCCTTGAAGAAAACCAATATCAACATAATTTGGTAAACAAATTTAATTTTTTCAGTGCTTTACACAGACACACACACACGCACATATGTGTGCGCGCGCGTGTATTTGTGTGTGTGTGTCATTAAATAATATAGACATACTGTGTCTGCTTGTTTTATACAGATCCTTTCCTGTTGTCGATATGTTTCTTAGTTTTAATATGAGCCATAGTTTTTTTAAGCCAAGTAATTTCCATATTTTCCAAGACAATCTTCAGGGGCAAATCAGAGAAACAAACTTATTGAAATATATATATATATATATATATATATATATATATATATATATGTGTGTGTGTGTGTGTGTGTGTGTGTGTGTACATGATGCGAAATATAAATTGTCGTCTAAATTACGCAAGAATGAAAATAACACAGACATCTCATTTTAGCATGAAACCAAAATTATTAAAGTATTGGGGTAAATTTATTCAACAAAATTGCTATTGACTTCAACCACGGCCTGCAGGCAACATTGGAATATCATGCAACTCTTGTAGATAGTCTAGTTGTTTAAGTTGGTGAATCCTGACATAGTCCTTGTCTTCAGTTTATCTTTGGTGTTATATGGAGTTTTCTTAGTCTCTCCCTCAACTGCTCTTGGGGATTTAGGTGTCCATATTTAAAAGGTTACTTAGTTGCCGAAATTGACTAAAAGAACTGAATGGGTTCACCTGCGATGGTCTTTTAGCAGTCACCCTCTTGACACATAGAAGCACTACATCCTCAAGACAACAGCTGTAGTGCTTCGTGTTGGGTCTCAGGCTCTCACCAACAAATTCAGGAGTTCTTTTCTTATCAGACCGTCCAGTTTGTGATTTCCGAGGTGCCACACCTTCTTAATCACCATTAGAGTCATTTATCTAAATAAATAAATAATAATAATAAAATGAAAAATATCGCCTGAGGAAGCCCTATGTTTGAAACCAAGGTAGTGGATTCCTGATTTTTAAAGTTAAAACCTCTACATGTTTTTTTTCGCACGTGTTTTGAGCACTTTCAAATCTACTGCATCCTGGTCTGGTTCACCTCAGACCATTAACCTTTATATATATATATATATATATATATATATATATATATATATATTCGCACACATGTATATACTATGTAAGTACAAATGCATTTGCATTTGGTTCTGCGTGCTTTATTCAAGTGAGCGCTTAATTTTTTTTTTTTTTTTTAGTTTTATGTTTATGGCATGTAGATCATGTTTTGCAAATTTGTACTCTTGTGCCATGAGACCATTCCCGTATGTTGGAAATATTTGTTTGAAGTAGAAAATACTCTGTACGTTGTTATCTCTCCTGACAGTTGCCTTTACGCTGTTTGTCTTACAGTTAGACCTTTCTAAAAATTCTTCAATTAATAAGTTTTCTTTTCAGAAGCACTATAGTTTACCAGCCAACTACTGCTGCTCATGTTCTCAGTTTACAACCGAAATTATACCTACATCTTCAAATCTAATTTGTTATAGCCATTCGTTTCTGTATCGGGTAAATATTATATACTTGGAAAGGATGTAAGATTATTAAGAACGCGGTAAACTTATTGCATACTGTTGCAAAATGATTCAGTAAATATGAAAAGAAGAAAAAATTAGAATGGTTTATCAGACAAGCATTTGTCTTTTCACCTTACTTATACAGGGAAAATTACATGTTATATTATGATTCGTTATTGTGAGAATTAGAAGTTACATAATGGTTCATTATTTGCGGACAAAATGTTAGCCACATAAGATATTTTAAATATGACAGACAGAGTAAGAAAGCTACAGGAAAGTCTTCAGAAGATAAGAAAGGAAGGGAAGGGAAATGAGTAAATGTCAGTTGCAAGAAGATACACTACATAGTGTTATTCTTTTTACTAATAACTATGTGCAAATTACAAATTTGGTATACCAAAATCAAACAAGTACAATAATATAAATATACAGGAACACTTTTACCAGAGGACTGATAATGAGATATTGAAATCCGATGTTACATTTGGGTAGATAATCTTTACTTCCAAAATAAAAGAAAATTAAGAAATAGAACAATTTTATTAGAAATAAAGTAAGGGGCAATGAATTGTTACATAATATAGTTCCTCATATACGCCCATGAATACTGCGCAGTCTCTTCATAGATGTATCGAATCAACAGAAATATTGTTCTACAGAAGGATGTTGAGAATACCACGGACCGAAAATATGAACAATGACGAAGTTTTGGTTAAAAAAAATGGAAAATAAAAAGGACACATTTAGTTAACATCCGAAAGAGTCACTTGATATTTCTAGGGTACATAATGAGGAAAGATGGCTAGGAGAATCCGATACTGACAGGACAGATAAAAGGTAATGTGCACAGAGAAAACCAACAGTCAATATAACCACCAAGTTTGAGTAAATGGATGGAGGAACAATGATTAGGAGTGATAGCAAAATGCAAAACATATTAAGAGCTACAAAAACAGGAAATCATTTAAAGCCATGGTCACTACGCCCTGGAGGGACACACCAATAAAATGACTTTTCTTCTTAGAAGAAGAAACATTAAGCCTGTTAATTATTAATGACACACTTGAAAGAATGTTTATCTTATATAATGTGCATTTGGTTTCAAATTAATTGTCGCACTTCATGTTTATAAATGTTATCAGTGATGCTATTATTCGCCACATAGTAAACCGGCCTCCTCCTTTGACCGGTGACAGTTGAAATGCAATATATTTACTTTTTTTATTTGCAACAAATGCAAAACAGGAAATTATATCAGCGAAACAGGTGCGGAAATTCGTTTAATAACCTTAAGAAAACTATAAAAGACAACGTCCTTTTCACTGCAGTTGCACATTTCAACCAAACGGACTATAATATTGATAAGGTTAGATGCATAGTTTTAGCGTCTATATTTAAATGCCAACAAGAACGCCGTAATTCTGAATTAAAATAGCTTTAGAAATAACTCCAGATATTCTATTTTTAAATAAGGATATAGGCATACTCAACGAATATATTTTCGAAATAAAAGCCCTTTACAAACTCTCTACAATCCTGAAATTGACAAGCAACTAGTCACCAAACTACGAAGGCTTATCACTATTATATTAGGTTGGTGGAAAAATAATGACGTAATAATGTTGTTTTTTGACGTTTTTTTAACGTCAAAAAACGACATTATTACGTCATTATTTTTGCACCAAAATAAATGGGGAAGAGCCTGACCTCAAGTCCCGACCAAATTCTACTTATTGTTTTATTTGTCGTCGAGAAAGAACAAACATGATAAATCCTTGGACGCAGTTTCGAATCCTTTTGGAGCGCGCGTCTTTCATATTCAGGCCGTTACACGGAAATAAATATACTGCTTAATAAATAAACAGTCCGTCTACTCAAATATGGGTATCCACTAAAATAACCTTTGATTGATAAAACTTGTCGGATTAAGCTGTTATCTAGTTTACAGTCGATTTCTGACAGATGTGCTGTGGTTTCATTCTGTCTATTCTACAAATATTTTCACGATAACTGTTCCGACGAGCTATTAGGTTGGTGCAAAAAATAATGACGGTTTTTGACGTTAAAAAACTACGTCATTATTTTTGCACCAACCTAATACTTTCACAGGTTTCCAGACTGCATGAATTTAAGCAAGCTAATAGTCTGGCATCTCGGTCCAATGCTTTCACTGTTGAAACGGTTAAATGTAACCGTCTCTTTTCTCGGACTTCCAGTTTGTGGAAGTTCCTTCCCTTTGATTGTTTCCACGTAATTATAATCTTCAAACATTTAAGTGTAATGTCAATCGACATCTGATAACTTGATCCCCGAACTTCTCTGTATCCATTCCTCAAATACGTTTCTTTACTCTTGTTCTCAATCTTCTTTGCGTACCAGTGGCACTCAAGCCTTATTTGAGGGGAATTGCTTTAAAAGAAAAATCCATTACTGAAACTGACATGTTGGAATTTATCGAGAGTCTGAGAAAGATTTGAGTTTATAAGATAGTTTTCAACTTGATCGCCGGCTCACTCTAAATCACGTCCAATCTGAAGAATGTTTCACCTGCCAAGGGGGAAACAGGTCTGAATCCTGTCTGGCAGCGCATATATTTCTTTAATAAAATATCTCGAATAATCAGGCCGGTATGAGTAAATAAATAAATATAATCTTTTATAAAGAAGCGGAGCGTCTACTCGAACCTAAGTATCCAATAAATGTGACGCTTAAATGATAAAATCTGTCAAATTAATAAATAAAGATGCATTAATTCTGATATATATATATATATATATATATATATATATATATATATATGTATATATATATATGTGTATATATATATATATATATGTATTTATATATATATATATATGTATACACACACACACACACACACACACACACACATATATATATATATATATATATATATATATATATATATATATACTGTAATCCGCATACAGTGCCACTAGACATCCGATTACTTCAAACCTGGATCGAAAATTGACTTATTTGGCAACAGCCGAAATTTCTAACATTGAGCTTCCAACGCACGACTGAGGCAAAGGGAAAATCTAGCGTATTATTTTTACGAATGTAAACAAACGCCAGGCGGCCATAGTGCTCAATTCATTTAATGAAGAGTGTCGCTTTAGCGGATATGGCTGCTGTTTAGAATTGCCTTCTCTCAACAGTGCTCAACCGAAATTATCGAGAGAATAATAATGTCATCCACGCACAGGGCTCTTACGCTGTATCACAGATCATCAGTGCAGCAGGACATCCGATATATATATATATATATATATATATATATATATATATATATATAAAGAAGTAGGAGGGGCGTCTTTACATTTACATTCAGATGAAGAAAGGTACCATTAAATTGTACAATGATTCGACAATTTTTCTGGACGTAAGCGATTCAAAATATAATAAATATAATAATAGCAACCCTGATGTCACTATGAATATTGAACAAATGCAAAACAGACAGAAAAAAATGCGTTACTAGACTCTGCGTAACTCAGTTTGAGCAAAATTACCAGGAAAATTAAAGAGGAATTTATAGATGAAATGTCTTAAATAATTTGAAATAATCCACAATTGATAAAGAATGTAATTATTTCTACAACACAGTATCGAGCAACCCTCTAACAGATATAGACAAGGAAATCATAAATAGATTACTCACCAATGACTGCCGCAATGCAAATAGAAAATTCATGGATGCTCAGCCCAAATAATGCAAAAATATTATTTGATTTCACCTGTTTACGACATAAAACAGATGACAACTATTTGTATATCTAAGATCATTTGGCATGTGCCAACTCTTTTTTTTTCTTTTTCTGAATTGGGATGTTTCTTAGTTATAAGCTATGGAATTAAAATGAGAACAGAACTCTTGAATTTCACATTAATATCATTTATGCACACTCCTTTCAATTCCTTTCAGAACATTATTGATTCATCTTTGATCTTTTTTCAGAAACTTTGTTTTTTAGAACTTTCCGAAATGTCGACCGTAGCTAAAGGATATAAAAATCTATGAACAAAGGGGAGATAATTACACAAATGAATTAATTAAACCTACTGAAATTTCAAGTGTCCCGTTTGCTTTCATGTCTATCAAAAAGAATGTTCTTGTACGCCTGTATTTCGACATTTGTTAATTCATTATATCTTTCCAAATGAAAAGAATGTAATAAACTGCAAATAATTCTATTTTCAAAATATCTTGCCGTAGATTTCAAGGGAAATTATGGTCATCTTTATTCTTGGGTGCTGTAGTTGTGTTGTAATTTAAAACATACTTATATTGATAGCATTTTAATAATGATGTGCCAAAAAATTATTTATGATGTGTTACAGATAAAAAAAAATCAGATGATATTTTTTTTTTCACAATATCCTGATCAAGTCACTAGTTTTATATGTGAAAAGATCTCCCTAATCCTGAGTCACAGGATGATTGGCAAACTACATTTTTCCTACAGTAATCCTGACTGACATTTGCTGAGATAACAGTTACTGATCGTTTGAAGAGATTCTTTGAGTATTGCTATCCAAGATGAAAAAACGACTCCAGCAGACTTTCCAATGCCGTCAAGGTGTAGATCAACCAGAAGAAGATAGTACAGTCAAAACTATTACGCCAAAGAAAATATGCCTATCTTCTGAGGTCATGTAGGAATGACCACTCAAAATTAAATTAACCAACAGAATAGTAAACTCACACAAACATATAAATTTAAATGGCATTGAATATCAGTCGAGCCGTTGATTGGGTGACTGCTGGTGTCAAAAAATATTCTTGATGCCGTGTGAAAATATTTAAATTAACCTACCGTAAGTGGGTTTAATATTCTGATTATATTCGACTAACTTTCGGTAAAGTAATTGCATGAGTAAACATAAGATGCTGGAAAATTATGACAGCTGACGTCCAGTTATTGAAATCTATTTGGATTCATATCGCTCTTGCGTAATGTTAGGGTACATGAGTGTGTATGTGTGTAAACGTGAATATATATATATATATATATATATATATATATATATATATATATATATATATTAATTCATTCATCGAGTCTGATAAAAACCTCAGACTCGATGAATGAATTAATATAATTATCAAATCCTCCTAATTACTATCTGTGTATATATATATATATATATATATATATATATATATATATATATATATATATATATATATATATATATATATATATATATGTGTGTGTGTGTGTAAGCAAATATATGGATATAGATCCGACAGTATGTAGAAAAATATACGGAAAAAACAAACAAAAATCCTTATATGCAATTATGCTGTTTTAATCTTAATATAATGTCAACATCAGACGTTTCGGTCTAATAAACCATCTTCAGAACATATTCATAAAATATAATTAACATTATCAATTCTTTGTCATGTTGAATTGATAATGTTAGTTATATTTTATGAATATGTCCTGAAGATGGTTTATTAGACCAAAACGTGCGACGTTGACATTATATTAAGATTAAAACAGCATAATTGCATATAAGGATTTTTGTTTGTTTTTTCCGTATATTTTTCTTCATATATATATATATATATATATATATATATATATATATATATATACACGCACAGAGAATTAAGTTTATAAAACAACACCGGTAATGTCTACATATTCAAATTTAATAATCTCCGTCCAATTTCCGGATGAGGTCTTTTACATAACGATCGCAATTGATAATTATTTGGAGAAAGGTGATGATAATTTTTTTTATTATATTCGAATAGGGACGAATGTCACTATCACATTTCCGGCGATTTCAGATTCTTGCTAGTGGATATTATTCCAATTGAAGTAGATTGCACTATACATACTTACATGCGCACACGCACACACACACACACACAGGGTTGCGTGAAAATTAAAAGCGAGAAATACTTAAGGCGAGAAGAAGCTATCACGAAAGACATATTGATCGATGTTATTTTTTTTAACAAAGAAGTGGTAAAGATTTTATTTTCATTTGCAAAAAAAGTCCTTTTTCGCAGAAGGTAGGAAATTCGTAAGATCACGGATCTGTCGGAATTAATTTTTGCTAAGACGACACGAATAAAAGATAGCAATCTTCCCATGGCAATAATGAAAATTTCAAATTGGTCAAGTGGCCTACAAAGCAGAATGCTAAAAGATAATGGATGCGACCGAAAAAAAATATCAGTTTAGACCACCCCCAAAGAAAAACAAAGGAAGGGAAAAGAGAAAAAGGGAAAGAATAAACCATTAACTATCTTTCGGGGATATCATTTGGTTTCGGGAAAAGACACCTGTTTTATGTCCAGACCTGGTAAAAGTTTGTTACCGGGACAGATAATTGGCGACAGGGTGCGAAGACTTTCGGTTGACCACCCATTTAACGCATGGCGAAAATCTCGTTGATAAATTCCAGATGACATTCAGTTAAGATAGAGATTAAGGACCACACTACGAGTCGTAGGGTTCTGGTCGAGGAAAAGAAAGAAAAGAAAAAAGGAAGCGATGATTGTAAACTGAGGCCAGGCTGGCCACACCCACGCTGCCGAGGTTATTGGCTGAGTGGTGGCGTGAGCGGTGGGTGAAGGTAAACATATGAGAAGGAGGAGAGGCTTGTTGACACCTCTGAGGGGATTGCTGTGAGATACCACTATGAGAAAGAAGGGAAACCTGTTGACGCCCTCTGAGGCGATTGGTGTGAGATACCAATATGAGAATGGAAGAAACTGGGAGGACAATTTCCTTAAGAACCCCTCTAAAGCAGAAAGTAATTGACTTCCAAAAATGGAAAGTGATAATTTTCCTGTCTGAAAACAAAGAAAATCCTTATTGTGGATTTGGAATTATCGATGAAACCCAAACCACGGCAGGCCCCCACCCGGTTTTGGTCGGCGTTCAGATAAACAGATTCGCAGCGAGAATTTGGACAGTTGCAGTTGAGCAGAGAGACGCAGACGCAGACAGAGTGACAGAGCAGATTTGAGCTGTGATCTCGCAGACCAGCCTCGCAGGAAGCTGACTGTAAGATGTTCACGCATTCCGACTTACACTTCTAACCAAAAACAATTTATTTTTGAAGAACAACTCAAACCACCAAAATAATATTTACGAATATCGCCTGAAGATACCAAAAACCAGTTATTTAAAAACAACTTAAGATATTAAGAATTGCCTAACAAATGCAAAGTGTCACGTATCCATAGAAGCGGTTCGGGAGAAAGACGCGGTTCTGTATTCAGCAACCAGATCTAAAAAATATTTGTTATTCTTTTTTTTAACACATTTGAATAATTCGAGTTGTTACTTTATTTTCTTTTACATATACTTTTACGATGTCCCCTTTGCTCTAATTCGGCTTGCATTACGGCCCGGCGACTGA
The DNA here is from genome assembly GCA_963932145.1 of Acanthosepion lycidas. Taxonomy (NCBI): domain Eukaryota; kingdom Metazoa; phylum Mollusca; class Cephalopoda; order Sepiida; family Sepiidae; genus Acanthosepion; species Acanthosepion lycidas. The sequence goes on along the minus strand of OZ010591.1, from coordinate 86,552,741 downwards.
TTGAGTTCGTCTACCTAAGATCAAATCAAAACGTGGGTAGGTTAGACTAGAAATCAAAGCAGTTACTTCGGTAACCAGACTTTGGAGGCGAGCTGGGAACGACAAAGGTGATACCGAATCTAACCAGATTCCCATCCGAATCAGCCATGGGTTAGAACGTCACATTGGGCGCCGCGACCAATACCAAGTCACACTGGTCGTCACAGGATATCATGGGGGCAGAAAGGCCAGGGTGACGTCATATATATATATATATATATGTATATATATATATATATATATATATATATATATGTAGTGTCATCCAAAGATAGACTGTTTCGTTGTTTCACAGGTCTGTATTGTCACTAGATGTCTGATTGCTTCGAAACCAGGCCGGTTTGATATCAGTTATATAGCTTACCCCTTAGGCATTCGTCCCACGGCAGAGAAAAGAGTTATTTTATATAAAAATGCGCCAGTGGCTCTGAGAACTCAATTCGTACTTGAAGAGTAATGCATTAATTTCAGTAGAAACCTCTGTTTTTAAAATCTTTATCTTGAGTACTCAACTGTGTGTTCCGGGAGCATATAGCGACATCCACAGACTGTTTCGCTGATTCAAAGCTCTTCTGTGTCGCGAGACGTATAGTATTTATTAAATAATTATAACATAAATATGTTATAACATGACTACAAACATCGCCAATTTCCTTCCAGCAATTATTGTGTTTTATCAAGGGATGGTGTTAATTGCGAAATAAAGAGTTATTTTTGAATCTTCAAAATCGATCTAACCCCTTCAATACGTAACCTATGATGACCAATCAGACTACAAGTATATTATAAAATACATGATGGTATATTCTAAATAAACACCGTTAGTTGATTAAAGTTAATACAAGATGAAACCAAAGATTAATATGAAAGAAATAACCTGCAATTTAGGACAAAATTAAAAATCAGAAAATTCAAATTTCTAATTAAATCGAGCATTAGGTGTGAAATATTATAGACTTATACAAAAATGGAATGGAGGAAAAGAGTATATATATATATATATATATATATATATATATATATATATATATATATATATATTGATCATATTAACAGGCCACTATATCCGTTAAATTTATTTACTCTACTCTGCATTCAGCACTCTTTTAAGAATAGTGTTTTTGGTTATTAGTACGTGTACAACAATATATATATATATATATATATATATATATATATATATATATGACTAAAACTATGTAATATAATAAAATTTTTACATATCTTGATTATGAGCGTTGTTAGATTGCAATTATTTGGACACGTGTAGACGGTATTATGTCATGTTTTTTTCACTTTACCATCGTTAATTTTTAACCTGACCGTAGAAAAATGTCTTCCTATTCGTCCTATTCACGTTTGTAGAATGGAAGTTTCGGCCTTTCCGAGTTTGCAATAAACGTATCTATATATATAGCCTTAAGGTGTGCTATATTTATGGGATGAACTGTTTAATATCAGAATGTGTGTAAATATAAAAGTACATATTGAAGTCAAAACCTAGAGGCGACTGTCTGTTTCATGCTAGATGCAATATATATATATATATATATATATATATATATATATATATATATATATATATATATATATATATATATTAGTAGCATGGCCCGGCGTACGACTCATACACCAATCGATATCACTTGACTTAAAATATTTTCGCCCTTCCTTGCCTTTAAAGCCTTTTCCGTGCTGATGTTGCTACATATCTTATTTCTTGCCTATCTCACACTGGGATTTTTTTCTAAGCTCTATACTAAATATTAAATCTGTTACGAAAAAAGAACTAAACAAAATGAACACAAAACGATCAGCTTTAAAAAAAGGACTCGTAACTCGAAAAACCAAATGGATTAAGAATATTAACAACAAATATTTTTCACACCCAACCGAGTTCCGTGGAATCAGAATCAACGTTGTGTTTAACAAGCGAATGAGCCAACTGGAGTAAAGTGCCCTGCATATTTAATTTTTTCCACTTGTGACGAATGCAGCTATCGATATTTTTTGCATGCTAGTTAATATTCGTGTGAGCCAGCTAGAAGCTCTCACGATGGCCAGTAGAAAATGGCGGTAAACTACATGAAAACTGCCGTAGAATTTTGAAAAAATCGATTATTTCAACTATCGATGGACATTGGGAAATGCATAGTCGGTCTTGCCTTCCCGATAACTTGGAGCATGTGCATATAAATTTTGGTGCTAATGCGTCGAAAATTGCGACCGTGCATTCGTTACACACGCACACACAAGTATATATATATATATATATATATATATATATATATATATATATATATATATATATATATACAAAAGGCGCGCGCACACACACACACACACACATATATATATATATATATATATATATATATATATATATCAAATGCACTATGTGTGTGCCTGTGTGTATAGAGAGAAAGACTTACAAACACAACGACAGAGAGGAGGGAAATTAAGAGAGAGAGAGGGGGCTGAAAAAAGAAACATGTGATTATATAGTTAAATGTTCGGGAATATCTCAATCAATGCGGCTAATTTGTACATCAGCAACTATAAAAAATAATTTTCAATGAATATGTTTAATGTAAAGAATGTTTTTTTCCGCACGAACCGAGTATTATGCATGCACTAATTGAAATTTGGTGTATATGAATCGAAACTGACTAATTGAAAGCGCGTTAATCGGATGCGCATTAATCGAGGTTCCCTGTATATGTAAAACTATAGAATAAGAGAGAAATTTCCAATTGATGAATTACGAAATGTGAACAAAACTTAGGAAATAAAAAAAAGAATCAATGAGAAATATGTCTTCTATAGATTCATCATTCGCTCGAATTGACAGCCAAATAGAGAAAGCCAACAGTTACGTACGTAAATAGATATTGATAGTTTTGCTGGCCTTAACAGAAGACTTGCATAAAGTAAGATAAATCGAAACTTGGTATTCTGGAGATGTGACCCGGAATTTCGTAAATGTAATTCCATTGCAAGGATGGAAAAATCGAATTGGCCCATGAAGTAACCGTAAAAGCGTTGAAAATAGATTGGGTCGCGTGCGTAATTTGTCTCGTAAGCCTCGTCCTAATGTAATAAGAGTGTGGCGAGAAATGGAAAAGTGCAGAAAGATGCGTCTTCGTTAGAGAAAATGTCTTCGAAATTAGTGCAGCTCTCTGCAACGTTGACACCGTCGTTTGTTGGATGTCCAAGATTGCAATGTAAAATATTCTTTGATTTCTTCTAGAATTTAAAGCCAAGCTGTCTGCTTATCCCTAGTGTTGATACATGTAGAATTGATGGAATGTTAATAAATAACGATTTAACCGTGTCATTTCATGACCGGAACGTTAATGGCCCTCCAAAACATCCTATTCTTTGTAGCTATTAATAAGTTGTTTTTTTTTTTGTTTTTTTTTGTTTGTTTTCCTTTTCTTTTTTTTTGTCATCCATTTACACAAGCTTGTTGGTTAGGTCCCTGGCAGGTCTTTGAGTTTCAAATTCTCTAAACATAAAACATTTCTAATAAACAATGAAACTCTCCATTATGATATATTCTTATCAGAATCACCCCATGCAAGGTAGTAAGGCCAGGAAGACACAAGTTTTTACAAAGGAAAGTGTAATCAAGTAGCAATAGATAACGATTAGTATTGCATTTCAATTTTTGCAGATTAAAATTGGATGAAAAGTACAGAGCAGGAAAGAGTTCCACAGGCGAGAAGTGCGAGGGAAGAAACTGCTAACATAGAACCTACGGTTACATCTATCCAGCTCAACAGTAAATTGCTAGTGCTTTGCTTAAATTTTTAAAAAAATAGGTAAAATAGCGAAGACTTCATTCCGACAATTGCCATAGAAATATATAGAGACCACCTTACGGCGAGAGGAAAATGACAGGAGCTGAGCCAACAGATCAGGACCAATAAAATTGCAGAGTCTTCTTTCGATCTTATCTAGGACCTCAAGGTAAATAACAGGGTCATCGAAAAATATACAGCATCATTATTCTTAGTATAGACGAATGGAAGACAGAGATATAGAAGATAGATTGTGGAGATAAAAATAATGTCGCCCGACGTAGTGAACCGACTTTTTAGCAGCTGAACTAGCAATACATTCAATATAGTCTTTCCACTTGAAATCAGGAGATAACTTGCGCCTGAAAAGGTGCAATAAGTCACCTCCTTGGGGGATAGCATCAGCTATGCTGATGGAAGACAGTAAGGGATCTATCTGATGATTGATAGAGAGAAGATTAGTTTGGGGGGCGTTAAAATTAAAAAAAAAAACATCTCTAGTTAATGTTAACTAAGAAATAAAGGTCGTTTTGTACATCGGCTGCCATTTGGACCTTGTCAGATTGATAAGCGTTACTATCGAGGCAGAAGTAAATTGTTGTGTCGTCAGCGTCTATAGAAAGTTGGTTCTCTCTGTCACGCCAGAAAGAATTTTTCGTGTGAGTTCTTCCTTCAGATCTACAAATCTACCACTCGTCCTTTTATTGAATACTGTTGTCATATATGGCCTGGTCCCCACGTTGTTCATCTCGAGGTTCTCGACAAAATCCAAAGTCAGTTTAGCAAGGTGACAGGTCCTGACCTGGTATCTCGACTCCAGACACCTTCTAACTAATGTATTGTGGCTTCCCTCTGTCTTTTCTACAAATATTTTATGGCAACGTTATTTACAGGCGTACCCCAAATGTATTAATTTAAGCGTGATACTTGGTTAAATAATATTATATATATATATATATATATATATATATATATAAAAATAATATTTTATATATATATATATATATATATATATAAATAATATTATATATATATATATATATATAAATAATATTATATATATATATATATATATATAAATAATATATATATATATATATATATAAATATTTTATATATATATATATATAAATAATATTTTATATATATATATATATATAAATAATATTTTATATATATATATATATAAATAATATTTTATATATATATATATAATATTATATATATATATATATATAAATAAATAATATTATATATATATATATAAATAATATTATATATATATATATAAATAATATTATATATATATATATATAAATAATATTATATATATATATATATATATATATATATATATATATATATATATATATATATATATATATATATCGAATCCAAAAGGAGCCTCCTTAATTTCCCTAACTTAACATAGATTAAAACTATTTCAGTAGTTTACTTATCTTTACTATTCGATCTATGTTTTCAATCTTCCCCTGTTAATGCATTGATGTGGTAAGGGGTCATATAAATTAAGAAATATCTGTTTTTTAAGGAAATGGATTTTGTATATTAAGACTGATTTACAATGGAGTCATGACAAAAAGAATTCAAATTAGAAGCGTGCTGTCTCATTCGAAAACTTCTAAAAATCATAACACGGGTTAATCATGGCCTTGTAAGTGAAATCGTGTACAGGAATCTATTTGACGGGTAACGATCTGGAAATAGAATCTTGTTGAA
>OZ010591.1:86519659-86542159 GCA_963932145.1 Acanthosepion lycidas | reverse complement strand
TCCAATGTCTTGCAGTAATCGTCTGAACACGACTCTGCTTCGGACTGCTTCTGACTCGACTCTTGACTCAACTCTTGACTCAACTTGAACTACTGACTTGACTCGAACGACTTACTTGACAGATTGTCCCAACGTGGGTGTCATGTGGCACAAGGCCTTTTTAACTTGGGCATTTCGAGCCTGTGGGCTTGAACAAAAATATGCCCATTGAACCCGTATAAACGGGTTCAGGGCCGGTCTACGTCACCGAAAGAGACTCCGCCTTTCGGCGGAGCCTCCTTCAGGTTCCTCCCGTCCGTAGGAAGAAAGTAAAACCGAACAGTCGGTAGTGAACTACGGACTAACTGATTAACTATATTCAGTCACCCCCCAACGAGGGTTGTCATGTGGCATAAGGCCTTCTTAACGTGGGCTTTCCGAGCCCGTGGGTTCGACCCAAAATATACCCATTGAATCCGTATAAACGGGTTCAGGGCCAGTCTACCTCCCCGAAAGAGATTCCGCCCTTCGGCGTAGTCTTCTTTGGGTTCTTCCCGTCCGTAGGAGGAGAGTAGAACCGAACAGTCGGTAGGGAACTAGGGACTGACTGATTGACTCTTTGCCTATTCCTGAGGAGCAGTATTTTTTAAGTACAGAATAGTCCATTAGTATTATTATGGGTACGATCCCATAACAATATATATATATATATATATATATATATATAATGTTTTGTCTGAAATTTCAACACCTGATGAATATTGATGAACTTTCTCAAAGTTAAAACATTACCAGACCAATGACATCTTTTTTTTTTTTTTTTTTTAATTGCATATCAACCACTGTGGGTTATTTAATGCCAAATCCAGTTTATATGAATTTTAAATACCTATTTTGTATGGAATAAAAAATGTATAGCTGGAAACATTATTGTTTCAAAAAAAAAAACTTAGAGATGGCAACATTATTGTTTCAAAAAATTAGAGCTGGCAACATTATTGTTTCAAAAACTTAGAGCTGGCAACATTATTTTTCTGAAAACATTATCTGAGACGTTGCTGTTGGATGCAGTTTATCGCCATACCCAGGACGCGGATGTAGTTTACCGTCATACTCAGGACGCGGATGTAGTTTACCGTCATACCCATGACATCTTTGTTCTTGTATATATATATATATATATATATATATATATATATATATATATATATATATATATATATATATATACATATATATGTCGTACAACCAATAAATCCTACATTTGCCTTGATAACGTCCATAAGAAGTAGAAAAGTGTTGGCTAAGCACCGCTTACTTTGGAACACAGTTTATTAGAGGCATATCCCCGAATGTCTTATACTTGGTTAAAATCTCATTGTAATTTCTATTCCGGATTTGCTCTTAGAAACGTCGTCTTATCTGGCTGTGGTATAACTAATGTTTAAACCCACTTCCGAGTCAGTCACTAACTGGGTGACTCGTTATCAGTTAGTATCCAGCAAGGAAACATTTCAATTCGCATCAAACCTTAATGAGTATATTTATCACGATTTAATGAACCGGAAGATATCGATCAGTAATATCCGTCTTCGATATTAATTGCCCATTGATCAACCCTTTCTTCTTCAAATCAAAGGTCGGTAATTATTCGTCATCCAACATTATGAACGTTGTTAAAATTCGCCAGCGTTACACATCATGTTTGTCAGTCAGATTTCACCACAAATACAAGATAACGAAATCAAATAAGTACTACAATCTGAATATCTGGGAAGTGTTTTAACAGAGACGGGAATTGTGACAGGCGCATTGTGATATTCAAACATGCAATCTAAAAGCTAAGCAGCGATTTACGAAACAGAAAATTTTCGCTACTAACAAAGAAATTAGTACTCAACGTTTTTGTAATATCAGTATTACTATGCGATAGCGAATGCTGGACAATCTTTTCATAGATGAAGAGTAATTTTCAAATAACAGAAATGTGGTTCTACAGAAGTTTGCTGCGGCTATAGACCGGATATGTTAGTAATGACAATTTGTCGAAAATGGAAACTAAAACGAAACACACTTAATATCAGGAAGAGGCAGTTGTAATCACTAGCGTATATAATGAGGAAAGATGACTTTAAAATATGATACACACAGGAGTTATTGAAGGCAAGAGGTGCATCGGAAAACAACGCATAACCTGTATAGCTTAATTAAATGGTTCTCTCATCAAGTTTTAGGAGATATAAAATAAACAAAATATTAAGGGCTAAAAAACAGCATATGGTGGTGCGCCAATCTATCTATTCGTTTGCATGACCACATAAACATTGATTTTTAATATGTTATCACGCTTATCTTAGTTCTCAGATGCTTGCTCAGAGTCCATAGCTCATACTAATCAATTCTTCCGTCTTTACCAGAGCGAGACATGTCTCATTGCAACAGATGTATCTTTGTCTCTGCTCGTAGTGGATGCAACCGTGTACTCAAAGAAGCAAATTTCATATTTGCTGATAGAATGAAACGACGTCTTGCATCTCACAAGTTTGGTTCTAAAGAATATTGGAAGTTTGGCAAGAATGTGTTGAGCAAAATCAAATTCAGAATCCCTCCTCTGCACAATCAATTCGAATTGATAACTTCTACAGCTGGTAAAGATGAATGCTTTGCTATGAAATACTCATCCATCTCAAACATTTCTACTAGTGCGGAGTAACCACAGATGCTATTCTCCCTAAAAATGTGGCTCTATTGAGTGAGCATAACACCATTGATGACATTGGACATCATCTCTAATTTAGACTCTCATGAAGCATGTGGTTGTAACGGGATACCATCTGTAGTCCCCAAAATGTGCTCCTGAGCAAGCTCCAGTTCTTTCCAAACTATATAACTATTACCTCGCTAAATCTTGCTTTCTACTCTGTTGGAAGTCCTCAACAGTCATCCTTTAAGTACACTGGGGGACCTTTTGATCCATCTAAATAACATCCTATCAGTCCTCCTACTTTTCTTCAGGAAAATCTTCTAGACTTTAATCAATGCAGAATTGGTAACCACCTTAACTCGAATGATCTGTCTGATAATCAATATGGTTTCTCCTTTGCCCGGTCTACCGCTAACATTTTTACGACCATAACTGAATTTGTATGCCAAGCTGTTGATAAGAACGGCTAATCTGGAATGTGGCTCTAGATATCTATAAGGTGTTTGGTAGGGTTTGGCATGCCAGATTTCTACGTAAGCTTCAGGGATATGGTATTAGAGGGCGATTATTCCTGTCAAACCGTGAAATGAAAGTTGTCTAAATCTGATTCTCTTCAAGTTCCTTTCATACGAACGTTGGTGTTCACAAAGGCTCTGTCATTCCTCGAAGATTTCCTGATGCCATCAATTCTCAAGTAGGCATCTACGCAGACAACACTACCATTTACACCTGTCTCAATAGTGAATCCGGTATTGCTAACATAGTTAACATTTGGGGTTGGTCTCGAGGAGGACCTCCAATCCGCGGATGTCTGGGACAGGAAATGGCTTTTAAATTTTCATGCCTCCAAAACGAATCTTCTCTCATTTACGCACCACAGAGAAACCTGCCTTTCTTATGTCAGTATGGATGATACTCAACTTCACGATAACGTTTCACTGCATCTTCTCGGTTTCCCGTTTTCCACTGACCTGAGGTGGAACAATGACTTTGAATCATTACCTTCATCTACCGCAAGGATAGATGGTTCTCTCTGTCACATGACAACTTCAGATCTACAAATCTAGCTTTCGTCCTTTCATTGAATACTGTTGCCATATATTGTCTGGTGTCCACGCTGTTCATCTCGAGGTTCTCGACAAAATCTAAAGACGGATATGCAATGTGACATGTCCTGGCCTGACATCTTGACTCCAGTCATTTACTAACAAATGCGACGTGGCTTCCCTCTGTCCTTTCTACAAATAGTTTCATAGCAACTGCTCTGACTCGTTATTTACATTGGTACCTCAAATGTATTAATATAAGCGTACTACTAGGATGTCATCTCCGCCCTACCCTTGAACTGTCGAATGAGTTAAATGTAAACTCTTCTCCTAATCCAAAATCTTTTCCTCTCCTTTCCTCTTACTTGATTCCCTGATAACTATAATCTTCAAAAATGTAAATATAATGTCATTTGACATGTGCTGATGCCTTGATCTCGATCCCAGTCCTTCTCTATTTTCTTTCCTCAAACATCATTCTTCATTCTTTTACTCTCTGCAACGCCTTGCGTGCTAGTGTTACTCCCGGCTTGCTTAGGGAGAAATCATTAAAGGAAATTAATGTATGCGACCATATAAATGTTAATGTCATATTTATTTTGGTGTTCTTACTTTTCTGCGATCTTTACTCGTGGTTTATAATTTTATGTTGTATTCGTGGACATGGCATTCGGATTTTTATTTTTCCACTTAAAATCCGGGTAGACTGACGCCACAAGTTTTAACTCTTCGTTCCAGACATTCGGACAGAAATTAAAATACACATTTATAAAATGAAGTTATATAAATATATTAACAAATCAATTTACTTAGGAAAAAAATCAAGAATATTTCAGAATTGGTAACACTGCAATAATTTTAACACTGATTTTTTTTTTTTTTTGTTTTCCTAAAATTGCATAGTCATTGTGTTTATATATATCATATCTCTTTCTTTTTTTCTATCTATCTATCTATCTATCTATCTCTCTCTCTCTCTCTCTCTCTATATATATATATATATATATATATATATATATATATATATACTGATCAGTAATACATTATGATAGATCTATTGTATTATTCTTATGCTTATTGCTGTGGGCGGTAACTCTTATAATTTAAATCATTCTAGTGGCTATGAGGGGAAACAATGGTGAATGCATATGCAGTTTTGTAGTATTTTAATGTGTTTTTTGTTAACTATATCATTGATTCCTTTGTTTTTTGAAGATGATATTGACAGTATTTACGTTTATGAGTGCATCCGATATTTGTTTAATTGTTTGAAATATACTTTATTTACTTATTTATTGATTTGGATGTATTTATTAAAATTCTTTATTTAATATCTTATTTGTTTTTGATATATAAACAAATTATAACAAACTTATATTGTTTATTTATATAGTTATTTTTTGTTCGTTATTACTTTTCGAGATTTAATTAACGTTTTAGTACCATGTGTTTGTGTGTGTATCAAAATCAAACTCGCGCACACACACGCAGACAGAAACGCACGCACACTCGTATATATATATATATATATATATATATATATATATATATATATATATATATATATATACATATATATATATATTATCAATGGTTACATCTCTACAGAAGCCATATGATTATATCACTTTCAGACACTGTTGTCAATATGATCAACGTAGTTAAGCAACATCGTACCAGGTCAGTATCTAGAGTGTCAACCGTTTGTGAATACTCGGTCTTTTAGCTCGGATATGAGTGTTGAGAATTGAATAATGGTTCACAATTTATAATCGGTGAGCCAATTTCCAATTCCCATTTGATTTGATATGTTCCCTTGCAAGCAAATACACTGGGAAAATGTATTAATCAATATCTTCGCTTCCCATCTATCAGTTAATTAGTAAGGCAACTACTTTGACGATTTTGTTTCCCTGGTGCCCGAACTACGTAAGTTTAAGCGTACTATCTGACTAGCAACTAGGTCTCAATCTTATACCGCTGAATTAGTTAATATAACCAATACTTCTGTTGCAACATTTTATTTTCTCGCACAACCCTCCTGTGGAAATCTCTTCTATTTCCTAGCTTCCTTGATAATTAAAATCTTCAGAAATTTAGATGCAATGTCAATCGCTATCTTATATCGGTTTACTTTACCCAGTCTTTTCTCTCATCTTCACTTTCTCTAACCCCATGCCTACCAGAAGCATTACCGCCTTTCTTAGGGTGAAATGATCTGTTAAAAAACTCATTGTCGTCTGATCCCAGATGATCAATATGCAATCACCGAGGAGTTTGCCTATTATCGAACTACGACTGATGTTGTAGTTTGACTTCAATTTTATTTGACTGGTCCAGAGGAGTTTGAAGCATGAATGAGCTGTGTGGCCATAATTGGCAGACTTGCAGCTATTCCATTTGAGGTCACAGCTAGCGCAATATGTTTCATTTGGCGTTGTTTAGCAAGTTATTTTGATGATGTTCATCCTGGGGAGTGAAAGACTAGAGCTCCACCCACAACTTCAATGCTCGAAAGAATTATGTCATAAACACCCAGTTGATTCTCGAATAGTTTGTATTCATTATCAGCTATATACGCTGTAATTTCCTCGGTGTCATAGCTGACCTCCCGCATATTGTCACTTGCGGGCTAAAGAGGTTGAAGTTGGCCAAATAGAATAAATCTTTCGTCTACCATAACTTGCACTCATATGCCCATGTCAACTATGCAAATGGCATCATTGAACGCGACACTTTCGTATGATATCCTCTGCCATTCTGGTCTCTTGGGTCACCCAAATATTGAGAGTCTCATGTAAGCCATATTGTGCTCTGCTGACTCCTACCACCTCACTATCTGGTCTCAGTAGGCATCTCCCTCAAGTAGTCCATGTGTGGCCCAGGGTTCTCTGTAGGCCGTACAGACTGCACCTTTATATTTTCGTAGGTTTATGAATGATACAGTGTTTCCAACTGTGTAGAGCAGCAGACACAGAAAGAAACCCTCTTGCTCGTTGATGTGTGTGCAGTGTACAACCGCCCTATGGTCCGCTTCTGAAGTCAGCATTTTCTTCCCAGCCATAAAATTGTACTACTTGATGGGGCCTGCTCCATCTATAGTGAGCCCTGGTGTAGTATAAGGAAAACTAAACATACAGCAGTATTCGAGCAAATAAGACACTTTGGCACAATTTGTAGAAAGCAGTCACAATGGCTTCAGATGTATTCTGAAGTACGTTTCGAGCAGCAGCATCTTTGAAATATACACGGTGGCGATTTTCAAGATACACATCGAGATTCATCACTGTTGGATGTCGTTCATGTATTTCGAAGCCCACGATGTTCCACATTGCCTCGGTAGAGGAAACAGATATACCCAAATGAAAGATTACATACATACATACATACATAATATATATATATATATATATATATATATATATACAAAGTTTTAAAAAAAATGCATTATTAAATTTCGCTATTTGTCGTTACCCGAACTGATAGCGTTTAATGAAATTGCCGTAATTAAAAGAAAAAAAGTTAACGGGGAAAGGTGACTGATTCATGTCTATTGAAGTCGTTTCGATATCTTAAAGATACCGGGCTCTGAGCTGCGATTTTGGAGCCCTAACTGTCCCATTATGAATTTATATATATATATATATATATATATATATATATATATATATATTAAACTAGTAACCTGGGTATTACTTTAATATGTATGCAATGTTTCATCAATATTGCTCCATACATTAACTTGATTTAGACGTGTGTATATATATATATATATATATATATATATATATATATATATATATATATATATATATATATATATATATCAATGTAAGTATGTATAAGTTATTGGGGTAAGCGATAATCGTGCGTATGTGCATGCGCCAATCGATAGACGATAGCGGTTGTTCGTTGTCTAATTAGTTTTGCATTGTCCAAAAGGATTTTCATGTAGATAATTTAAACATAATTTTATTTCAGTACTTCAGGAAGTTCTTGAAATTGGAATAAGTTCATTCATCCATAGTCCTTCTAGCTAGAAAGCTATTATAAAAGCAAAATTATGTCATTGAAGAACAGTTAATATAATTTTTAAAAGTGCTGTTTTATGTTCTAATCTGCACCAATATTGATCATCAACATATATACGCAAATGTTATATATATATATAAAATATACGCGCATAAATACACATCAACTATATATATATGTAATGGGCCTCTAGCCCATTACATATATATGCATGTGTGTGTAATTATAAGTTTAAACATTGCTCCGTGTTTGTTTCTGTATATATATATATATATATATATATATATATATATATATATATATATATATATATATATATATATATATATATATATATATATATATAGACAGACGCATGATTCTAAAGAAAACTGTTCACTTGTGCTTTTTATAATAGATTCAATTGTCCGGTTGATGATATATATGGTATATTAATATTTTGACTAAATTGTCGCAAATGATTTTAATGTCGGAATTTTCGAACACAATTTTGTCCTTCTTCAACTCTTGGAGAAATAATCTGGGACATACTCATCTCTGGAATAGTGTGGTTCGTTAGTGGTTTATATTCAGTATCTATCGCCATATTACATATACCCATTTTTGTGGGTTGGGTTTCCTTCACTCCGGGATGATGTTCATCCCCCTTCACTCACATTAACCACATATGTGTCAGCGGCATTATCGCATTCACTGGGGTGAAACTATATATATATATATATATATATATATATATATATATATATATATATATACATATTAGTTTGGTGCAAAAATAATGTCGTTTTCTCACATTATTTTTGCACCAACCTAATATATATATATATATATATATATATATATATATATATATATAAATTTGACAAGTAGAACATTTAAATAACAGCGCGTTTCGAGTTCGTATATTAGGTCACTTCAGTTACAAAATTCCGTGTAAAGAAACTGAATTATTATTTTGAGAAAAAAACAATGAATGATCTTATTAAATACTATGGACAGAAAATGTTGGTTTTCATTTTTTCGTAGGGAAGCGGTTAACATTCGCCAGATTTGAAATTTGCCTACACTGAGTTCATCGCCCTTTCTTCTCTGTATTATTACGTATACAGAAATGTGTTACTGTCGTTTTTCCTGTTTGATAATATTGATTGAGCAAGGTCCATACAGTTAATCACATGAAAACTACTAACACACGTATGCAAAATGATTTTTCTGTAGTTTCTCCATTTTATCTCATTATCTCAGTATTTTCTCGGGTACTATTCTAAATACTTCTAACTGCACACACACACACACACACACACACACATACACACACAGATAGTTCACAGATGCTCGATTGGATTTATATCAGAAGTGTTCCGGGCCAGTCTATAGTACTTTGATTTGTTTCCTGGGAGAGCTTGCCAGTGCTTTGAAGTAGTGTTACAGTTTTCGTACGATTTATTTGATCTACGTTCATCGCAGACTATGACCGTAGGATAACTAATTGACAGTTTAGATAACAGTGTCTGAGCGTGATGAAAATCCGATGCAGTCACGGGTGTCGCAATATCTTTCAAAGTCAAGCAATTTTCTTCATACACCTCGAAAATAAGTTCATATTACTGCACGCCACTGCAAATGACCTAATCTGAGAAATAAAAAATTGATTACACCCTATCACTCTAGTGGGTCTAAAGCCAACCGTTTGTCGAAGGAAAGTAAACTGTAGCGGTTGTTTCAATTAATTTGCACAAGGGTGTGCCAACATATATATATATATATATATATATATATATATATATATATATATATATATATATATATATGTGTGTGTGTGTGTGTGTGTGTGTGTGTGTGTGTGTGTGTGTGTGAAAATATTGTAGAAAATAGGAAAGAAACTGGTTTGGTAAATAATACAATGTTCCTTAGTATTTTTGTAATTATTTTTAAAAAATAGAGCTCGGTACGAAAGTAGAGCATAAATATATAATATAAATTATTAACACCCCAGCCCTGCCGATTCTAAACAATCCGCCCTTGATGTTACCATGGAAATTTTTGATTTCAATTCTGACCATACTATTAAAACTCGTAAATTTCAGAAATAAGTCATTCCCAAAAAATTTCGCTTGAAGATGGAACAGAGCCTATTTTAACTCAAGTTAATTCAAATATTATTTTGAAGTTTTCGTCTCTTGTTTTGAAACATGAGACCTCTTATGTAGCGTGTTGGAATCATATTTTTAAATAAATAATTATATATATATATATATATATATATATATATATATATATATATATATATATATATATGAGTTTGTTTTAGTACTATCCAACCTCAAATCTATTTGATAGTGATTTATTTTAAGCGTTTGTGAATATCATCAGTGCACAGAAATGTTAGCGATGAAGTGACACGTTACGTTCTTAAAATAAAATTGACATTTAGGACTTCGAAAGTATCATTTAATCGGACATAAAATTTGGGGTAATTTTTTTCCAGAGATCTGACTATTTCTGTATATTCTTCTGTCTAAATGATGTTTGCCTGTGACATTGCCAGATGCAAAAAAATGCTGCTAACAATTAAAATTAAATAAAAGCAAATCTTCACATTATTCAGAAAATGTTTCTCTGCATTTAAATTTTTTCAATAATAAATTTAATTTAGTATAAGGCTCGAGATCCACCCAAGAAAGAGTTTTACTGCTACAATGGCAACAATGGTCGGTGTTTGTTAAAAGAAAAAAGAGGTGATCCTTGTAACTGAAAACTATGAGGGTAAATGTTTTTTTTTTTATTGGTTGACCCTCGTTAATGATTCTAGTTCAGTTAGCATTCACGTTGAAGAGAGTTCCACAAACGTAGTGTTATTTGTGAAAAAGTCGTTTGGAAGTATTTACACATGGAATACAGTGGAAATTCGAGATTTGATTCTGTAGGGACACCATGCCGTTTTGCAGGTTTAAAGATCTGAACGGGTAGACGCAAAGAATTAAGTCCATTTGCGTATTGTTATAGACAAGCGTATGGTTGCAACATTGAAATACGACAACACCAGATTTACGTAATTTATTTCAATAGGAACGTGTGGTTTTGGGACAGCTACCTTGTGGTATAGTTCATAAGCCTGCTCCCGGTCTGAGTTGATCTCTCATAGTAATTCACACTGGTTGGTGTGGCGCTCCTCCTGCTGACTGCTGCTGACTGATTGTGAGAGGTCTCTTCCCTGGCCTCCTGGTGACTGCTCTTGTACTTCCCCGTGTGACCCCTTTTTATGGCGTTTTATATGGCTTAACAGGTTCGTAAAACGTCGCGAATATAATTAGGAGATAAGCATTTTTATTGGTCGAAAAATAGAAACACTTTTAAATATTATTTTATTTTTCGACCGGAACTAGTGCGTCGGGCATATGCGTAAACGACGATAATGTTCATCTTGTGACAGGGCCTTGTCCCGTTCACATCCGGCTCTCGCTCTTGTGTATGTTAGTT
Organism: Acanthosepion lycidas; assembly: GCA_963932145.1. Classification (NCBI taxonomy): domain Eukaryota; kingdom Metazoa; phylum Mollusca; class Cephalopoda; order Sepiida; family Sepiidae; genus Acanthosepion; species Acanthosepion lycidas. Next base: position 86,530,918 of record OZ010591.1, on the reverse strand, counting down.
TATTTGCCTGAAAATCAGCCGAGATATGTCTTATTTTACATTATAACAAGACTCCCTCAGATCTCAGTTTGGTTTAAAGTGAGCGTTCTTCGTGTATATTTGGGTGATTAATTCATGATAAAGTCTCTGAAGCGTGTGGGGAGTTGTCCTCGTATTCTTCTTATTGGTGTTTGTTTTGATATGGAGGTATTTCCTGAATTATGTTTCCCAGAGGGATCTGGAGGAGAATGATCCTGGTGACTGTTACATAGTGGAGGCAGAGGGATTGTATTAGATAGATGTGTTGGACGTGGTGCCAATCGTCGAATATGTGCACGGTGAATCCAGATTGTATCACCATCATCGTTTTGCACCTGACACATCATATTGTTCGTTTTTATAATGGAGTAATTCCCTATCCAGGGTAGATGAGAGGATTGGGCAACACTAGAGTGTGGCCGGTAAAGTAAAACCTTGTCGCCTACTTGTATTGGGTCCTTGTATGTGAGGCGATTTAAGTTAGTTTCAAGTTTCTGGTCAGCTTCATCGTTGGCCAGTGTGACTTGGTGGTGAACCTGCTTTAGCAGGGCATTAATTTGCATTCTATATGCTCCAGGATCGTCACTTGCGATTACTTTTCTGTGTAGTGTAGGTAGGCCGATGTTGGGGTGACGGCCAGTAATGGCATAGGGTGGGGAGAAACCGGTGTCTCTGTTGGTCGTGGCATGCATGGACTTAACGACAGATTCTAGAACGTCTGTCCATTCACAGTTCCTGTCTTCGCATAACATATAAAGTTCGTTCTTCATCGTGCGATGTTGTCTCTCGATATTTCCTGTGCTTGCGGGCGCCAAAGACAGTGAAGTTCTTGCGTGATTGACATCTGGTTACAGAATTGTCGATAGACTTCTCCAGTGAAGTGTGTGCCTCGATCATAGGATACTATGCGTGGAATATCTCTGTGTCGAAGGAAGAACTGTTACAATCCGTAGGCGGCGTCGATAGCACGGTCTCTCGCGCATGGTATGGCTGTAAAGTGTCGGCTGAAGCTATCCAAGATAGTTAGGATGTAGCGTTTCCCCTTTGAGTTTGGGCATTGTGACAAAGTCTATAAAGACGAGATCGAATGGTCTCTTTCCTCGTTTGCAGTAGCCAATGGTCCAGTGGCTACGTCTACCGTAGTTGCCCTTGCACTTAGCACACGTGTCCTAAGAATCAACATAGGCCTTGATGTCGCGGTGTTTGAATTCCCACCAGTAGCTGGAAAGGAGTTCTCGCATACGGGTAACACCTGAGTGGTTGTTGCCCTTGTGTGCCTGGTAGAGGTATCTGGATCGTATGGTACAACCAATCTCGGAGAGTGTTTACTGTTTCTTATCTTCAAAACGGAGGTGCCTGATTCTAGAAAAAAATCGTGCAAAATTTTTTTTGAAAAGCATGGTCGTCAGGATCGATATGAGGTTCGCTTGGAGTGGATAACTGAAGGGCGCTGATGATCTTTGCCTGGGCGTCGTCCTTCTGTTGTTCATCTCCGATGCCGAGGTGGCTGCAGATTCTCTCAGTGGAGATGGTGGTCGTAGAGTGATAGGCGAAGAATGCGTTGGTGACGCGCTTGTGTGTGCGGGCGTTTTGTGGTGCGTGAGTTTTAGGAATAAGCTGTAAACTGTGAAACTCGCCGAGGCACCAAGATGGTATGTATACGCGGAGGTCTGAACCACTTATCTCAAATGTCCTGCCTGCCGGTGTAGGGTCGTTCGAGGCTTTCGTTTTCTTATGTCCGCAACCTCTGCTGAGCATGTCAGTACATACATTTGTTTCGCCTTCGATATACTCTAAGACGAATTTATAACATGAAATTTCTTCTTGCCATCGTCGTATTTTGGCATTATTGAACTCTCGTTGGTCCAGATATGTCAGCGATCTGTGATCGGTGAAGATGACGAAGCGGCGGTTGCGAAGGAAATAATCAAATTTCAATATCACCCACTTTACTGCATATGCCTCTCGTTCCGTCGTGGACCAGTTCTGTTCTGTGGAGTTGAACGTATGGGAAGCGACCAAAATGATATATTTCTTCCCGTGGTCGGCTTCTTGCATTAAGATTGCTCCACATGCGACGTCACTGGCGTCGGTGGTGAGTGTGAAAAATCTGGAGAAATCCGGAAACGAGATGACGGGTGGCGACGAGAGACGGTCCTTGAACTTTTTGAAGGATCTGTCGGCATTTTGCGTCCACATAAACGGTTTATTAACCTTGTTGAGTTCGCGTATGGGACCCATATGTTCTGAAACCATATCTGACCTGATTTGATCGTGAAGATGTGTCTCTAGGAATTGCCTGATCCGCACTAAACGGCCGATAAGGCTTTGTAATTCCTTTTTTGATGTTGGAGGTTTCATTTCCCTGATGGCACGAACGTATTCTGGATCAGCCTTGAATCCTTCGCTGTTTACTATGCGTCGGAGGAATTTTGTCTCTGATTCGAGGAAGGAACATTTATCTGGATTCAGCTTGAGTCCGAATTTTCGGAGAGTAGTAAAAAATTGTTCGAGGGAGAGTATGTACTCCCTAAATATCCAGGTTGTCTTCGACATTGGAAGAAAGTTGTCACGGGATGTGACCGTGGCAAAGGCTTCTGCTATGCAACGGGAGAAGATTTGTCCGGCAGATGTAAGGCTGAAGGCCAGGCACGTGTATTGATAGCATTGGTCCTTCCATGTAAATGCTGTTTTGTATCGGTCTCGATTGTCGATCTCAATTTTCTAGTAGCCGCTGCGTAGTTCGAAGGAAGTGAAATGTCTATTGCCTTTGCCGATTTTGTTGAACAAGTGGTCGATGCTTGGCATTGAGGAAGGGTCAAGATCGACTAAGACCTTGTTCAGAGTTCTTTTAAAGTTAGCGACTAAGCGAATCGATCCGTTTTTCTTGCGTGCGGCAAATATATGGCTAATGGAGCCTTTGGAGTCGCTGCAGTTTTTAATGATCATTCATCGGCCACGCGCTTTATTTCGGTATCAACGTCTGCTTCCAAAGCCTGGGCGATCGGGTGTTGTTTATGGCTGTGAGACTGGCCGTTGCCTGGTATGCGGATGGGTCGGGTGAATGTTCCTTTGCTACTGCTTTCGGTGCCGATAACGTCAGAGTAGCGAATGAGTAAGTTTACAGTGGCCTCTAGTTCGTCTCGGTTCGGGTGGTTTGGTAGCGATAGCCCCGTGCTATGCTTTAGCCAGGTTAGCTTTTGATCCAGTGTCTGGGTGTTGGGCTATTGTTCCATAGTAGGCTTGGGCGCCATATGCTGTTTCGTTGGTTGACGATGACGGTGATATGATTGTGGCTGTGTGTGTTGTGTATCCTGAGGAAAGTGTGCGTCTGAAATCTATAGTCAAATTTTGGTTGTCGGTTAGATAGGAATCGAGCGTGTTGGGGCAGAGTATATTTTGGCCGATCAGGATCGGTGTGGTTTGTGTAGTTACCAGCACGTTAACCTTTTTGAATGTGGGTGAGTCTTGACTGCCGATGGTGATGTCGCAAGTCAGTTCGCCAAGGGCGGTGGTGCTGCCGTTGATTCCTTTTACTACGAGGTCGGAGCTGGTCATGTGTTTCTTGGCTTCTCTGGGTAACTGAGATATTGGTAAGATGCAGGTGGAGCATCCAGAGTCTTGCATTGCGACGCAAGAGAAGGTGATGTCCCCGAAGTGGAAGGTGGACTGGACGAGCGGCGAATGGTGAGCGAGTCCTTGAAAGTTGAAGCTGTGATGGCTGACGTAGGGGCACGGCGAACGAGGCACCACATCTCGTCCTGCTCGAAGCGAAAATCCTGTTCCACATCATTTATGGCTCGTATATTATCGTTCGTTGCGAGTATGTTAGTTTATTTGCCTGCAAATCAGCCGAGATAAGTTTTATTTTATTTTATAACAAGGCTCCCCCAGATCTCGGTCTGATTTACAGTGAGCGTGCTTCGTGTATATTTGGGTGTTTAATTCATGATAAAGTCTCTGAAGCGTGTGGGTAGTTGTCCTCGTGTTCTTCGTATTGGCATTTGCTTTGGTATGGAGGTATTTGCTGAATTATGTTTCCCACAGTGATATGGAGGAGAATGATTCTGGTGACTTCTGATGTTGTGTCTCTATGAATAAACTTGATTTCTGATGCCTTTTGAATTATTCTCTCTTTTTAAGCATAATTTTAACTTTCATAACTTTCACATTTCTTCTTCTGTGATCTCTTTATACAATCTGTTTTATATGATAATCACTGATGCCTCTCAGCTGTCATTGCATTCATTTTATCATGTGAGTGTAAAATTCTCCAAGAGGTATTTCTTCAGTTTCAGTTTCCTAGTATTTCTAATCTTCGTTCAATCTTTATCTCTATCAAAAACAAAATAACCACTGTTACGTTGCATAAAGTATCTGACCGTCTCTGTGAATGCGAGTTCGGGACATTCCGCGTAAACATGAAGAAGAGAATTGAAACAATAGAAATATAGTTCTACAGAAGAAAGCTGAGTAGAATATGAGCAACGACGAGGTTTTAGAGAAATGTTCAACTAAAAGGTAACTTATACTTAAAATCAGGAAGAGATTGCTAAAATTTCGGGAAAAGAGGGACTAGAAAATCTGACAATGACAGGGCAGATTAAAAGCAAGTGGGACAAAGGAAAACAACGCCTAATATACTTGAACCTGTGTAAAATGATTTGGAACAAATTTTGGAAGAAATAAAAAAGACAATATTTGTTAAGAGCTACGTGCGACAGGAAACTGAGTAAAGTCTTGATCGCCTACATCATCATGGGAGACGGCTGATGAACAATAAATTATTCAGTAAACTTACTGAGCATGTCAACATTTTCGATTTGCATCACATTCCGTCTTCAGATGGTCCTCCTCAATATGATATCTTACTTTTGGACTCTTAACAGGTAAAGCTGATCTTCACATAACTTCAAATCCTTCAATCTTTGTGGCAGAATTTGTAGGCTCGGAAAAATTGGTAAAATTTCCCGTATAGCTAAGAAGTCAAGCCACGCAAAGTAAGATGGGTTGTTTTATGAGCACGTTGAAGGGGAATCCTGAGAATGATGGATTGGAAGATTAAATTTAATAAAAGACAAATAACTTGCGAAGAGAGTAAATATGGCTGCGATAATTGAAATAAAAAATGGGTCACGTACCATAGAAACAATAATGAGAGATAAGCAAATAGTGATGGATTGTTGACTAACCAATTGAAATTCAGTCTCACTATCTTCTTAACCTTCGCCCTTCCCCAAACAAATGTTGTTATTATTTTTCTAGCAACTGAAAAAAAAACAGAAAAATTATTTTAAAAATTTGCCAGTAGTTCATTCAATTTTCTATGCAGCGTAGAATAATCCCCGAAAGGCCACGAGCAGCCGGAGACGACACGCAATGGAAATTTGGAAGTGTCATCCAAAATAAACACACAATAAAAATGTCACTTGTGATTCATCGACATCGGTCATACAGAACTGGAAACCTTAAATGAATTCAACTGTTTTATTACTAGGCAGACCGTTAATAAAATTCCAAAAAGAATGAAATTGAGGAAAGACCTTCCGATGAGTGCACTATTGATCACAAGATATTACAAAAAAAAAAAAACTAACTTTAATCATTTAAATATCTCTGACAACAAATCATTTATAAGTGCGAGGTTAGAACTTTTACTTTACCATCATGAGGTTAGGGTTTCGAATCTCACCACCGTCCATTTGTCAGGAAGGCGTTATCTTGTTGCTATCCGTTTTAAAACCAAGCATACGGGGAATGTGTCTGGACGCAAGACTACTGTTTGAACCAAGCCTTGAGATAGATACTGGGTAGTCGCCGATGGTTGCGACAACACGGTGTCTCCGAGTGTTTGAGCGTACTAGCCTTGTTGAAATTGCGGATTACCACCGATCTTGAGCTCTCTTCACAACGACTCAGCACATTTACACAATATTTCGCAAATGGACACTGTGTGTGTGTTGGACAAAGGACCGCAAAATTCGGTTCACTGTTTAGCAAATTAATGAGCCCGGATAAAACGAATGACCGGCCATTATATATATATATATATATATATATATATATATATATATATATATGTTTGTGTGTGTATGTATGTATGTATGTATGTATCAGTGAGTTATATGCCATGCGTGATACATCCGTAGGCGATCATGTATCTTTCAATATATGACTGACGAGGCAGCTTGTGTTTCCTGCAGTAGGTTGTCATTTCTTTTTACGGTAGACAAGTTGCCATCCACGTCTATAGATCCTGGTCTATCTTGCTATTTGCCCATAGCTGAGCTTACACAACTTTCACAAGGTTATTAGCTCGTATGTGTATGTAATTGATTTAACTGGAATTCGAACTCGGCTCTCCGATTCCTCAATCCGAACCGTGCCTCAATATATATATATATATATATATATATATATATATATATATATATATATATATATAACCAATCGTAAAACGTTTTTACATCATGCGTTATTTTTAGAGAATAGCCGTACCTTAAACAGACATCATATTTCTATTTTGAATAGTGTGTATTACATCTATCAGCCTGCGCACAAATGGAATATTAATAAAAATAATCGCTCCGATATGTACCGAATCTACGGTCCAATATTTACTAATAAGCATCTTTTGATTCGGCGTAATTAGACCGTTCGCCGACAGACAGTGAAGAGACTTTCAAGTTTCATTTTTCTCTTTAAGGAAAACACATTCCTTGCTCAAATTATTTCTGGAAATCCGATATCTGGTCTGTTTCGAATCGGTAAAAAAGTAATTGATTCATTTTTCATTACTTCAAATTATATATACATGGAATTCGGGCTAAATTTGACAGATCATAACGTATTCTTTAGTTTTGATTGGTTTTCAATATATGAAAACCGTAAACATCATTGTGGAATATAGTTTCTATTGTTATAACGGCGTCAAAGTTAACTGACATGGACGAGAGGATTCCACCTGAATATTGGAGACCGGTATCCCATAATATAATGATTCGTGTCGGGCATCAAAAAATTGCTCAATTATGACACCTGCTCAATGATCTTTGAATACCGTGAAAACAATGATGTGAAATAGACAGCTACACAAGATCCTGGCATGATGCCTTAAAAGATGTTCTGATCTTCTGTGTATGGCAAAATTTAACTAACAACTATGGAGAAAGGAATGGAAAACCGAGGCACTGAAATGTGGGCTTTGGCGTGAGAAATGTGTGTTGGAAATTCATTCATGAATCGAGAATGAAGTGAGTATATTCTCAGTCTTACAAAAGTCTTACTCAGTCTTACAAAAGGTGTAAAGTTCAACTTCTTAGAGTAAAGGTTCAAAAAAGTGTTTGGCAGTGGTAAACACCTCATGGACAAAGTGAAAATTCTTATTTGATCAGAGACAATCTGTTTCTACTCTGTTGAAAAGATTTTTGTCACGTCCCCTCTACCCTCCCCCCCCAAAAAAAAAACAATAAGCATAATGCCATACCTACAATTCATATGATGTTCCTCGTTTCATGAATTTTCCCCTAACTTTAATGGTTTGGCGATTTTCCTTCAACCTACCTCACATCCTTAAACAGGGTCTCAGGTTCAATTATGATGGCTATGTAGACTTGAAGCCCATGTGGTCAAGGCTTGGTTAAAGAGAATGGCTGCTGGACGACCATGTATACGGCAGCAAGAAACATTTCCCTGTCACAAATCCAAGAAATTTCAGATGTAGTTGTCAGTTAATTTCTTCATCAACCCCAAAGTCTGGCTTCCTATCTTCCCTAATTTTAATTACATGGATGATTATGTGTGGGGCGCGTTTGGCAAAGGCACCAACTGCTGTTTCTAAAATACCAAGGTCCAGCTGATCGACAACATTAAGGATACTTTTGAGGTTCTCCCTTGGGATGTGGTGAGTGACGTATGTGTCAGACTTCGGAACTGGATCCAAGCTTTGGTATATGTTGAGGGTAGCTTTGTTGAGTTAATTGTCTTTTGACTATTAAAACGTTTATGGCACTTCTCTTTCTATATAATATATTGATTTTGGGCTTAGATATTCATTTTCTTCCATTAAGAAAAATATCAAATTTAGCCCGAACACACTCTTTACACACACACACACACACACACACACACACACACATACACATATATATATATATATATATATATATATATATATATATATATATATATATATATATATATATATATTAAATAAAAACAGACCACTTTAAGGTTCCATGTAATAAATTATTTCACCGCAACCCTTTTACAGGACTGCGGATCAAATGTTGAAAAAAAAATGAAAAGAAATTTACACATTTTTGACGGTCCGGATTAAACATATGTAAATTAAGGAAGTGGGGAAGTGAGGGGGAGAGAAGACATGATTGAGTTAGATGTAATTTAAAATGTATATATAAGTCTGGACCTCCTCAAATAAATTAGAGTATGAGAGTATAGAAATTTTAAATTACATCTAATTCGCTCATGTCTTCTCTCCCCCCTCAATTCCTCACTTCGTTAATTTACGTATGTCTAATACAGCCCGTCAAAAATGTGTAAATTTCTTTTCATTTTTTGTTTCAACCTTTGGAAGTAAAGTCTGATGATCTGCAGTTCTTTAAAAGGACTGTGGTGAAATAATTTATTACATGGAACCTTAAAGTGGTCTGTTTTTTTTTTAAATATTTGCACTGGATTTACATTGAGCTCTCTGGATTTTATCCTCCTTGGGATTACCCATACGGATTACCTAGTTTTTAATAAACTATATATATATATATATATATATATATATATATATATATATATATGCATATAAAGAGAGAGAGAGAGATAAGTGAAGACAATAGTAGTAGGTTTGATCAAACTATAGCTACGTTGTTAATGATGTTTACTCAATACGAAGTAGAGTCTAGAAAATGTAAGAAAAATTAAAATAATAAAATAATGAGATGGAGAATCATAGAGACCAAGTTTACTATTTTTTTAAGTTTTTGTCATTAAATATGGAAAACTACTGTTATATTTTTACGAAAATTGAATCTCATTTGGATAGCATAAATGATATAAAACTAATTTCAGTGTGTAAGCATGTTTTCACAATTGTTGCTCTCTTAGTTAATAGAAGACGTGTATATGCAAGCATTAGAAAACTGTTCTCTATATTGAAGGCCAGTACCACTTGCTAAGTAAGACAAAAAATTGTTTGATGCCCCTTCAATTCGAACGTGAAACACAAGCAGCCATGGTATTATTTTCATTCTGTATTTTCCTTACATTATATATATATATATATATATATATATATATATATATATATATATATATATATATATATATATATCTGTGTGGGTGTGTATGTATGTGTGTGTGTGTATAAAATATATAGAAAATAGGGAAGAACTCGTTAGGTAAATAATCCAAAGTTCTTTAGTATTTTTATTATTTTAAAAATAGTGATTGATACAAAAGTAGACCATAAATATAATTATTTATTTAAAAATATGATTCCAACGCTACATAAGAGTTATCATGTTTCAAAACAAAAGCCGAAAACTTCAATATAATTATTTGAATTAAAATGAATTAAAGTGCTATGCTCTCTTTCATCTTCAAGCGAAATTTTTTGGGAATGACTTATTCCTTAAATTTACGCGTTTTATAAGCATATTCATTATTGAAATTAAGATTACTATGGTGATGGCTGGAGCAATTGTTTTAAAAAAAGGCGCGTAAAGGTTAGTCATTTGTGTCAATATCTAAGTAACATTGACAGACGTCAAGTCAGGGTAAGGTTGGGATGTCTAAATTTGAAACGGAAGATGACATAGTCTAGTCTGATTAAGTGTCTATGGAGATTTATTTAGTTTTTATTTTATTTTTTTTTCTGAAATATAAATATATATATATATATATATATTTCATAAACCTTATTAAAGTAAACTCTGCACTCTACTTTGTATTTGGTAGTTTTACAATTGTGATATTTTGTAAAATGCGATCAGGGATTAGTTAATTAAAAATATTTTTTCGCCCATGAGCGCTTTGTAGTTTAGTGTCCCGAGATGAGAAATCACAGAGCTGTTTTCGTATTCTAGTCGAGTTAATTACATTCACATTCCGTTAAATGTATTTACGATCGTTATGCACTCATGCTTTCAATCCTCTCTCTATTAACTGTTAAATAGTAGGGCCGACTTGAATATGCGGCTTTGGTTTTCAGTCAGAATACGAAGGCCAAATCTTAATTTACATAAGGTTGGGCATGATGCTAGAATCCTCATCCGACGAAGAAATGTTGCTAAGGAAACTGTAGCAGCAACGTCAAATTTTGTATACACTACGATTAAATGGACAGGCTTGAAAGATAGATAGATAGATAGATAGATAGATAGATAGATAGATATTAACATAAAGAGATAGATAGATAGATAGATAGATAGATAGATATTAACATAAAGAGATAGATAGATAGATAGATAGATAGATATTAACATAAAGAGATAGATAGATAGATAGATAGATAGATATTAACATAAAGAGATAGATAGATAGATAGATAGATAGATATTAACATAAAGGGATAGATAGATAGATAGATAGATAGATAGATATTAACATAAAGAGATAGATAGATAGATAGATAGATATTAACATAAAGGGATAGATAGATAGATAGATAGATAGATAGATAGATATTAACATAAAGAGATAGATAGATAGATAGATATTAACATAAAGGGATAGATAGATAGATAGATAGATAGATAGATAGATAGATATTAACATAAAGGGATAGATAGATAGATAGATAGATAGATATTAACATAAAGGGATAGATAGATAGATATTAACATAAAGGGATAGATAGATAGATAGATAGATAGATAGATATTAACATAAAGGGATAGATAGATAGATATTAACATAAAGGGATAGATAGATAGATAGGTAGATAGATAGATAGATATTAACATAAAGGGATAGATAGATAGATAGATAGATATTAACATAAAGGGATAGATAGATAGATATTAACATAAAGGGATAGATAGATAGATAGATAGATATTAACATAAAGGGATAGATAGATAGATGGATAGATAGATATTAACATAAAGGGATAGATAGATAGATATTAACATAAAGGGATAGATAGATAGATAGATAGATAGATATTAACATAAAGGGATAGATAGATAGATGGATAGATAGATATTAACATAAAGGGATAGATAG
>OZ010591.1:86482159-86517159 GCA_963932145.1 Acanthosepion lycidas | reverse complement strand
TTTCATGTTTCTAGCTCTATCTTTTTTAAAAACCTTTTTTTCCTTCGTGATTTATTTGATTATTGGCCAATCAAGGAATCCGACGGTTTTTCGAAACGAGTATAGTTACTTATATATATATATATATATATATATATATATATATGTATATATATGTGTCTGTGTATGTGTGTCTGTGAGTGTGTGTGTGTTTGTGTGACAGTAAAATGTAATACCTCCTCCCTTCACTTGTGACAGTTCAAATTATCAATATGCTTGATGAACTGTTGGCCACTGGGCGAGAGATTAAGTGATTATAGTGGAGGTAGCAAAATCTCGTATCCCAAGACGATGAACTACTGTAGTGTCGTCTTCCTAATCTGTGCATTCTAATGAAAAAGTTTGTAGACCTCGTTGATCATGCATTACCTCTCGCATTTTTCTTAGCTGAACGTGAAATTCATCCAGTTGCTAGCAGTAAACTTCGGCAGGAACGCCCTGGTAAAATTCCAGAAATACGTAACAGACGACACCAGATGCGGACTACCACGCAGTCTCTATGATGTTCTCTTGGTACAATATCTGATTTGAAAAAATTTGGATCCTTCGTCTTGAAGGAACCATCGAACCGATCGTTTATGATTTGTGATAAGAAAGAACCAGAATACAGGAATCCTTCGATTAGTGCGGATAATTATTAAGCTGATAAGAACAGATACTAAACTCTGATCCTAGCGAAAAAAAGATAATGTATACATTAAAATATACGCAATAATCAAAAACGCATTAATCGAATATAATAATTTGATGTAATGTGTTCGACAATTTTAGTCCCATTTACAATTAATTTCTAATTTGCGTATTTTAAATTAAAATATAGGTTTATATAAAACGATGCAAAAAAATACTGCGAATTAATGTGATATGTACCGGAAAGGGATATATTTGTTCGAAGTAGCAAAGTGGTTTTGGGCTAATGTAACCTGAGTAGGACAATCTACCAGGTAGCCGTAATGGACTGGTTCTCGTCGTAGTGGTAGCCGATAGACATAGGGAATATGCGTAGACCAACAGGCGTCGACATGTACTTCCACAGTCTGTATTTATGGCTGACACCAACCAATCATATTGCTGTGAGGGGGAACACAGGTGTATACATATTCACTACATCATAATGTTTATTAATCTGATATTTTATGAAAAAATATTGAGAAAGATTTGCACCTTCAAATTTTTCAAACATATCATAATCTTTAGTATTTTAACCCGAAAATCTTAATTATAATTTTTCCTTTGTAAACGTATACGTATTTCGATATGTTTTAATAATTGTAGATTATTACATCTAATTTAGTCGTACAAAATATTAACAAAATATTAGAAATTTCCTTTCAAGACCTTCAAAATGAACATGCAAGTCAATCAAAATATTTAATAGAGACAAAAATTCAGATATGCATTTTGATTATCTGCTTATAGTATATATATCCGTCCATTTTTAGTACAACTGTAATTGCTTAGACAAACAAAATAGTTACACATTTACCATTTTAAATTCGAAATTTATCGCTAAAAATACATTTTCAATGACTACGTTTAAACTGATGATTACAACAGTAATCGAGTATTATATGCAGGAATCGGATTTTTGTAAAAAATTTAGCGAAATAATCGAAAATGCATTAAACAAATGTGCATTAATCTATAGATTCTTCTACTATCCGACCAAAAATGGATCATTCATCCAATGCTCTTTTAATGTGAGCAGTTTGAGAAGCATTATCGCCAAGCATGCATAAAAGGACCGCTTATCTTCTTTTTCATTTTCAAGATCTATAGTAGTACTCTATACTTAAGGAGGTTCATATAAAATGAACAATGACAGCATATGAATTATTACGAATAATATAGATTTTTGCAGCTATTTAATAATATATTAGAATACAACACTTTTTTTTCAAAATCGGACAGCGATTATAATCTCAAAGGGCGACACAAGTAACAATTATCAAACAAAAAAACAGGAATTTGTAAAGAGCCATGATCATCACCGTCTTGAGGGAAGAATTAGAAGAGGAAATTGCAAAATTGAGGAAATGTAACATAATCACACCCCCAATATATATATATATATATATATATATATATATATATATATATATATATATATATATATATATATATATATGTCACTATGATCAGAAAAAGAAATAATCTTATTTAAAATTTTTAAAATATTCTAGAAAGAAGCATGTTAGAGAAAATATAAAATATACCATATCAAATATATAATGTATATATCTAATATGCTATATGTTATCATAAAGCAAATTTACTATATTTGTTAAAAGTAATGACGATATTGAATCTCTAAAAAATAAATTTATTTTCTTGTAAATTTAACGGAATTTTAAATACTAATCGGAGAAAGATTTTGAAAAAAAAAGGATTAGTAAGAAGGATCAAAAACGTACTGGTTGAAATAAATGATTATATTAGTAGGTTTGATAATTGTAACTAGGGCCGCACTTTGAGATTATAATGGCTGACAGCTTCTATCCTAGTATGCCTGTCTATTATGGTGGCTAACAATCCCTATTGTAGACGCCAGTGGCTATATTTGTGTTTGTTCAATATTAAGAGAACCCATCTTATATTGTTACTATGCAAAGCGGCTCTTAGTTACATATTTTCATAGCAACTGCTCTGTCGAGCTCTTTACTCTAGTGCAAAGACTACATATTTTAAGTGTTCTACTAGATTGGCATCTAGGTCCCACCCGTTTAATGTTGAAATAGGAAATGCAACAACCACTTCTATAAAAAGAGTTCCTTTTCTGACACGTCTTTAATGTGGGACTCCCGTTTACTTGCTTCCCTGATGACTTAAAATCTTAAAAAATTAAATGTCACGTCAATCGCCATCTTCTATCTTCTAGAACCTCATCTGTTGGCCTTTCCTCATTCCTCTCTATACACTGTCTTGTCTCTCAGACTTCACTCCGTGTAACTCCCAGGGTTCTAGAAGCATTCCCACATTGCTTGCGGTGACGTGATTAAAAAAAAAAGATGAGAAATTTTAGCCACCAGTGAGTCTTCATTATTATCCAAGACAAATTGTTTTTTCTTGATGTAGGATTCAAATTGGAAACCTTATAGATTCATTAGCTACAAATTATTTTTTCATATATTAGCGTGACCATTCGAAATTATTAGTAGACAGAAATGGAAGTTGATACTTTTATTTATAATTCACTCTGAGGTGTAAGAACATTCATAAATAACTTATGATAGAAACACTTTTATCTGATTTGATGTTGAACAAATGAATATTTATGGAGACAGCAGTAGTTAGAAATGTGGAAAAAATAAGAGATTTAACCACATTAAAAGTTACGCATTATCCACGCTCAATTTGTGTGTTTAAAGATTGATAAGTGTGTGCGGACACTTGTTGGCCCCGCATACACAAGATATCGACCATTGTCGAGTGAATATTGGATAGATTTCACGGTTTGAAATGGATAAATATATCTGTATTCTTTTCCTAGAAAAGTCACCCACAGGATGTGATTTACGATATAAAATCTGTGTGATTTCTAACATTCGTAACGTTTCATCTTTATTATCTCAATTTATAAAAACACATTCAATTTAATATTTATCAGATTTCGAAATATTGAACAGAAAGTGTCTATCTAGGAAACACTTGTATATCTTAATGTCAAGGTGAAATTAATCCTGGAAGTCGCGGTAGTGATTTCTTTTTTTTATCCCAAGTACTTTCGCTCTTTTCTAAGATCGTCTTAAGGGATAAATTACAAAGTTAAACTTTTAAACGTTCACGCGTCTTTTTAAATCACGATCACACAAGAATGCACCTTTTATCACAGTTACAATATTAAGTGCGGGTAATGTGCATGTATAAGCTTATATATATATATATATATATATATATATATATATATATATATATATATATATATATATATAGATAGATAGATAGATAGATAGATGTGTGTGTGTTTTTGTATGTGTATAAAATATTAAATATAGTTGCAAAATAGAAAGGTTAACAGCATATCAAATCAAATGATGGTTTCTTTTGAGTTTACATGTTAGATTCCAGTCGGAGAAGTAATATTTGTGCTGCAAATGGGCAATAAAACTAACGAAAAAATAAACCAAATAAACCTTAAAATGAAATAAAAAATAATATAAATATTAGCTACAACAATAAAGTTTACTAACTTTTTTTATTAGACATTAAATTATGCCACTTAGCATAATTCATAATATATATAGACATTTAGGTCGCCTTATCTATATATATGAGTATTCGTAAAATTTAAACGCTTGACAAAACTAATGACATTTGTATTTTGTATAAATATATATATATATATATATATATATATATATATATATATATATATATATATATATATATATATATATTTAAGTTGTAAGGAACTTGGTAAAACGAATTGGTAAATCCAAAGAGGATGAAATCCTGAGAGTTCAATGTTAGGACAGAGCTAATATGTAATGAAAAACAAACCACTTTAATGTACCATTACGATAATTTATTTCACCTAAATCCTTTTTTAAGGATTCAGGATCATCAGGTAAATCTTCCAACAACGAATTGAGAAAAAAATGGGATTAGAAATTGGTGGGTAGTGTAATTTTTGTAATTTAATAGAGGGGGTTGAGAGTGGTAGTTAACCAAACAATATAAAGTATAGGGAGGGCACTTGTATAAATTTTCTACAATTCATTTCCGTTTTATTAACCATCTAAAGAGGTCAAGTTTTCTGTCACTCCTCCTACTCCAATATAAAACATACTTAAGAGAGATATAAAATGAACCCCTCCCTATACTTTATATTGTCTGTTTGACTACCACTCTCAACCCCCTCTATTAAATTACAAAAATTACACTACCCACCAATTTCTAATCCCATTTTTTTTCTCATTTCGTTGTTGGAAGATTTACCTGATGATCCTGAATCCTTAAAAAAGGATTTAGGTGAAATAAATTATCGTAATGGTACATTAAAGTGTGGTTTGTTTTTCATTACATATATATATATATATATATATATATATATGATGAAATGGATTATTAAATCCGACAATTATTTAATATGTTTTCTGCTTATATGTTATTTTTAACAGATACAATTAAGTAAATGCTCCTTTTTTTTTTAAAGAAGCAGTATTGATTACATTTACTGGCTTGAATGCTCAAGAAACTTCGTAGAAACTATGTACTTCTCCGACAGGAATCGGACATGTAACCACAAAAGAGACCATGATTTGATCTGATGTGCTGCTAAACATTTAGCAACAAAGAAGTGTCTGCTTAGAAAATCTTAATTATTTTTTATAAACACGATATATTTAACGATCTTTCCCGATGTATCATATTTTCTCAAGTAACGCACCTTAACGTAAACATTGACAATAGCGTGTGACAACTTTAGATAGTGTCTAAAGTCCATACCCTAGTTTGAACCAACGCCTTGGGAGTGAAACTGTCTAGACGGACATAGCAGCGCCGCTGATAGTTGTCCACGTTATCACGACCGAGGGTTTTGAGCGTCCTAGATAACACGCGCTCTCCCAGACAATGTAACTAAGGTCTGCTCAGCATAGTTGCAGTATGAAACACAGTTGGGCTGTGTGGTTGTTGAACATACACAAAGGTGCCTGAGTGAGCGTCTGTAATAGGGATTGGCCTGCCGCCCTAGTGTACGGGTATCCGCGAAAGCGCGTGACCAGCTATAATAATATACGTGTGTGTGTGTATGTATGTTTGTGTGTGTGCGTGAGAGAGTATGTGCGTGTATGTGTACAGATGTGCATTTCACCAAAATCTGTCTTACATATTTATAAGTCTATCATTTTTCCATGCATTGACGATTGCTGCTAAATCTCGTTAGCTGCTTCTATTTATTTCGAGTTTCTTGATAAACTCGAAAGAAAAATATGCATTGCTATCTGTCATGAACTGAAATCTTTTCATCAGTCAGTTTCCCACCTGTGTAAAGTAGCTTACCTCGGTATATATTATAAATATTTTCATGTATGTTATGCTTGTTGGTACGTCGAATTTACGAATTAAATATTAACACTAGATTGGTAGCTACGTTTCATAATTTAATGGTTGAACTTGCCCGATGTAATAACAGTTCTATGAAGTTTATTTTTTTGCAGTTATCGCTTGCAGAAATCTCTTTCGGCCAATTGATTTCAATTCAAATGTCATCATAAAAATAAACTTTATGAAAGTTCGATCATTAATTCTGTCTCCTTAATGCCTTTGTCTTTTGTTGGCAAAACTTTAATAATGATTTTTCCAAGTTTCTTTCAAACTAAATAATTTTTTTTTTTTTTTGCTTTAGTCGCGTTATCCTCTCGATTGGGGTTTAAATGGTTAAACGAAATATGTTTCGCACTGTAAGTGGTACTGACATAGTTCATTAAAAAATAACGAAGGTCTGCTTTTTTTTTTTTTTTTGGCATTATCGCTAATAATAACATGCATTGATCTCAGTCGATGTCAATAACAGCCCACGTTCGACTAATTAAAATTTACCCCACTATTGAAACTGTGTAATTGTGTATTATCACACACACACAAACACACACACACAAGTATATATATATATATATATATATATATATATATATATATATATATATATATATATATATATATGTTGTTTAATACTGATTATTATAAACAGAGCATTTACTTAAATATTTGTATCTATAAAAAGAATGTATAACATTAAAATGATTAAAATAATTGTCGGACTTTGTCCATTTCATAATGTGTGCCGTCATTTGTTTACATTTTATACGCCATTAGCAGATGGGAGATTGAAGTTTAAATACAGTAAATTCTACCTTGCTAACCGAACGCTCCTCTGTGGCCAAATCGCTAAAGGCCCGTCAAGGTAAATAACGGTTCCGTGGACAAATATTTTCTGTATATATATAATATATATGTTTCAATAGTTTTGACAATTAATTTTATTTTAGGTATATTATTGCTATTAGAGTTTGAGGATCTGATTATATCCCTGACGGTTTTGGAAGTGTTTGAGATTATTTTAAAATTATTTAGATGGATAGGTTGTTCTGGAGAGTGGTCGTGACGAAGTTGGTCTGTAATAAGCAGAGATTAAAAAAAACGCATCTATGAGCACAAAAGAGAGCGTACATGTATATATACGGTATATATGAGAGTTAGGTTCAAGGTTAAGCAATTCTTTTTGTTGCTTAGTTAATTCATATTTGGAAAGGCTAATGAAAATTGATAGTACCTTTGTATAATGCATTCAGTTTTTTTTTATCATTTTAAAGCGGTGTTGAGCTTCAGATTTATTGGTAATTTCCTCCTACTGCTCCGGGGTAGTTATATCTTTTAGTTTATCGTAGAGGCCCTGTTTGTTGCTGTTAAGTGTGCTCAATATTTCTTTGGCTATTTCAATTTGGCTTTTCACAAGGCTACATTTATAATTCCAAGTGTTGATAGTTCGGTGGGCTGTTGGATCATGTACTTTAAATTGTGTCTATTTAGTCAGTAATTTTTCATATATATATATATATATATATATATATATATATTATTATTATTATTATTATTATTATTTCCTTTGATTTCTGATGTGTACTCATTTCTTTTCTGGTCCCGCCCAGGGATCTAAATTTAGAAATGGCATCATGATATTTTCCGCTGGAAAAAAGAAAAAGAAAAAAGAAAACATAGTTTACATAGACAAAGCCCTTCGTAAGCTCTGGGCTGTACTCGTGAGAACTATTTTTTTTGTATTTCTTTAAGGCATGGGTTTCCAGGAATACCTTCATTTAATCTACTGGAATCATTTCTAAACAATCCGAGGGCTGCAATTACAACGGGGAATGTTAATGTTCTCATGTGCCACATCATTATTATTATTATTATTATTATTATCATTATTATTATTATTATTATTATTATTATTATTACTATTATTATTATTATTATTATTATTATTATTATTAACAGCAATCTTGTATTTATTGTTTAAGATGATATCAACACAAAATTGATTAAGCTATTCGCGTCTTAGTGTCTTCTTTCCGATAAACACTATGGTCATCCTTTCTCTAGTTCAACTGCTGATGCGTTGGTGGTTATTGGTGAAAAGCTCTACCATGCTTTAATTTGGAATGATAAAATTCGGGCTTTTTTTTGGATATCTTTAAGTATTTCGACAACGTTTCGCATACTGGCCTTTTTTACAATTTGAAATGTTATATGATTTCTGGGCAAATTACGAAATGAAAATTGTCTTCAATGAACCCACTTTTACATATTTTTACATTACACCGGCTCTGTCCTTGGGCTAACTTTATTCCTAATTTCCATCAATGGCATTCCAGGTGGCATCAGTACTCAAGTCCTTATTTATGTTGATGGCACTAACATATACTCCTGTCTTAATATTAAATCTAATCGATTCGATAAGATCAAATTAGCAGCTCATCTCAAAAACGCTCCACTTGATATTGGTAAATGGGGCAAGAAATGACTTGGTAATTTTAACGCCTCCAAAACGAAACTTCTATCATTTCTTTGTCAGAAGAAAAAAACAAAAATAGTTTTACCTTCCATTAGCATGGCTGATGCTACATTTCAGGACGGTGAATCAGTGTATCTCTTCGGAATAAAGATTTCTGCTGACATGATGTGTAAAGATTTTATCGAACCAGTTTCTAGATCAGCTGATAGGAATGTTGATTCCTTGTGTTTGTCTTACATATTTATAAGTTTGCCATTTCTCCTTTGGTAGAATAGTGCCGCCACATCTCTTCTGGTGCTCCAAATATACATTTAGAGATTCTTGGTAAAATCAAAAGAAGAATCTAAAATGTTATTGGCTCTGACCCTAGCATCTCGGCTTCAGTCATTCTCCCAACGTCGTAATGGTGTTGTAATGGATAACGACTTGGGATGATATCTCGGGCAGCCGACATTGTATTGCCCAGTCATTGACATTTACTTACGCGTAAATATTCTTGAGAAAGGCATGAATCCTTCTTTTCTCCTTTCACCATGAGTAAATATCCGGATAGACTGGGCCATATATCATTGGTTGGCAACCAGTTTCGCAGTAAGAATTCTAATCTGTCTGGAGAGGGTTAGGATTCGTCTGGCAATATTGTCCAGTACACACAACTGCCGTTAGAGCTGTAGTACATGGGGTAACAATTCCTAATTGGCCACCGGAGACTTGATTGTTATATAGCAACAACTCCTTGTTCTTATGCATATACAATTCCAACATAATAAAACATGTTAAACAGTGTTTATTTTGTTGTCATGTAAGGAAATATAAGATAGAGAGATGGCGGTTTTTGTGACAAATGAATTTGATTTTGGATGTCGAATGAATTAATAGAAACACAAAAATGAGGATACTATATTTCATGACGTTTGTATAGAACAAGATGCATGCTTTATCGTGTTTTAGATATTTTGACCACTCCACCCGTTTGAGAGATGAAAGAAAGACTAGGTTAAGATTAATTTAATTTTCTCTCTATCTCATTTCCTGGGAGACGGCTTATCACATAGGTCAATGGCTGATCCTTACTCTCCCTCCCTTACTCTTAAATATCGTAATAAAAATAGATTTAAAATTATTCTTATGTCTCCCTTCCCTTTCTAATTTCGACCATGTCTGTCATATTACTCCAACTCTCTTCATATCACCTTACATCAACTTAAACTACCCCGCAAAAGCGTGTAAGAATTATATGTAAATTTAAAACATTTTCTCACCCTCGGAAGAGCGTTCTGATGAACCAGGTAATAATCATATACCTGGGGAAATAAATTATAAGCAATGGGTCCTTAATGTGGTCTGTTTTCTATTTAGATTGAATTAATATATATATATATATATATATATATATATATATATATATATATATATATATAGGTAATCGATCCATCGGTAAATAATCTGGGTGGGTCCTAGTAATATTAATTATTAAAACTGATCCACAGAGAGCTTGATTTTTTTCGCAGCAAAAATTACCTGAACATGAGTCATTTTTGTTTTTTCTGTTCACACACATTCACACATATATATATATATATATATATATATATATATATATATATATATATATGTGTGTGTGTGTGTGTGTGTGTGTGTGTCATAGTTTAGAAGAACGGGCAGTACGATCTACGCGTTCAAAACATTAATTTAAAATAACAGTGCTCAATACAAAAAGTAAAGCCGTAAATATTTATTTATTTGCTTCGATAACTGTATTTCTGAATAAAAGTTTTTAGTAACATCGTAATTCCCCACCTGATGAGACGTTTAAAATTGTTTCCCTGTTTTGACGTTGAAACAAAAATGTACAATTTTGTATTGGATATGTGCATGTTTTAATGTAACACTGCATAAGATATATATATATATATATATATATATATATATATATATATATATATATATATCATTAAAAACGACAGGCAAGTTCCTACGGTTAAGCTGCCCGGCCCGGTTAGGATCAAAGTGTAGTTTCTGTGCTTTGTGATCATCCGGGCTGGCTCCTGTCGAACTCTCTAATGCAGAGAGGAACTCGGACGAAGCTTTGCCGAAGGGCAATGTTGCGTTTGGGGAGGTAGACAGGACCTGAACCCGTCAAGGCGGGTTCAAAGGTCATATTTTTGGCCGAGCCTACGGGCTCGCGGGCTACCCACATTAAACCGGCCTTGTGCCACATTTAATCCTCGTGGGTGGATTAATAAATAACAAGCTTTTTATCTAATTTTTCTTGTGTTAGACAAGAGATTTATTTTCTGGAAAAAGAGTGTGTAAGAACTGTCCAAATGGGTTATAGTTCCGAGCGCTTTCGGCTATACCTTTAGCCATTATTAAGGATTATTCGATTTTTCAGCTTAATTGATTGAGTGTCTGCATTATATATATATATATATATATATATATATATATATATATATATATATATATATATATATATCATTCACATATAAAACCTGTTTCGGTCTATCACAGCTCATCAGTGTGGCTAGACGTTCGATTGCGTCAAGACGGGATCGAAATACGGCCGATTTGGCATCAATCAGAGATGCTACACTAAGCTATCACCGCACGTCAGAGAAAGCTAAGTTTTTAACTTATTTTATACGAGATGTATACAAATGCCAGTAGCCAAGATCACTCGATTGTTAATTAAGGAGCGATGCATTTATAGCTGCAGCAGTAACTGTTTTTAAAATTACGGCTTCTCCATATTGCGTTAGATATATCGATATTAAAAGTCAGTGATGCTAATGTATGTTCAATTGAAATGTATATAATTGAACAATATGATTATATTAATATTTTTATGATTCGTAAATTAATTGCTTCAAAAGAAACATTATATTTGGATTGATTATAATAAATCTAAATATGTTTAAGTGATAATAATGAAAACATCTTCAGGCTGATAATATATTTTTTGCGGAGTATACGTTTTTTTAGGGTTGATTTTGTTTATAATTTCATATAACTGAAAACATGGATTTGACAGGATAGAAATAATTACAATAAGACGCACGCACACACACACACACACACACATATACATATGTAAATAAATACAGGGATGCACATATATATTTATGTGTATGCGAGGACATATACAAACATATATATATATATATATATATATATATATATATATATATATATATATATATATATATATATATATATATATATACGTATATATATATATATGACAGTAATAAACACACACATATATATATATATATACACATGTACATATATATAAACATGCATGCATATATATATATATATATATATATATATATATATATATATATATATATATATATATATATATAATATTAAACATGGACACACACACACATACATATATATATATATGTTTATTGCTATTAGATATGTTTGTAATTCAAATAACGATCACCTCTGGTGTCTATTTTGATAATAGTAAGTTATTTTATTCTCTTTAATAGAAGAATATGGAAAGCAAATAAACACAGGGAAAGTAATTTTTTTCTCTGGCTTCAAATTAGACAACTTATCAAGAATCTTCAAATCGTACACCAAACATTTACAGCGGCCATTGTCAAACACTGTTCTATATTCTGATCACGATTGCCAATATAATGAAACAGTGAAAAACTATCGTTAGATTAAAGAGGATCAACAAAGGATTTGAAATAGAGATTGCAATATTGTTCGTATAAATTACCGTTAGTGGGAAGTACGTGTACTTTCTTAGATTGTACTAAATTTATTGGAAAACCTTTTAGAGTCAAATTCCGGACATAATTCTGTATTATTTTTCTATTTCACGCTGGTGGTTAGGTTGGAGACGACCACGTGCAGCAGGGTTTCTTTAATCGCGAGAAGCCATACTAATAATTTGACTCTTTCGAAATAATTTTTGGATGAATGATTTCCTTTTGTTCATCTTTACTTTCAAAACTCTTCTAGAAAATTTAAATTTCACAAATGATTAACACTAGTATTATCACAATAATATACATGTCTTTTGTCCGTGACGAATTCCTAGCTGCTTTCTTAAGTAATTTTTCCAGGAATAGCTTCATATGTATATGCCATTTCTTATTTGCATTTGTAAACACATATTTGACACACACACACACACACACACACACACACACACACACATACACATATATATATATATATATATATATATATATATATATGGAAAATGTAAGAATCCATTTATATAATATATATAGTCTTAGATTGCGTGTCCTTAAATGCATAGGAATATTATGCACGATAGTATATGTTACCGTTGAAATTTTCTGAAATGGCAGACTCAATTTTTATGTTGTATTCAATAAAAATACCAATGACAATTTAAAACGTGTTCCTTAAAATATATTTCATTTTCTTCTCACTGTTTAATCCTACACCAGACGGTAACTCAGGTAAGTTGAATGCTTGAGTGTAATAGAATTCAGTTTCACCTACACTAGTGACATTTGTTAAAAATCATTTGGATATTAGAAAATAAATTCAGATTAGATCTCACTCGATATGAACATAATACAAAAAATAATTCTCAATGAAAAGAGTATATGTTATTCAATTATTTGCTTGCAAAACCAAACGAAAACAATTTACAGCGTTATAAAAACACAGCCATTCACATCCGAACATATCTACTATTTTATTTTTTATGAGATAATTTTCTTAACTTACTGGCCTAAGGTTAGCTAAATTTACATACAACTTGCCAAAGAGAATGCCATAATGTATACCTTGATGTTTTCAGAAAATATCTAGCATTATTTCTCTAATTTTCAAGTGTCAGCACCTTCTCAAACTTCTAGATCAGCCATTAACATATTTCAACCAACCCAAGAAATATCGTTGTCTTCGAAAATAACCGAAATGTTCCAGGTATTGCACGCCACTCTTAGCGTTGTTATAAGTTGATTTATTATTATTATTATTATTATTAGATTTCTGCTATGGTCAAGCTATCTACCAAGTCTGAGGGAAAACCTAAAGCATGTATTCATATGTTGTTATGGCATCATTTTATGATTTGTTTTTCTATCGGGAATTTTTTGCTGTCATGAATTCGAAGTATTATATTTAAGAGATTGCTACGAGTTATGCTTTACTGTACTGTGCTAGACATATTTTTCTCAACAGAATCCATCTTATATATTTACAAGTTTAACTTTCGTCCATGCTTCTAATATTGTTGTCAGGTATTGTCTGGTGATCCTCTTATATATTTAAAGATTCTTGATAAAATAATAATAAAATATAATCTGATTTGTTATTCGTCCTGACCTGGCACTCCGGCTTTAGTCCCTATCCCTCCGCCCTAATATAGCTTCAATGTGCCTTTTTCTATAGATAACCGATGAACTTTGCTCTAGGATATCGAGAGTTTAATAATTTACTTGAAGTACGTGATTGATTAGGTTTCATCATTTTAAAGTTGAATTGGCTAAACGTACGCTCTATGCTACCAGTTTCTTTTCTCGAACTTCCTGTCTACGGAACTCTTTCCTGGCTCCATTATTTTTAGCTTATTATAATCGTCAAACATTTAAATACAATCTCAACCGTTATTAAATGTTTTCTTGATTCCGTTACTTTTATTGATCTCCCTGCTTAGTAATGCTTCTCGGTTCCATTATTGTTTCGGGTAAAATGATTACAAAAATACAGCACTATTGCAATATCAGTAAAAACTCAACATTAGATCAATATTGAGAATAAATCAGAATGTTCTCAGATATCAGACGAAAAACATCAGAGACTTACAAACCTAACGTGATACCAAAGGAACAAACGATCGGACATTTGATTGAAAAACCTCCAAATATACTCCTGTCGATTACCTTTGATATGGAAGCATTGTAGATAGGAGCGCGACTTAAAAAGGATTCAGCAGGATGGTTTTCACGAAACCAGTCCCTTGATTACATAGTGAAATCAATATCATATTATTTAGTAGGTTTGGCACCACATAAACAAAATTATCAACTTGTACATATCCCTTATCTTATTCCAATATTTACTTCATCCCTTCAGGTCGTAGGCGAATATGTCCTTCCACAAACTCCTATCCATTTTACTCTTAGCAATATCTCTATGGGTCAAGTATCTTACAGCTCATTTCACCACCCATTAACAGAAGCCCATCAGCTATTAAGCCTATTGCCTTCCCTTGTACCTGTTGCTTTTGATTTATCATATGGGTGAAAAATTCGCCAATATATTATTTCTAGTTATCATCCATTTCTTTGCGTTTGTCTCTTTCTGATTCCGAATATAATTGCCCATTTTGTTTCCATTTTTCTGATGACTTCTTCGTTGCTTCAACGATTCCTCCACGTTTTTGTCAGCGTCTTTCTTTAGAAACACATACATTTTGCCTTATGTTTTCTCTTCATCTCTTTGGTTTGGTTTTGCTTGGTTTGTTTTACGGCATATCAACCTCAATGGCTTATTTAATTGAGACAGAATTTTCGTTGATGGTAACATTTTTTTTCCAAAAGTCCGTTTGTGTTAATATTTTTCCTTGAAAAATCTATTTCTAGTAATAATTTTTCTTTCGCTGGTAATATTGGTTTTTCAAAAATATCTTAAAACCATGTATTGCTGGTAAAAAAATTTTTCAAAAATATATCGCTGGTAATATTTTTTTCAAAAATATATTGCTGGTAATAATATTTTACAAAGTATTTCTGGTATTAAAACCTATTTTTACTCATTAATAGTGTTTTCGCTCCAGTTTGGTGGTTATCTATTTGCCCAAAGCTGGGAGCCTAACAAGTGCTACCACCCCGGGTCAGGGTGAACCTGGGAACAACAGCAATGAAGAGGTGGTTCAACGCTCGTCGAAACGTCATGATCAGAGGTTTTGCTGTTGGACGAAGATTATCATCATTATCAGGACGGCTCTTTATCTGAATGTCCAGCATTCAGTGTCATATAAGAGGGGTAATTTAGGACAGCAGTTCAGAACTCTTTTTGTTTATAACGAAATTTCTAACTTAACGTTTGGAATACACCATTTGATATTTCAATACGCGTTCAATTTTCAGTGTCGAATATGCTTGAAAAAAAACAAAAAAAAAAAACAAAAAAAAAACCCAGATATCCTGACAAAGCTTAGATGTCGGGATCCAAAAAGGTTTTATCTTCGAAAAAGGCGCAAAAATAATATTTCCTGTTCATTTCAAAATTTGATGAACACGAAGAGGATTTCAGCGCACTAGATCAGACTACTGTATCGAATACAAATTCAAGGTTGTTCCGAGGCGTTCGCTTTCACTGAAATAGCCTGAAAATTCATCCTTTTTATCCGCGTTCCGATAGGGGATAATAGCTGATCAAATTGAACACTCTAGCTTTTGTTTGCAACAAGTTAAGAACATTTCTGAAGTAAAAAAGAAGTGAGCCTCAGGTTAGCAACTTACACCGGTCGAAAGTTGTTTGCTATGGGAACTTCGTCAAATACCCTAGACACATTTTGAAGTTTACAAATTAAACATACAACGCAAGTTACATTGATTTCAGAAGGATCTATAACATATACAAGCAACATAAGAACAACTTTGAATGGAGTAGGTTTTCAACTACAAGAAAAAAAAATTATCGCGATCGGAAGATGTAAGACTTTGGTGTCAGGTTAATGATTTATTTTCTGTTTTGTTTTAGATATTCTTCCCAAATATCATCTACCTGTGCTTGCATCCCCTGTTTAGTCTATGTAAAATTTGAATAAGTCCCGATTAATGCCATGTGGTTAAGTTTTAGTTTTTCGCCTGCACTTCTTCAATAACACGTCACTCTTTGGTATAGAGATTTTTTTTTGGAATGCCATTTTGCCAGTCTATCGCCAATTTTCTACACTGAAAAGGAAATGGAAACTCATAGATTACTGATGTCGAAGTTAAATCTCTACTCTCATATCACATCTGAGATGGTGAAACATAAAATAGAAAATATTATTTTTTTGTATGACCCTCGCATAACAAATAAAAATGCGAAAAAATAGTTTGAATATAATCTCATATATGATTTAATTATGAGACTTGTATACGTTAAGTTTTTATAATGTGAAATATATTACTTTCGGGCATTTTACGAAGGCAAATTCGAAAAAACAACACATTTTTAAAAAGTATAAAAAAATAATCATTTTTAGCAAACATTGAGGAATGATTAAAATAGAATGTTGAAAGATTTATTAGCATTATTTTTATTATTAATCTCAAAGAAATGAAAATATATTAAATAAACTTTCCTTGTAATCTTGCCGAAAGCAATATGCACTTGTTAGCTTACTTTTTTTTTAACACCACAAACACTATCTTATTTCTTAGTGCGGGTTTCATTGTATTTGCTCGTAGATTTTTGTCTGTTTAAATTAGATTGTACATAGTTATATATGCCTCGTCGATCAGACTATTATTTTGGAAAAAATATAGTTTGGTGAAACCAAAAATGAAACAAAAACGAAAGAAAACATTTCACAAGTAGAAGAAGCAATCATGCTTGGGGCTATTGCCTCTAACATTATCTGCTGGGAGCACTCGATAGAAAATGGCTTATCTCCCTATGGGTATGAATTTTCCTTAATTTAAATACGTTTGAGATTATATTTCGATGTGTTAGCAAAAAATTTAAGGCAACTAATCAATAAAATAAAATTCAAATGACAAATTTTTCCACGCTTCAATATTGATCGTTATACAGCAATTCATTTTACATGTCAGTATATGTATAAGACAGCCGTTCTGAATAAGCGATTTCAAATTAATTACATCGCTAAATTTATGCATCTTTGTTCATTTTCTTGTAATTTACTAGAAAACTTTCCTCGTGTCGCTTGGCAATTCAGTATGTCCGCTGTCTCATGAAGAAAAAAAGATTTATTTTCTGAGTTCATTTTATTTTTACATTTTAGCATATTCTAAATATTGCATGCATTTGCGAATATTAATTAATCCCATAGGACAAATATTATAAAGTCGTAAAACCGGGCAAATCGAATCAGATACATACATGTAAGGTTACTTGTTTAGTGATGCATGGTTTTAAACATCGCTAGTTTTCTTTTGCTCATAAAGTGTCAGGTTTTTTTTTTATCATTAGCTTTTTTTTAAATCACACTGACGCATACTGAAATCTTTACAGCATTTATTATTGTTATTATTATTTATCACCAAACTCTTTTGAATAGATTTACAAACTTTACGTTTCGTTCAATTACGCAAACTTCAAGGACATTAGAATAAGCAGATGCTTTTGGAAAAATAATTTGACAAAACACTTCTTCGTTGTTTAATAATTTAAATTAATATGATTTTATAGAACTTCATGGTAAAAAATATTTTTTTAAAAGTATTTCTTTTTCTTTTCAGCAGCAAAAATATAGTCTTAGGATTTCTTACTCTTGAACATGCAACATATAACAGGTCAAGTATTTCATTCCTACTTTTGGAGGCGTTTGGACTTGTGAAATGTTTATATTAGGTTGGTGCAAAAATAATTTCGTTTTCTCACATAGTAACATATGTTAGAAAACGAAATTATTTTTGCACCAACCTAATAGTTCTCGCTAGCACAGGTCGAGCTGGAAACTGGACTGTTGTATATATATATATAAAAAACTTGAAGAAAGTATATGCAAAAAACAGAGTTGATTTTCATTAAATAAGTATTTGTTATTTTAAACATTAATTTGTTTTAAAAATAGTGGGAGAATTTTGCATGCTAAATAATCAAACTTAAAATTTTGAAAAAATAATGAAAATTTAGGGTACAAAGTTATACACAGCCATGTAAATCTGCTTTGTAATTTGTATCCCCTTCTATCTAACATTGGTTTTTAATGGTTGAACAATTATATATATATATATATATATATATATATATATATATATATATATATATATATATATATATATATATGGAGAGTTATATTTTCATTGTTAGTACTTTCAATTTACTTTAGATCTTTCTTTTATATTTTGTTTTATGGGATATGCTCATTGTAATGCAGCTTGTTTTATCATAAGCAGACTGGAATTAAAATAGATGTTGCATCTTTAGTGCTTGTACTAAACATATTAGTTGTAATTATTCATTTAAGTCATTGAAATATCTTAGGTCTATTCGAAAGATAGTTCGTAAAAAGAAGAATGTACCATAAGGTCCTATATAATGTGCATCCGTTGCAGTTTATTCACGTCTAAAATCTCGCAAATCTACTCAATAGTTCATGATAATATTACCTCAGATACATTTTTTTCATTGCTGCTGCTACCAGGCTTTAAATGGAAAACAATGTTGTAATTGATATGAAAAGCTAAAATAAATAAATATAAGATTAAAGATGAACTATTTACAAATTAGTAATAATGATTGAAAATGGTATTTTATGTTCTTTTTTCATTATATTGAATCTACTCTTGTGAATACAACAGACTAGGAGAAAACACGAGAATGTAAAGCTATAAAATATTTTCATGCAAAAATATTCACAATTCAGTAGAAAAAAAGAATAATATACAGTGGATTCCGCTAAGTTTTTTTTATTACTAATTTCTTGATTTTTCTTAAGGCTTATCAGTCATTTGCAGGTCATTTAAAAACAAAAACAAATCGTTTAGAGTGTAAGAAACTTTCGGAAACAATAATGATTAACTGACCAAACCCTACTAATTATCCCAGAGCTGGAGAGAGAAAAGGTTGGTTTATATATTTCCTAAGCACATTTGCGCCTAAGTGACTATAACAAACCTGAGTTGAACTGGAACTTCGCTCGCCCATTTCCAATTCCGACTAGTTATCCATTACACTATCCGCACATCCATGCTTTCAAAAACCGGTATTACCAAGCGGTCACCTATCTAGGTTTCGAACAGGCTCAACATTGCTTAAATTCGTTGAGCGTACAGAAACCGATGTATCAGTGTTATGTCGCTGTAAACCAGTTTCCGCTTAAGGAAACCAAATAAAAACGAAAATGTATATTCGTATAAACTTTCATTCTTTTGAAACTTGTTATCATGTAGCCAGTATAAAAGGTTCCATACATTAGCTTTTGTATTTACAAAATTACTCCTCTGGGATAGCTGTTCATCGTGACTGATATTCCATTAAATCGCAGATATATTTATGTATATTTTCATTTCGATCAGACAGTCTGTTTTTGTTCAAATACTATAGGTGAAGTATCAATCGGAGAACAACTTGCTAGCATTAATTGAAATTACAAAATTTATCAGAATACTAGATATTATTAGAGAAACAGATTACTAAAATGAACGAGTGCAAGAGAAGTATCTATTAGAGTGGAACTTACAGTTATGTCTAGAAATTTCAGCTGTTAAATTGATCAGAACTAGCTATCAATCTATTAAAATGCTTAAATTCGTAAAGTTGAGAAATCAAGAACGAAAGTTCTTCTGAATAAATATCAAGAAAGCATTTATAGAAAAAACATTGGGAAGCCACGTTACGGTGATAAGATATGGACTGAAGGGGGGATATGTCATGTCAGGTTTGATAAAATTGGAGATTTTTATTTGGGTTTTACCACGGATCACTTAATACATAGCAGCAATTCTAGACTGCATGTAATGGTAATATTCAATGGACGGAAGAAAAGTAAGGGTTTAAATATATCAGATTTATGGTGCATTCAACAAGTTTCTAGATCGAAACACTGAATCAATTTGCCCTAGCTACAGACCTAACAACAGATTAAATATAAGATTCCCACATCTCAGTTTACCAGAGCAGCTAAAATGAGTCAAACTCTTGGCCGTCAGCATTAACCGTGCTGATAGAAGTTAAAATCTTTTACTACATCTGTATTCAATATATATATATATATATATATATATATATATATATATATATATATATATATATATACACACACACAATATTCCGCTACAGTTGTACTCAATACATATATATATATATATATATATATATATATATATATATATATATATATATATATATATATGTATATATATATATATATATATATATATATATATACTGGACGCACGGTAGAGAAAATTGGTAGCGCTCGGATTGTGGAATCAGAGAGATCGAATTCCAGTTGAATCCATTACACTCACTCACGTGCTAATAACCTCAGGGAATGTATGAACCCACTTCTTCTCCCCCAGCTATGGTTAAGTAGCAGAACAGGTTGCCTTGTCTGGCAACTGGCCTAAGAGAAGAAAAAAATTCTGAATTTAAAATCGGAAGAATGTCGTTGTGATATTTTTGCACACGTTGCCCCAACCCTCTGTATTCGGATCTTCAAAAAGTGTAGTTGGTTCTGCACAAAACCTTCACCAATATAATCATATGATATGTCCATTTTGTTTGGCTGTCGGTTTCTATGAAATGATGTGCATAACCCTCATAGTATGTAGACCGGTTCAACAGGCCGCGTTGATAAATGACGCGAGAGTTCACGATATATATATTATTCATACACACACAAATACACACTCATATTACTTATTATCGGAGATGTTATAAATCGGTACACAATAGCAATCGTGTTTCAATATTACAAATGTGTCTTCTCAGACGATGGTAAATTACTGGTGAGTGAACGATTAATTTAAACGGTACGCAGAAATCAAGTATAGAAACATATGATAATAACGATCTAAGAAAAAAATAGGAATAGGAAATTCATTTGATATACAAATATTTTAGCCAAATGTTCAATACTACGTTAGGCCAGAAGTTCCTCCATTTAATTGATAAACATTTCCCTGGAATAACCCTGACAGTAAAAAAAATAGACAGCAAAGTAAAAAAAAAAAAAAAAAAAAAAACTAAAAGAAGAAAATGCAGCGACAATCTTGAGAACAAAAAAAGACAAAAAACCAAAAAAAAAAAAAAAATACAATAATATGAGTTTAAACCAATTTTAAATCTTGGATGATATTCCAAATTCCAAAATAAATACTGTTGATAATATTAACAAATATAATCACTAGTATTCTAATGAAAGAGTTTTGCAAAACGATTGCTATTGTGTAGCGATTTTTAACGTGTTTCGTTTTAATATCCGATAAAAAAATATTTAGCTATAAACTGCGTGTAGAGATTATATGCAAAAGAGGTATCGTCAAATATTTTATGTAAAATTCATAGATACGTGTTATCCAATGAAAAAATGTGTACTATTATGTATAGCGAGTAAGCATGAAAGCAATTAAGTCACAATTTTCAATTTCAGATTGATATTTAGTATTTTTTCAGTAATTAGAGATTATTTGCAAGAACTAGAATTTAGTATTATGGCTCGTAAAAAAGAACTAACAATGAATGAAAAGAACTATATAATCAAAGAAATTAGCAAAGGAAAGTATTCGCTTCAAATTTCTAAGGATTTTAAAAGGGATCATCGAACAATCAAGAAAATATGCCAAATGGGAATTCAACCAAGGAAAAAAAGTCTCAGGCTGAATTCAGGAATTTAACAAAGCGAGATCTATCACATATCCGAAGAGAATTAATAAGAAAACCAAATGCGTCAACTGCGTTCATATTTGAGACCGCTGCATCTCCTATGGTGTCAAGGGAAACAAGGTGTAAAGCATTAAGGAAGTTTTCTGATGTAAAAAAATCAAATAAAGAAACCCATTTTAACAATAAACATAAGGAAAGAAGATTGCAGTGGGCAAAAAATACATGAAAACTGATTTCAGTAAATTGCTTTTTACAGACGAATCAAGGAACACCCTCGATGGGCCCGATGGATGGTCTCGATAATGGGTTTGCAACATGATTCATGAAAATTTTTAAAAGGCTAATAAGGCGGCGGTGGGATCATGATATAGCCTGGGGTTATTGGTAATGAGCTCGTGGTTCCATTTAAACTGAAAGACGGTGTTAAAATGAATTCCAAAAGTTACTGTGATTTTTTAGAGCAATATTTATTTGAATGGCTTGATAACCAGTCTTTAGCCAAGCGTAGATATATGATCTTTATGCAAGACAACGCACCAAGTCATGCATCAAAGTTTACTAAATCCTGGTTGAAAAAAAAGGGATTTGTTGAAGATTCTCTTAGTGACTGGCCTTCAAATAGCTGTGACTTGAATCCGATTGAGAACATGTGGAGCATCCTCAAGAGAGATATTTATCCTAATGGAAGGCAATTCAACAGCAAGTGTAACGTCTGGGAGGCAGTTAAAGTTGCTGCAAACAACTTACCAGCCGCTAAAATTGCAAATCTAACACCAGATGTTGACAATAGCTTGCTAAGAGTTATTGAAAAGAAAGGAGCATTTCTGCAATAAATTTTAGGATGTTCTTATTATTTTTTGTTAATATGTCTTTTATTTTTAAAATATCTTTTTTTATGTTTCTCCTTTAAAAAATTGTCGAATTTGTTCTAAAATCTTTTCATATTATTTTTTACATTAGTTTTACAAGGTATAATAATGTAAAAGTGTATCAAAATAAATAGTTGCAAATAAACAACTGACAGTTAAATTATTGTGTTTTGTTAACTTAGTATTATTTTCCAACCAAAAACAATAGTTTTCTCTATCACTATATATCTAAGTTAATAATATTGAGTAGAATCTAAACTCTTTATACCAATTCATAACTTGCATATAATCTCTAGACACTGTTTACACTGTATTGAGCGATCTTTTAAATTAAATATTACGGACAGTGAAATTATACTTAATTTGTTCTCATCTTACCTGGATATGTGTGTGTCTGTGATTTCTTATTACGATAAACTTGATTTTAGTTGGTCAATGTGATCGATATCCCTGTTTCTTACAGAAAAAAATAACAGTGGAATTAATAACAACCGATCTAATCCTTCTAAAGAAAAATATTTCTCGCTATAGGAATCGAACCTGTATATCCATATTCCTTATTTCTTGGTCTAGTCTTGTCTATCTCTCTCTCTCTCTATATATATATCATGTGTTTGATTCACACGCTTGACCGTATTGGCGATGGTGCATTAACATACTCTCATATGAACTATTACTTAGATTAATGTTAATAGAAAATATCTAAAATAAAAGTTGTTTGGGTTGTGTTCATCAGATAACACTAAATTATATTATTTCCTTTCCTCAGTAATCGATAAGAGATCATGCCTGTGACAGTTTTATATAATCTCTTGGAATAGGGAAAATTGACTGTCAGTACTTCAAAAATCAAGCTAGTATCATCATCGCCGGTAAAGTGATTGACTTCCTACTCTCCGGAAGAACGCTGGTACCCTCAAAGAGTTTAGACGCTTTAAACATAAATTTGGATTCAAGTCAACGCTAGCTTCAAGGAGAACTCATTACTATAAATATGATCCGGGGCACCTGCTCCTAGATAAAATCTAAAGAAGAATCAGCAATATTATTAGTTCTGGTCTGGCGGCTTGGCTTCAGGCATTTCTTCACCACCGTAAGGTTGCCTCTCTCTGTCTTTCTATAATTAATTTCATGGTCATTTTTAGGACGAGCTCTTCGCTATGGTACCGCGAAATTTTGAATTTAAGCTCAGTTGTACATGTGTGTCGAGATGTCATTAATTGTTGAGCTGGATAGATGTAACCGTAAATTCTATGTTAACAGCTTCTCTTCCTGCATTTCTCGCTCGTGGAAGTCCCTTCCCTCTTCATGCTTTCCATCAAACTTTAATCGACAGAAAAATAAATCCAATGTCAATCGCTATCTACTGTCTACTTGACTACTCTTTCCTCTTCTTGCTCGTTATTATTGTTTATGTGCCTAATTCTTCCACACTTATAACGCTAATTGTCAACGTGAATTTACTGCCTTGCATGGGGTGATATCGGATTTAAAAAACAAACAAAAAATACTATGATCCACCCTTAAAGAAACAAATGTTTGGCTCATTGTAGCGTTCCAAAAAGTACCTAACCCCTTATGCCACGCTTTATCTTTGTCTACACATTTTTTCATTTTCCATTTTTCATAGAGTTCAAAATTGTTTACACATGCTTCAAAGGGAATAATATTTTTTTACTCTCCAGCTTTGATAGCTTATATTACTACTCAGTTGCTATTATTATATTATTTATATTTTTCTCTTTATTTCCAACACCTCCGATATTTACAACTATATCTCTCAATGCTAATTCCATGGATTCCATTCACTCGTATTTACCACCGTCTTCCATTCATGAGTGGTAGTTTAACAATGCTAGTTTCTACAGATATTCTACACAATGAAATAAATTTCAAAGTAGATGTTTCTCTGAACGCTGCAATCTTAACGTCTTTATCTCAAATATTAAACGTCTTTTATTCTCTTGTTCTTCATAATCTTCAACTTTTTATATTTCCGCTTACATTCAATTCAAACATTCAGTAAAAATCGACCAATAGTTACTCATGATTATTTTATTTGATATATTTTACGATTAAGCAAAGAAAAAAAGGCCCCAACAGATATACCAAACTTAACTGCAACATGTGAAATAGACCCTCATATTATTAAATCAAGTTATCATTTTAGAACTAAATTTAAATTATTATATTTTTTTTTAGTTTCTAATTATTTGAGTATAATCAACAGATAAAGTCTGTTGGTTTCAAAGACACTGTAAAATACATCATTTTGATTGTTGAATTTCGAGACATGCAAGAAATCCCATCATGGATAAATTGCCACATAACTATCTCTCTCTTAATATTTATTTTATAACTTACGGTGTGTTATTAACCTATAAATATGACAAAATCAACAAATTAATTCTATTATCTACCCGTATATTATTAAAACAGGGATGTTTTGAAACTGAAGTTGTCGAAAATAATATATATCCATAAAAAGAACTGGGGAATATATATTTTAACGAATACCCTGACGAATACCAGTTTGCTGCTACAATGAACATTGAATTCGTGGGTAGCATAAAGAAAAACCTCACAGAATACGAAATTGGGGAGTCATGTTCAAAATCCGGGTTATTTTGCTAAGTCTATTATCACAATCTGGCATTGGCATTAGAAAAAGCGGGGATGTATCTGTTCATTCTCCAAAAAGATGTGTATTGTATAACAGAGTAATCTGATCTTTCCAGTGTTCGTTTTTACATTCGGAGATCCCACGTTAAACCGTCTTTGTGCCAAATGATGCTTCTCGTGGTGGGGTGACCAAATACAGTTCAGTCTGACGTCGGACGACCGGCTGACGGGTTGAACTCTCTGTCTTCGGGCGGGGAGGAACCCGAACGAGGGTACTCCGAAGGGCGGAGTCTCTTTCGGGGAGTTAAACCGACACTGAACACGTTTATATGGGTTCAAAGGGCATATTTTTGGCCGAGCCCACGGGCACGGATATCCCACGTTAAACCGGCCTTGTGTCACATGAAGCCCTCGTGTTGGGTGTGGGGGGGTGACGAAATACTGTTCAGTCTGAAATCGGACGACCGGCTGGCCGGCTGATCGGTTGAACTTTCTGCGTTAGGGCGGGGAGGAACCCCAACCACGGTACGCCGAAGGTCAGAGACTCTTTCGGGGAGGTAAACCGAGCCTGACCCGGTTTATACTGGTTCAAAGTTCATATTTTTGGCCAAGCCTACCGACTCGGATATCCCACGTTAAACCGTCTTTGTGCGACATAATGCTCTCGTGGGTGTGACTAAATACTGTTCAGTCTGACGTCGGACGACCGGTTGACCGGCTGATCGGTTGAACTCTCTGCCTTCGGGCGGGAAGGAACCGCTACGAAGCTTCGCCGAAGGGCGGGGTCTCTTTTAGGGAGGTAAAGAGACACTGAACCCGTTTCAACGGGTTCACATGGCATATTTTTGGCCAATCCCACGGTCTCGGATATCCCACGTTAAAACGGCTTTGTGCCACATGATACCCTCATGGGTGGGGTGCCTAAATACCATTCAGTCTGAAGTCGCACGACCGGCTGACCGGTTTAACTCTCTGCCTTCGGTCGGTGAGGAACCTGAACGAGGGTACTCCTAAGGGCGGAGTCTCATTCGGGGATGTAAACGACACTGAACCCGTTTATACGGGTTCACAGGGCATATTTTTGGCCGAGCGCACGGACTCTGAGATCCAACGTTAAACCGGCACCGTGCCACATGATGCCCTCGTCGGAAGGCGGGGTGACTAAATACTGTTCAGTCTGAAATCCGACGACCTCCTAGCAGGCTGATCGGTTGAACTATGTGCCTTCTGGCGAGGAGGAACCCGAACGATGCTACGGCGAAGGGCAGAGTCTATTTCGGGGAGGTAAACCGACCCTGAACCCGTTTATACGGGTTCAAAAGGTTTGTTTTTTTTTTTTTTTGCCGAGTCCACGGGCTCGGAGAACCCACGGGCTCGGAGATCCCACGTTAAACCCTCTTTGTGCGACATGATGCTCTAGTGGCGGTGGGGGACTAATTACTGTTCAATCTGTAGTCTGGAGTGAGGTCCGTCATGAGTCTGTCAATCAGTCGGAGCGAGCGAGTCAGTCAGTCGAGGCAGAGGCAAACAGAAACAGTGTTGCGTTCAGGCAAGGAATACTTAACTCGTTTGTTCATACTAACACTTTCTACTTCTCTGTATATATTCCTGTTTGTAATATATTTGTGTTATTCCATATCCGTGTTCGAGTTCTTCTTTATTGGTTCTACATTGGACTATCACCGTTGTACATGGAAGCGGTCCATAACACTTATGTATTTATGTATTGCCGAAAATACAAAATTAAACGCGTGGATCAAGCGCCACTAAAATTCGATTCTTCGATTGAAGCAAAATGCAAATTTTGGCTTCACTTTTATTTTCCTTGGAGCTAAATATACAACTGATGATTATGTAGATTGTGTGTGCGTTTAGTATTGTTCTTAGTCTGAATAATGGATGTCTGCTGTTTCCTTTCTTCTATGAAAACCGACGAGATGATTTTCAATTCGCTGTTGATTAGGATTTGTTATCTGCTAGCATTCTATAATTCAGAATTAACATAGATACTGATGATAACCGATCTGAAGAAGTTGATTAAGAATATAGCAACTGATTTCACTTATGTGACCTGAGGTTGTGAATTAAGACACGAGGCATTAATAAGTTGAAGAATATGAAGAAACATTGTCCTTGAGGTACATACATTTATCTTAAAACCTGAAGGTCATGACCTGCCATCAAAATATATACTGGCGAAGATCTTCGTTATTGAAAATTAATGAATGGTGGATATAATGCAAACGGACGATTGTTCATCACATTGTAATTTCACCGCCCTATATATATATATATATATATATATATATATATAATGACATCCACAGTCATACTATTTCTCTGTTTCCCAGCCCTTCAGTGTGGTTAGACGCCAGGTTGCCTCTAGTTAGGATCGAAAGTATCGTCAGGTAAAATGAGATTTTTAAAATAGTTTTCGTGTCTACCAGTTTGTTAAAAGAATCTTTATTTTTCAAGTATAAAATTATATATATATATATATATATATATATATATATATATATATATATATATATATATATATCCAGTTAAAATGTGAATCTTTTCATATTGTTAATTTAGATACCAATTTCTTAAAGGGGCCTTTTATTTATAAGCTACAAACTTTTATGTAAGAAACTGAACGAGCATGTAATTGATTAATGTGTTAAATTACATCCTTGCCTCTTTCGTTTTTACTTATTTGGAAAGTTGAATGCCATATTTCTATGCATCTTACGAAATAAAGGACACTACTTGTGTCTGTCCATCATGAAATATGCTGACATCTTTGTGTCATGACGTATATAATTTTTTCAGTGTGTTTAAATTCAGCAAGGGCAGATTCAATTGGTTTAAGTCCATAACCTTGTTTTTTTATTTTGTTGTTATTTCACAAAAAAGTGGAAGTATTCTGCTTTCGAAATCAAATTAATCGTTCACTCGCTAGAATTTTACTATTGCCCGATTTGACGCATTTGTATTGGTGGAAACTAATTATAATTTTGTAGCGATTTTTAAGATGTTTTCGTTTTAATATCCTAAAATAAATAATTACACACACACACACACACACATATATATATATATATATATATATATATATATATATGCACATATAAATATACATACATACATACATATATATATATATATATATATATATATATATATATATATATATATATATATATATATATATATATTCCGGTTAATATAATCATGGTGCATAAATCCCATAACTGGAAATATCTCTCTTTGAATGACGCACTATATGTAAATCATCTAACACCCAGTATTGCTCTAACTTTATTTACCAACAGAAATATTGTACGACCACTAATTGCAGCCATCTTCGTTTCGCAGTCCTTCGAACAAATGCTACTAAACTTCAATCGGAATCACACGACTACACCGTAAAAGACAACTGTGCAAAGTAATTAAGAAGTAACAATAAATTTCTTAAAAATGCTTAAAGAAGTGCCATTTCCTAACCCACACCGAAAAGAAGCAATTAAGAAAATCGTAAGTACAATAACAAGAAAGGAAAGGAAAAAATCAATAAAAATTCGTGAAATCTCCCTTGTCTGTAATATTGAACAAATTCAGAATATCATTTTCTTTTTAATTTTTCAAAAAAATACAATAAAAATTGAATTTATCGGATACCTTCTTCTTCTATGTGCTGTGCTCTTTCATGATATGCACCAAAATGGTACTCAATAATTCACTAGGCCTTGTAGTTCTTATTAAACTTTTATCTCATGATATAAACCAATATATTACTACTTAAAGAAACCTAAAAATATTTGTTTAAATATTTATACACAGAATCAGAACGACATCGTTGAAACTTTGAGGACAAATAATGAGAGAACCGTGTTTATTTAAGATGACTGTCAGAAAATAATGATGTCAAGTTGGATAGGAAATGACATCAAATAACACAACACGGTTATATAACTTCATGTCAGAAGAGGGAGAGAATGATAGGAAAACAAACATTACTAATATCTACAAAGGATAAAATGTTGTGGAGAGTCATGAGAGTCCATGGCCTGAAGGATACGGTCACAAAGAAGGAGGAGGTGGAGAAGAAGAAGAAGAAGAAGAAGAAGGGTATTACCCCATTTCTTCTACCTCATATATTTTTACATGGACTGACTGGAAATACCTTGCTTTGATGTTGTAACCTTCGACGGAGAAGAAAAAAAAAATAAAAATAAAAAAAAATAGAAAAAAACTGAATCAACAAAACGCGTGAGGTGACGTGAAAATACAGTCAAATTCCCGCTGGCAATATTCTATTTTGATAAGTGAATGTATTACTTAAATCGTTGAGCTTCTATTCAATAGTTACTGCAAGGCGTTTTCAATTAGATGTAGATGTTTTGAGTCAATCTGAATGTTTCGTTGTCATGATCTTCGAAATGCGTGCATGATATAAGAAAGACACCTATTTTAACATGTTAACGTATATATATATATATATATATATATATATATATATATGTATGTATTTATATATATATATATATATGTATATATATGTATGTATTTATATATATATATATGTATTTATATATATATATATATGTATTTATATATATGTATTTATATATATGTATTTATATATATATGTATTTATATATATATATATGTATTTATATATATATGTATTTATATATATATATGTATTTATATATATATATATATGTATTTATATATATATATGTATTTATATATATATGTATTTATATATATATATGTATTTATATATATATATATATGTATTTATATATATATATATATATATATATATATATGTGTATTTATATATATATATATATATATATATATATATATATATATATATATGTATTACATCGTTATACATTTATACGTCTAAAAATCTTTGAATTTTGCTTTTATCACTGCTTTATGACAGCTGTAACCTTTACGTTCCTCTCTCTTTGCAAATCCTTCCAGATATTTCAATTAAATCACTTTATTTCCTCTTAGACACTTCCAGAAATCCAAGATATAAATCCCTTAGCATAAAGAGCACTAATCTATATATATAAATATACACTAACTTAAAAATTGAATAAATTACGTTTTCGGGATGTGTTGTCCATTTTGCATGATAAAACGGAAACGAATGATTTTATCTGGAATTGTCATGATATGTTTTACGTGAGCAAAGTAAAGGATACACAAGTCTTAGTATTAGTATTGACGTATTTTTTAACGTCAAAAAACGACATTATTACGTCATTATTTTTGCAAAAAACTAATATAAGAAACAGCCCAAGATGCGAATTACAAATTGGAGATGTGACAATATGCAACAATTTTAATATATGTGAAGTCTTTTAACACGGGACGTAAAGTGTGTCATCGAAATAAGTAGAAGCACTGGTAGAGCGAAAGACAATTTCTAAAATATATGTAAAGTATTAAGAAACAGGATCATGTCAGAAATAAATTCTACTCAACAGCTATGTGTCATCAGTCCTCCTATAAGTAAATGCTAGACGATCTCCTCACGTAAAGAGATATAAATCTGGTTCAACAGAAGGATGATGAGAATAACATAGCCAGAGGATGTGAGTAATGTGGAAATTTTTAAGAAAATGCATTTATACTTAGCATCATAAAGGGACAGTTGAAATTTGTACGGCATATAATGGGGGATGAGAAATTAGAGCATTTGACACTCATAGGACGTATTAAAGTAAGAATAAACAGATGAAACCAGCGCATAAACTCTCTAAAAATATTGTATGAATTGTTAGAACTACAATGCTTATGAAAAATAGCAAAACAGAATTTACTAAAAGCTTCAAAGGACAGGAAACGGTGGAGAGTTATCATCGTCCACATCCTGA
Source organism: Acanthosepion lycidas (assembly GCA_963932145.1). NCBI lineage: Eukaryota > Metazoa > Mollusca > Cephalopoda > Sepiida > Sepiidae > Acanthosepion > Acanthosepion lycidas. Next base: position 86,485,702 of record OZ010591.1, on the reverse strand, counting down.
AGGGAAACAGCCCATAACCCCCACCAAAAAAAACACAGTAAAATTAAAATATAGATATGCGTGTGTAGTCTGAGTCAATATAATTTTTGATATTTGCTTTCGCTTTCACCTGGAAAAAGGATCATACTATTCTTCTCCTCTAAGCTAAGGATTAAATATGAAGATAGGCGAAGCTTGCTAGTCTGTGCTAGGAGATAGGCTATTAAATCATCTACCTTGAATGCTACACCATGGAAAAGACAACAGTTAAACATTTCATTCTGTTTGCCGTGAAGTAATCTAATTAAATGTTAATAAAAAAAAAATTAATATTAGGTTGGTGCAAAAATAACGACGTAATAATGTCGTTTTTTGACGTTAAAAATTCGTCAAAAAACGGCATTATTACGTCATTATTTTATGCACCAAACTAATAGTTGGAAAGCTATTAGCGACTAAATGCCCAAAGTGCTTGACATTTGAAACTTCGGTCACACGTTTTAAAACTTTTTGGGATATATCGAACTCACCAAATTAAATAAGAATAATATTATTTAATCATTAAACAAAAATAAAATCGGTTAGAGTAAGCAAGGTAAGAACGAGATTATGCACAAGGGGAAACAGATAAATCTGCAGTGTTGCTGTAACAGATTTCGTATATACGGAAATCCCGAACTTTTGCTACTATTTCTCATAATCTTTGAATAACAAGACCGAGGCTCAGGTGGGTCTTCATTCCCACCAATCATTACCTCTCCAACATGAGGTTACACAAGGATAGATATGAATTGCTCGGAAGATGAGATCAAATAGGGCCGGATATAAAAAATCCAGGAGTGTGAAAAGTACTAGAAATGTACGTAAGATAAGTGTGTGTTTTCCATGTTATTGCCGTCAAATCCTCTAGAAACCACGGAGTTGTGTTCTGTTTATGATGTGAACGCAATGAAAACTTCCAGATAGATTTTGATAGCTCTCTATGGATGCGAACTTAATGTTTCGGTCTGAAATACTATACCTGATAGACTTTGATAGCTCTGTATGATAGCGAACTTATAGTTATGGTCTGAAATACGAGGGTCACTATCAATAAAATGTGTAATTCTTTAGTTCTTTTTTGGTAAACAGTAACGTTTCCCTTGTAAGTATGTGAAATCCACATTGACATGAGCAACATGTGATAACTGGAAACGTTTACAGTTTCTGTTCGAACGTGACACTCAATTATTAAACCAGGGTGAAGCCAGCAAGTTACATTGTATTTCAAATCTGGTACCGATCAATCCATCTATTAACACAAAGTGAATTTCACAATGCGTCGCATGTCTGACGTTTGCCAAAATATATGACTAAATTTCTATAGAATCCTGGTTTATCCACCTAGTTCTATGTTCGAGTAGTGGTTTAGAATCGTGTTTCGAGGAAAATTACTGTTTTCAGCAGTAGGCTGGTCAGGTTGCGTCACTACGTTCGTTTACACTGCATATCTACGTCCAACATAAAAACAATGTGCCTTTTCTCTTTCTGAATATCAAATAAAATACTTTCTCAAGGGGTGAAAATATGTATCCGTGATGTTAAACTGTAAGCGTATGGTGTGAGCTGACTGCTTTTATTTTCCTTATTATGGAAATCGTACGGAATACTTCGCTCTAAAGGAAGGAAATGTAAGTGAAAGATAATTCACTTTTCTTTTTTTGTTTGCTCATTCATAGAATCATTAGATCAGTATTAATACCATAATATTAAATCTGAGACTCATATTTCTATGTAATAACAATCATCCGTCTGATAGAATCTGGAACCGATAGCTGTTCTAATTTACGTAATTACTGAATGGTAGATATTTACTAACAGGACATATATTTATAATTATATACTTATTTTAATGACGACAGGTGATCATATACTCGTTTCTCTTATTCAGCGTACACACTCGTATTATGTTTGAAAATTTTGCTTTGTTTTTATTATTCACACGCATACAAATGCATGCATATATATATATATATATATATATGTGTGTGTATATATATATATATATATATATATATATATATATATATATATATATATATATATATATATATTCGACTCTCTCAAGCAGATCAGTTCTTAGGAAACCGGCAGCCTGACAATAACACATGAGATTTGATTATTGTGCTGAAGATTTCGTGCAGGATCACCCACACATTTGAAGGGTCGAATACAGAGACCTGGTGCACTAATTGCTACAAGGTCCCCAAACGACCCTCCGCAAGTTTTGAATTCAGACTTGTCCTTTTCCTAGGCCTATTGCCATCCGTCTATAGAACCCATTCTGTCCTGCTATTTACCCATAGCTTGAGGGAGAAGAAGAGAATTCACACTTTTCCCAAGGGAATGTAATGGAATCGACTGGAATTCGAACTCGGCTCTCTGATTCCTCAATCCATTACTCCACCGTGCCTCTCTCTCCATCTCTCTCTCTCTCTCTCTCTCTCTCTCTCTCTATATATATATATATATATATATATATATATATATATATATATATGTGTGTGTGTGTGTGTGTGTGTGTGTGTGTGTGTGTTTGTTTGTTTATACCAACTTAAACTTCATTTTTTAATAGATACACGTATCTGAGTAGTGTTCCGTTCATTTATTAAAAAGAATATTAAATAATTTCGACTACCGGCTTGAATATTTGAGAAATTTCATTCAAGACGAATTTTCCCCCTTCGACAGGAATCGAAACTGCTTGTTACCGTATAAGCCAACGCGCCTTACTGCTTAGTCATGAAGGAAAAAATTAAGGTGATACAAATCTGTCAGATTAATTAAAGTAAAACACTTTAGAAATATATGTTTGTGTGTGTGTGTCTTGTTCTTGGGTTTGTGTGTCTGTGTTGTGCTTGGGTTTGTGTGTCTGCGTTGTGCTTGGGTTTGTGTTTCTGTCTGTGTATTTGCGTTTGTGTGTCTCTTTATATGTTTCGGTAAGGAAACAGATAAATATATATTTTTTTATATACAAGCATTTAATTTATACATTTTATCTTATTTTTACTTTTATGTAAATATTTGCTAATACAATGATTGTATTTTTTTTATTCTTAGGAAATTATTTGTTATAGCAACAGACCCAATCTCATTATTTTCTGGCATTGTGTATTGCCAATAAAACATCGATACCTGTTTAGGGACGTTGACTGTCGATAAATTTCCACTTCTGATCGGTTTTATGGAGACGCACAGAAATTCACTTGGCAACAATTTAAACTCGATTCCTTTCTTTCTTCTTTTTTTTTTTCTCACTGATTCTGCCGGTGTAACCACATTTATTTTCCAACAGTTTATCTTCATTGCTAAACTCAGAAAATACATTATGTCAGATATATTTTAGTAGTTTGCTCTCGAGAAAAGGAAAAATTCGGCTGCTTATGTTTGTCTGTAAACAAAGAAAACTTTATTTACATACTGGTTTATTTTTAACATTTTGTCGGTGTCTGAAATCACAGGTAAATATAATGTAATTATGGGGAAAAATATTTGACTTATATTCATTGATTTAATAGGCAGAAA
>OZ010591.1:86454659-86474659 GCA_963932145.1 Acanthosepion lycidas | reverse complement strand
TAATATAATGTGACCAGGTGTTGCATGTAAACATAAATAGGAATACAAGGTTTGTTTACCTACATACCCAAGTCAAAAAAAGCTGTCCAGATATTCTGACAGACAAAGCATAAAAGCAAAATAATATTTCTTACAAACTGAAGGATATACGCCGTAAATATAAAACGTCTAGATTCGGTTAATATATAGCTATATGAGTTGTATATTAAATAAGAGTTCCAAACTTTAACTAACCTAACAATTATAAAACAATCTACTATCTTAAATCAACGCTGGCCTAAAGTGAGCATCTCCATAGACAAAGGGTTAATGCAAAAGAGATGTGTATAATAAAAACACTCAACATTCTCTTCTGATCAAATATGAAAGAAGTAAGAAATATAAGTAAATGACGAAAACGCTCTCAGTGAAAGGGTTTAATATTTATCCCTAAATTATGACATTACAACTATGAAAGCATGATATATATATATATATATATATATATATATATATATATATATATATATATATATATATATATTGAACAATAAATAATATTAAAAAATTAAAATCTTCAGAGACACTGGGTTGCATATTAATATTTCTTTCTTTTTTATTATTATTTCATTTAGATTACTCGACTAGTTTCGGCCAACATGGCCATCTTCAGGAAGAAAAAAAAATTCTGCTTGCTGGTAGCAGTGAACTACAGAAATGAATGTCTTGACGGAGAAAATGAACTTTTGTCTGTAGTTTTGATTTCTTTTTTTTTCTTTTTTTAACATGAATTTTAGTCAGTCCTTGTGCTGGTCAAACAGTCTCTTTTAAGTTGTTATTTAAGAGCTGGATTGATTAATGCTGCTCGGAATTCCATTGGTCAGTTTGACAGTTTTATTGGTTCCTGGAAAGGGGGGGGGGTGTCTCTGTTATGCTTTTGTGTGTGTGTAACTTGGTTCTTATGGAGTGAGTATGATGTGTATAAGCGTGTATATTACAATGGGTGTCTGTTATCATTTAGCTCATTAGGGAGGGAGTTAATATGATGTGTGTAAGTGTGTATATTTATGTGAGTGCTTGTTTCAGTGTGAGGTTTCAACACCTCCGTAAGCATGTCTGACTTATTTGGATGAGAAATGTTGGTAGGCCATGGTTTGTGGGGTTATATATTAATACTATGGATATTGTTATATTTGTGATTGAGCCCATCTCTATAGTGGATTTTTAAACGTTGTATCCATTTATTTTCATGGAACTCTAAAATGTTTCTAATGTTATCCACTCTGAACTTTTCTATTCTCTCAATTATATTGAATTTGGCATGGGTTTTAAAATAGTGCTTTTATATGCGGAAATGTTGTTCTACAGGTAATAATCTTTAATCGGGAGTCGACTTAAGTCGATTGCGATAATTCGTAATTATGTAGTGAAAGGACCATTCAGATTTTCATACAAACATACATACACATACACAGATCATTTCTTATCGTATATATATATATATATATATATATATATATATATATATATATATATATGAAAAAGTGAACATTGAAGCCAATACTTAGAGGCGACATGTTTTTCATGCTAGATGCAATCGTTAGGCTTGACGAATGCATCTAGTGTTGACTTCAATGTTCACCTTTATATTTACACATAATCTGATATCTGATATTGAACACTTTATCCCATAAATATAGCACACTTTAAGAGTATATTTCTTCATATATATATATATATATATATATATATATATATATATATATATATATATATATCGAAACTATTACATTCACTTACGTGCTAATACCCTTGGGAAATATATGCATACTTCCCCACCACGGCTATGAATAAATAGCAAGGCACACCCGGTTCTATAGCTGTGGATAGCAACTCGTCTACCGCGGAAAGTAATGGCAACCTACTAAGAGAAGATTCTGCCTAGTCAGTCATTTATCGACATATATATGATCACCTAAGTGTGTATCACGCATGGCACATAATTGTCTTATATATATATATATATATATATATATATATATATATATATATATATAATGGATGGCCACTGGTAACCGAGTATGCCTGTCTGCTAGAACGGCTAACTAGTGCCCATTTCAGACACCTGTTCAGGCACATTTCTACTTATTTCAACCCCTATATATCTTACCTATGTTTTTTTTTTACTGCAACAATGCTGAGTGGAGCTCAACATGTCCACTACGTTCAAAGCCTCAATTTACGATGTATTGCCGTTTTTGTGCTAGCTCAACAATCGGCTGCGAAATAGTTCTGTCTACACCCATTTCACTAACAATCCCTTTGGTAGGTTTTGCAGATAATTGCCAAAGGTGTTGCACGCTTGGCTCGTCTCTAAAAGCGAAGAAGCACATTCGTATCCAATTGTCCACGGTGTTATTCCAACAGATACGTGTAATCGGAATTCGAACCTTTTAACCACCCGGACACTCGCAAATTGTTTAAAGATATGATGACGCGGACAGGTATGGTCAGGGAATCATGCACTAGGAGAGGAAACCTTTTTCAAAATAGCTTTACGGATGGACTTATTTTCAAGCACAAAACTTATATATATTTTGCTATAGCATGAACGCTGACAAATGGAATCAACCTACTTATATTAAAAAAACAAAACAAAACAAAACAATTTTACAAGTGTCATGGTTCAGGTTAGGTCCAAGGACGAACAACACGAACACAAGAGTAGAAATAACGAATGTATATTACACGAAATAATAATACAAGATGTGGAAAGTGTTAGTATGACTGTCAGTCTGGTTTGGAGTGAACTACTATCGGCTCAACTCGATTCGATATCAAGCCACCACCCACGAGGTTTGCATATGGCACAAGGCCGAGTTCTACGTGGGTATCCCGAGACCGTATGCTCGGCCAAAAAATGCCCTTAGAAACTGTAAAAACAGAATCGGGTTGGTCAACCTCCCTGAACGAGACTCTGCCCTTCGGTGGAGCCTCGTCCGGGTTCCTCTCTGCTCAGAGGCAGAGAGTTCGACCGTCAAGCCGAGAAGCTCGACTCGATTCGATCCTCTGAGTGTTAGGAAGAGTTCAATCTGTAGTTATAGGTAAGCACCCATTACAACAAGTTTAGTCAGTTATGAACTATACGTGATACACGCTTAGGCGATCGTGTATCTTTCGATACATTACTGACGAAGCAGATTTTGTCCCGTAGTAGGTTGCCAATTTTTTTCTGCGGTAGAAAGTCTACAGAACCTGGTCTGTCATGCTATTTATCCAAAGCTCCGATTCCTCAATCCGAGACGCTATCCATTACTCTACCGTGCCTCCTATGGAATGAGAACTCGGCTCTGTGATTCCTCAATCTGAGTCGCTATCCATTAATCCACTGAGCCTCGTTTTTACAAGTTAATTTTTCGAAATAGAAAAAAAAATATCATTTTCTGATTTATTCTGAAAATTTCGAAAGATTTATTTTGAAAATTGCGGTAATCATTTTCAACAAATGAGGCTGTTCAGCTCAATATCTTTGTCATTGCTTGCGGCCATAAGTACAAATTTAGCTATCAGTACCATGATGAAGCCTGTTGACGAGCTGAAAATATCGCCCATTAACCTACTATATTACTGACGTTAATAACACGTGGCCTTTTTAACCTATCGATTCGAAAAATGAAAGCCGTATCCTTGATCGTCGTAACCATGATGATAAGGCACACACATACACATATATATGTTCTTGTCCTGTTCCATTTGCTATTGTTGTCAAGTAAATTAAATATAAATTATAAGTATTTGTATCATAAATGTCGGATCAACAACAAAGATGACTGCAAATTGCTAGGAAGAAATGGATATTTCTGACTCTTGATTTCCTCGAGAGCCTTCAAATAAAACCAGAGGGATCAATTCAGTAATGTTAACGTTAATGCTGAAATTAAACCGTATTCATACCGAAAACATTTCGCTTATATTGACAGAAAAGTCAGCATTGCTCTCATCTATTTCGGTAAAGGCATTCTTAATTTAATTGAAGATTTTAAAAAACGATACGCGTCGGTAAGCATCGTTTTTATTAAAATGAACATTGGAACTAGATACATCACGGTAAACTTCTTTGAAATTTACTTGAACATTGGAAATTGATACGTCTTGGAAAAGATCTTTGTAATTAAATGCATCCGTGGAAATAGATACGTCATGGTAAAGATCTTTTTAATTTAACTGAACATTAGAAACAGAAACGTCTCGCAAGGATCTTTGTAATTTAATTGAACAGTGGTAACGTACATCTCGGTAAGGATCTTTATAATTAAATGCAACAGTGGAAACAGATACATCTAGGTTAGGATCTTTATAATCCAATTTAACAGTAGAAACATGGATCTCCGTAAGAATCTTTATAATTAAATGCAACAATGAAAACCGATACGTCTCGGTAAGGATCTTTATAATTTAATTGAAAAGTGTAAACGGATACATCTAGGTAAGGATATTTATAATCCAATTTAACAGTGGTAACATTGATCTCGGTAAGGATCTTTATAATTAAATGCAACAGAGGAAATAGATATGTCTCGGTAAAGATATTTGTAATTTAATTTAAGAGTATAAATAAATGCATTTTAGTAAGGATCTTTGTAATTTAATTGAACAAGGTGAACAGATACGTATCGTTAAGGATCCTTGTTATCTAATTTAATAGTTGAAATAATAAGGATCCAGAGATAGAATATCCTAGGCTTCCAGCACTCTTGCAAAACAATTATGTAATCTGGATTTTCTCTCTTATCCATCACATATAATTTTCCAAGGTTTTTTTAACTATATTATTGTTATCTGTCACGTTGATTATGTTGAAGACATTTGACAAGCTTTCGCATACTGTTCTTCTTCATAAGTTTAATATTTATAATCTTTCAATATTTTTATCAAATAACAAAAAGAAGATATTTTACATTAATACAGGGGTCCCACAAGCCTCCATCCTTGGACCTAATTTTTTTTTTAAATTTTGATCAACGTCGTTTCTGGTGCCATCAGTTCTCAGCTCGATATCTCTTCTGATGACGCAACAATTACTACTGTCTAAATAGTAAATCTGATCGATTTGATACGGTTAAATTGGCAGCTAATCTAAAAAAAATGACTAACATTTTTTGTAATCTAGAGCAAGAAATATCTTTTAATTTTAACGAATACAAGATGATTTTTTTCTCTGTTAATCTCCTGCCAGAATCCTTTCTACCTTCCATCAGAATGAGTGATGCTAACCTCCAGGGCAGTCACTCAATAAGACTTCTTGTGTTCACGTTCTCCGCTAACATATTAGTTCACTGTGTCGGATTAGACATTTTTTTTAATTCTAATTTAACTTCCAGCTTTGTAAGTCTACACTTTTTCAATCAGTTGAATATTGCTGCCTGATATAATTAGCGCTCCTGCTATATAATTGGAGATCTTCATAAAATCAAAAAAAAAAAATAATAATAATAAAATAAATAAATAAATCTGAGATGTGTGATGTTAGTCCTGACCTGGTATCAATGCTTTAGCCATTTTCGGACAGCAATAACGTAGCTTCTCTGTGTGTTTTCTCCAAATATTTTGATGATGATTGTTCTTTCCTCTATGCTAGGTGAATTTTATGAATTTAATCGTAGTTCTAGATTAACGGCCAGTTTACCGTCATATCAGGTTGGATCATCTGTTCTCGTACGATCACCGAACTAAAGCAACATTGAGCTTGGTCAGAACCTAGATGGTGGCAGCATGGGAATACGAGATGTTGTAAGCTTGAATGAGATACTGCGGTGTAATTTAACACCTCGATATTTGAAATCTGAGAATCAAGTTTCAATTCCAGGTGAGGTCGTTATATTCACTTACACACATATACACTTGGTTAAGTACATAAAATCAAGTCTTCTCCCTATAAATGCAATAGGTTAATTAGTAGGACATATATCAATAAAAGAATACCATTACCAAAAAAATTCTTACAGATCAAAAATATTTTCTTGCTTTAAATAACCTTCAAAATGCTTAAAAATTAAATTAATAATTGGATTGGCGACAAGTTATTATCATATTATAGTTGGCATGGCTAGCTGTAACCGTAAGTTCTATAGAGTTTCTCTTGAAATGATCTTCCAAGTTCTTGCTTTCTAGTCAAACGATGTTCAAAAATATAAATCTAATATCAATCGTTACGTTATATCTTCGTCATTCCTGCTCTTTTATTGTCCTCGCTCCTTAATATATTTTTTATATGCTTTCCCGCTCTGTAACGCCATTTTGATTTTATTGGCGTTGTTTCTTTGCTTGGGGTGGAAGGATCAAATAGTCTTGCTTTTCATATTTATTCCCTTCAGATTTTATACCAATTTGCTGACAACACTTCACCTTCAAAATATTTAAATGCTCTCAATACAATGCTTCACCTCATACACCTTGCTATATCGTTCCTTTTATCATACGTCCTTCTTTCTTTCGATTTCCTCGCTATCATCTTCCCAGCCTGTCCTTTCTTCCAACACAACCCAGCTTACCAAAACGTTCTTTAATTCTCTTCGATGGTTCTGAAGTAGTCTCCGTGTCTGTATCCCTGAGTACACTCCTACTTTCTTTGTCATCCTATCGACTGTGTCATCGATTTCCGACTCGCCTCGTAAAATCCGCTCCCATCTTGTCCGGTCAAACAGCCAGTAACTGCCTCTTTTCAAAACGAATGTATCAGATGATTTCTACTTAACCAGAAACTGTCTCCAATACAACGATTTCTCTTGTGGTAGGCGTTGATGTTCCTGTTGTTGTAAGGAATACGAATATTTCGAAAATTACAGTTAACATTTAACGGAGAATATATAGCGGGCAAATGACAGAAAACTGTGTATGACTCGTCGCCAATTTTGTACTAGGCAACTAATCTCTACGCATGTGTATATTTGTGCGTGGGTGTTACTTGGTGTGTCACTCATTTTGTGTTCGTGTGATCGTATCTGGAACACTTCTATTGATTTCGATGTCGTGGTTCTTCTCTGGTCTCATTCTTCGAAAACGTGATCTCGAATTTCACGTGTATTCTCGTTTGTTTCCTTTCAAATTGTAATTTCGTTTCCACGTCAGTTTTACATATTTATAATTGTAAAAAGTGGCTTAGGAAATAGAAAGACAATATTATTCGTTTCTACTATCATCGAAGCACAATGTCACAATTAATTATGTTATTAAGAATAAAAGCAACGACATTACTATAATTAATATTACTATCACTATCAACTGCGTCATCATCTATTATTGTCGAGCTCTATCCCAACCCTCCCTCTCTCTCTGTCTGTCTCTCTGTCTGTCTGTCTCTTTCTCTCTCTCTCTCTCTCTCTCTCTCTATCTATCTATCTATCTATATATATATATATATATATATATATATATATATATATATATATATATATAATGTCTTTATTTAAAAGTGCTCAGTATCAGTATAACGTACAGAATCTCCGTAAATTTAAAATTTTACCTGTGAGTTCAGCAGCGATTTGAAACTATTTGTTTCCTGAACGCTATCTTAGCGATGATCTGAAGATTGCGTGAAAGTAAGAGGCATGTTGCGCCAATCGTAGTTGAACTTTATGCCTAGATGGGTAGCCGTAAAACAGAAGTTGTAAAAGAAAGATTCTAAAACAAATTCTACCCACAGAATGCCCACAGAAAAGGAAACAAACCACAAAAAAAGAAAAACCAACCTAAAATATAATCACCAAAATTTAAAACTGGAATTAGGAAAGCAAATAAAGAGACAATAGTAATAATAGCAGTAATCAGCAGTTGGATGAAGTTCTCAATTGGCGCGAGACTCAGAGTGACGATTATATATATATATATACCTATCTCCAGCCTAATTTCTTATTTTATATTTATTAATATTTATTTAGTGCGGAAATACAAATTTCTATATATATTTTCTTTATTTGTCTTAATGAATTTCCTCAAAACATTTTCCTTCTTTTTAAGTATTTTATATATATATATATATGCAGTGTAACCCGGATATAAGATAGTTGTCGGGACCGGAGAAGAAGTCTCTTATATCCGGGTTTCTCATACATCCGGGTTTAGTCTATTTTGTTTAGGTAATTATGGCTCTAATTTGGGACCAGTGAAAATCTCTCTGATATCAGGGTTTCTCTTATATCTGGGTCTCATACCCGGGTTCCACTATATATATATATATATATATATATATATATATATATATATATATATATATATATATATATACACACATTGTGACCATGAGATCATGATTCGAATTTCACCATGGTCGATTTGTCAGTGAGGAGACTTCCTGATGTTATCGGACTAGAGGTGTCGATCCCAGCATGCGACACCTTTGGAAGGTGCTTGAAGACCATACCACGTTTTGATCCAAGCCTTGTGAGTGAACTTGCGTAACAGAACTCTTGGTTACTGTCGATAGCTGAGATCTAAACATGAAAATTGATGTAAAGGAAGGGGATTTATGCAGCTTGATTTGTTTTATTCATCGTTTTTCAATGTTGAAGTTTTGGATGAAGTTCTCAATTGGCGCGAGACTCAGAGTGACGATTATATATATATATATATATATATATATATATATATATATATATATATATATACCTATCCCCAGCCTAATTTCTTATTTTATATTTCTTATTATTTATTTATATGCAGAAATACAAATTTATGGCGAAAAGTGCCATAGCTGAGCGTTCTTTACGTTCGCTACGTTCGTGGTGGAGATTTTCATATAGAAAAAAATAAAATGTTATGTTAGAGCCGTTGTTGATAATGAAATAGACAATCTTATTATAAATGTTCAAGGTTACATAATTTGAGATATTGTAAAGATAATTCACATATCTAATATGATACCTGAAAAACATACGAAAACACTTAGATATTTCAAGTGAAATTCAGTTCCCTGGAAGTTTCTCAAAAAAGAACACATTGAGACCAGTTAATCTTGTTGACTATGTTTGCCGTAGTCTCTGAATATGGAATCCAGTGAAGTCCGTAATCTCTTCAATATCAGAGGTTGGCACTGTAGATTCTGAGAAAGTAGCGGCTGTTAATTCTTTAAGTCTTCGATATTAGGTTGGCAATGAAAATATTTTTGGAGAAAAAACAAAATGGCTGCCTTTATACATGTCGCATTGAATATGTTGAGCTTTCTGATTGGTTAACCCTTCTATTGGTGAACTATAAAATGAGTCAGCTCATTTTGTCTAGCTCATTAGTACTAAAAACTACCCAACAATTCCAACAAATCTCGCAGAAAATACGCCAATTTCTGGGAGGATCATGACATAGGAAGAAAAATGATGAAATATAGTGAAACAAAACTGTATGTGTACGCTTGAAACATACTCCAGACAAATATCCCTATATTCTCTTTTAAAATCATTTATGTGCTACAAACTTTTCTTCTGACACAATATATTACATTCTAGAAATATTCGAGGCCTGAATTATATTTTATATCAACAATGAACAACTGTGTTGATCTTTAGTGATCCCATTATGTATTGTGCTCGCGCTGAGATACTTGAAGAAAATTCACAGGGAATTGCACACCAGACTATCAGATGAATTTGGGACATCATACGATTGGTTCAGAAGGTGGAATATATTCATTGGATGCAAAAACGGGCCTCCAATGATGCACACGTCTGCTACCAATAATTGAACAGGTGACCAACAGGATGTTCTGATCTTTCAACCATTAAATGGCGTAATTGGCGAAAATTAAACAAGCCGACTTTATTAAAGACGGATAAAACAGCAAAATCCTTAACTGGCGAAAAGATTAACATTTTAGGCGAGGTAATACTTACAGTAACACCAAATGGAGTTACAAAAACTCTCAAAGCCTACGGATTGAAAACTTCAGATAACTTATTTGGAAGTGTTTGGATAGAAAAATTCAATCTTTGGGATTGCCCAATGAGTACATTTTGTCGAAAGATACAAAGTACAACGTCCAATTTGGTAAATCTAAAAAAGGAACTCAAACAACAATTTCCCCAGGTTTTTTTTCTGACAGCTTTGGGAAATGTACTAAAATGAAAGCTAAGTTCAAGGTGAAGGACGGTACACAACCTGTATTCAAAAAGAAACGGAATGTCCCTTTTGGTGCTATAGAGCAAATCAACAAAAGTTAGACTCGAACAAGCAGGTATTCTGTCAAAAATAGATTTCAGCGAGTGGACAGCAGCTACGGTCTAAGTAAAAAAGTAGTCCAATCAAATACGAGTATGCGCAGATTTTTCTAAAGTGCAAGATCACCACTATCCTCTCCCAAGCCGTGAAGAAATATTCAATAAACTCAATGGTGGAAAATTTTTTTCTAAAATTGACCTCTCGGACGCATACCTTCAGAGAGAGGTGGAAGAAGAAAGTTCCAATAGGCTCTGCATAAACACCCATAGAGGGTTGTACAAATACAATAGACTGGCTTTTGGGGTAAAGGTTGCGCCTGCAATTTTCCAGCAGGTCATGGACGCCATGGTGGGCGACCTTGACTACGCAACAGGCTATTTGGATGATATACTGGTTACTAGTAAAACTACGGCAGAGCACCGGAACCATATAATAAACGTATTCGAACAGATACAAGAATACGGATTTAAGGTTAAGGAGGCAAAGTGCGACTTTTTCTTACCAGAGATTAAATACTTAGGACACATTATAAATAAAGACCTGTCGTCGGCCGGATCCAGAAAGAGCCAACACGATCAGAAACATGCCGACCCCAGATAACGTTCAAGCGTTACAAAGCTTCCTCGGCCTAGCTAACTTTTACCATGGGTTCATTAAGAACATGCAAAATTTGAGAGGTCCTCTCAACAAACTCTTAAAAAAGGACAAACCATGGTCATGGAACCCGGAATGCCAAGACGCATTAGAGAAGATCAAGAAAACTCTTACTTCAGACCTCTCCCATTACGTGCGCAGGCTCGACATCATAGTCGCAAGTGATGCAGACTCGTACGGCATTGGTGCTTGCATTCTGCATAAACTGCCAGATGTTTCGAGGAAAGCTGTTGCTCACACATCAAGATCTCTACTTCCAGCTGAGAAACAATATTCCCAAAAAGAGAAAGAGGCTCTAGGGTTAATATTCGCTGTGACAAAGTTTCACAGATATCTACATGGTAGACGGTTCATACTGCATACGGACCATAAACCTCTAATTACAATTTTTGGTTCTAAAAATGTTCTGCCAGTCTATACTATAAAATAGCTGTGAAGAGCCGATCGATGTAATTTTGGATCACTTCGATCTCGACATGCCCCAAGTCTCTCCTGAAATGCGACGCTCAGGAAGGAAAAGGAAATTTACTCAACCGCTCGACGTAAATCCCAAGAGGAAAAAGTATTAACAGTTTTATTTTTTTCTCTCCTTTTCAAAAAGAAAACTCTTGGAAGAGGAGTA
Source organism: Acanthosepion lycidas (assembly GCA_963932145.1). Lineage (NCBI taxonomy): Eukaryota > Metazoa > Mollusca > Cephalopoda > Sepiida > Sepiidae > Acanthosepion > Acanthosepion lycidas. The sequence continues at coordinate 86,463,198 of OZ010591.1, read as the reverse complement.
TTGTGAGACCGGAACTAACTACACAATAGACTCTTCCAGGTTTATATTAAGTATGCGACACAACACTCTAGAGAGGGAGACAGATAGTCAGAGAGTCAGAGAGTGCCACGTACGACTACCAGTATTGGACACTAACATATAGTAAGCTCAGCTTACTCTATCTCTTTAACCCGTTGTTAATATATATTTCTAACATCTAATACTTCTCCCGTGTTTTCTTCTGTGGTCCCGACTTTGGCCCCACATCAAACAGCATCATGTTTCGATGTAACAAAGTCTTTATCCTTCAATTAATTTAAAGTATATTCATTAAAACAATTTTGAATTAATGCAGTTACTGATGTAACAGAAGTAGTCTGTATTTATTCAATCGAAATTAGCCGAGGACATAATGGGGTAAAACAGGCAACATGAAGACCTACTTCAGATCACAACTATTTTGGAGGTTTTGAAATTCAATTTGACAGTGTACTACAAGGGATGTAAAAGATGATACATTTATAAGGCAATTCTTAGGTTTGATGAATATTGGTTGAAAGATTAATGAAAAATTAGAAAGGTATCTGTAAAAATCGCTATTTTTTGCAATTTACGTGGGTTTTCACTAAATAGGTCAACTCAAACATCAGGTTAAATGACTATTAAACAATTGACTTGTGTTGGCTACAATTGAGTGAGGAGTGTATCAGATTGATTGAAAATTTAAGGAATTTTTTTATTTTAAATTTTGTGTTGAAATCGATTTAAGTCTATTTTCTTTTTTTGCGGTTTTTCGCTAAACCTCAGTATGATTTTCCTCAGTTGCCACCCACCCAGTGCACTCCACCCAAATTCAGAGACGCAACTGAGAGGTTATAAATAAACGTGTTACAAACTACTCGAGAGAAATTTACACACTTATTATGGGTTAATTAGTTAAACTTCTAATAATAAACCATTATTATCTCCGTACATAAAATAAAATTTCGTAAAAATATATTTAAATTTTGGCATTATAAAACCCATACAGATTGATATGCCGATAAACAAAAATAAATAATAAACCAAAGACATAAAAACATGGTTAAATTTGGTTTCACTGTTGCTGTGCAGATTTTAACATACCTTTATAACATAACTTATATATATGCCCATATTAGCCGTGTGATGATATAATCTATTCTAAATGTATAACGTTTGAAATTCCATTTCAAACTTTAGAATTTAATAATATAAACACTCTACTAATCATCTCCCTAGCTTAAAACATATTTCCGTTGCATGTTTAAAGATGGCGAAAGTTAAACGCAATATTACACACAATTTAAATTCCTTTCCAACTTTCCTACCGATAGCCAAGGAAATATTTAATGACAGAATAGACTCATCAAATGGCTTCACCCTCATTATTTGCCTGTTTTTTACAGCTTTTAAACGAACATATGATTCATAAAATCGTTTAAAGAAATGTGTTAGGTTTTATATTAACCTGGTAAGTTAGCTACATTCGTTTGCAAATAAACTTCCGCCATTTTCTATTTGCCGATATTTTCAACAGAAGGGCGATTCCTTTTTTCATCACATACAGCAACAACACTGCAAAAGGATAAGATTGTGATCAGATGAAAAGGAACACAAACAATGAACTCAAATGTCTAAACAGCTTTTGAAAGTTAATAGCTCTATTCATAAACCGCTGATATTTGTAAATAAATCACTAAATGACATTAAAGGTTTAATTTCTTCAGTTTCATTATTTCACATATTGTTATACTCATCTTTGATGATTTTATCAGAATATTTCACTTGATATATTCGGACTTTCTTTCTTTATACATTTCTACTTGCAGTCTTCTGGTTTGGTTCTCAGATGATATATTTTACTCGGTTATTATCTATATTTCCATATGTGTGTGTATGTGTGTTATTTGCTTGCTTTTTCCTCCGTTTCTATCTCTCCAGCTATCTATATATCACTTCTATAGTACCCTATCTCTGTGTATTGCTTTTATTGATTCTTTCTCTGATCTTTAAATAATTCTACCTTTCGTCCTCAATTTCTATATTTCTTTTTTAGTCATGGTCATCATTATCTTTCTATTTCCATGTCTCTATCTCCATTTACATACTTTCTTTTTTTCCCTTATTTCTTTTATTACTTCTCTCTTTCTCCACACTTGCTTCACAGTTTCATTTATTCTTGCTTTCAATTTCTCTATTTATATCTCAATTTCTCTGATTCTTTCTTTTTTTCTTTGTCCTAAACTTTTTATCAGTTTCGATTTTTCTTTCCTTCATTTCCTATTTCTGTCTATATTTCTGAAATGAAATATTATGTACACTATCTACATTTTTCTGACTATCATCCTCATCTTTGTTGCTATATTTGTCACAACGATTCGGCTGTTGTATGTTCCGGCATTCTTTAGGTAGTTCGAATGTCGAACTGAACCTTTTATTTCGCTCACTGGCGTAGAACGTTCTAGTTCCACGTGCGATGTCTAATGGATGTTAATTATCAGTTATCTCCTGTTCATTCCCCTCTCCAAGTTCTCCACCCACTGAAACAGGTATTGGAATTACACTATTGGGGACCTGTCACTGGATCTAACCAACGCCTTCATCCACTGTGACATCTGTCCTTGAGGACAAATTCCTATGAATTTCTGAGAGAAATATAGACAGATACAGAGCTGTACTAAAAACAAGAAATAGACGAGATATCTCTAGATTTATTTTAATGAAAACATTCTATTCAGATAGATTAAATAAAGTATTCATTTCAGAATTTCCGGGTCGACATACATTTGAGGAATGCTAGATTGTACATCTACCAAACTTTTGTGATAACAACAACGATGGGGATTTTAGTTTATAATATTTTTTAAGCATTTCTCGCAAAGCAAGGCAGGAGGGTCACTAGCACGCAAGGGGTTACAGAGTGTGGGAGCAAGTGTAAAGAGACGTAATTGAGGAAAGGAGAAATAGAAGGGCGGGTAATTAGATCAAGACACCAGAAGATGTCGATTGACATTACATTTGAATATTTGAAAACTATAACTTTCAGGGAACAATTATGAGGAAGGGAGTTTCACAGACGGGAAGTGCGAGATATGAAGCTATTGGAATAGAAGAGACAGCTACATTTAACCGTTTCAACAGTGAAGGTTTTGGACCGAGATGCCAACCTAGTAACATGTTTAAATTCATGCGGTCTAGTAAGAAGCGAAAATAGATAGTCGGAGTATTTACCGTGAATGTACTTGTAGAAAAGACAGGGGGAAGCAACGTTACGACTGTGTGATAAATTATTTAACCTGTTATTCTTAACATTTCTTAAATATATATTTTATTTTTAATGCACTTTATCTGTTAAGATACGTCATATTCATTTGACTTCAGCCAACATCGACTTAACATTTTCTTTTTTTGCTAGGTTATATTTATTTATTTATTTTTAAGCTTAGCGCCCCGAGCAAAGCATGAAGCCACTAGGATGCAGGGGGGTTGCGGAAGATTTGTAACAAGAGCAGATAGGAGTGATAGAAGAAAGGATGAAGGGAAGGATAGTGTTCAGATCAAGGTAACTGTCGATTGATATTACATTTGAATAGTTGGAGATTATAGCTATCAGGGAAACAGTAATTGGGAAGGGTGTCCACAGGCGAGAGGTGCGAGGTATGAAGCTATTGGAGTAGAAGAGACGGCTACATTTTCTACAGTGTAAGGGTGAGAGCGGGATGCCAGCCTCGTAAGGCGCTTGTATTCATGGAGACTGGGGACCAGGGAAAGCAGCTCATCGGAGCAATTGCCATGAAAGTATTTGTAGAAGAGACAGAGAGAGGCGACGGCACGTCTGTGAGATAGTGGCTGCGGGCGAGACGCCAGTTCAGGGCCAATCACATTACATATCCGTCTCTGGATCTTGTCAAGAACTCAGAGGTAAACAGAAGGTGCCCAAGACCATATATGGCAGCAATACTCCATGCAAGGGGGAATGGTCGTTTTGTCTATTTGAAGTATCGATTCAGGGGAGAAAAAATTACTGGCGTGGCACAGAGAGCCAACTTTCCTCGCGGTGGACGATGCAATTGACTCAATGTATTTGTTCCATCTCAGGTCAGCAGTCAACGTGAGACCGAGCAGACGCAGGGAGTCGCTCTCAAGAAGTTGACTATCAGATATTCTAATGGGGGGGGCAGGTAAGGATCTCTATGGTGGTTGATGGAGAGTTGTTTAGTTTTTGAGGCGTTAAATTTGACCATCCAATTGTTTCCCCAGTTAACAACCGATTGGAGGTCCATTTCAAGACGCGCAGCCTGGTTAGTTTTTGACCGCGACACTAGATTTGTTTTTGAGGCAGGAGTAAATTGTAGTGTCGTCCGCGAAGATGCCAACTTGGGAACCTATGTCGGCAGGAAGGTCGTTGAAAATAAGGAAAAGTGTGGGGCCAAGGATGGAGCCTTGTGGAACACCTGCGTTCGTGGGATAGGAACTGGAGGAGAAACCGTTGAGAACGTCCTTCAATTCTCGGTTTGACAGGAATGATTGTATTAAATCAAACAGTCGACCAGTAATACCGTAATCCTGGAGCTTACGAAGAAGGCCGGCATGCCAAACCCTATCAAACGCTTTGGATATGTCTAGGGCCACGGCACGAGCCTCACGGTTATTTTGAAGTCCTTGGTAGACGGTTTCAGTGATGGCCCTAAGCACGTCAGCTGTAGAACGGGCGTAGCTGAAACCGTATTGCTTGTCTGAGAGAAGGTCGTGTTTGGTAAGGTGGTTAACAACTTCTGCGTTGATTAGGGCTTCGAAGACTTTGCCGAAGAGGTTGCTCGTGCCTCTGCTTTTAATATAGCAGAAGTGTTACTATAATAACAGAGTAAATTACAGCTAATGAAAATAAATAAGTTAACGTCAAACGACAAGAAATTAACCGAAATTAAAATCATAAGACAAGATATAAGAGTGTTTTATGAATCGGGCAAACCAATATGAAAAATATCAATACAAATAATTAGAAGGCAAATATTGAAGAAAAAAGGTTAAAATCCCAAAGAACGTTATTATTTATGTATATTAATTAATTTTGCTTTGTTCTTTCGATGACACCGTTTATTTTCCTCTTTTATTATATGTTTAATTATCTTTAATTCATTGGGTGGCAATTTTTATCTTGTCTTTCACTCAAATTTATTCCAACATTTCGCTGCTTAACGTAAGTTCCTGGATGTTTATTCTTTTGATGATAATTTCTGACCAAATCCATTTTAAATAATTAAGCTTTGAGTATTTTAATGATTTTATGGACACATTTTATTACACAACTCTATCAGGTGATCTGAGAAAAATGACGACTCTCCAAGTATTAATATACTCTCTAGTAATAAACACGACAATGTATTATTTCTTAATAAATTTTAATGTTTAGTTATCTTACCTCCATTTGATCTTCACTGGCTGAATCACAGTGGAATTTCTTTTCTTTTTTCTTATATTTATCCATAGACATTCAAAACGTGGACAATCAAGGTTCTCAAAAAAATTCCATCTCTCGTGGCACTTAGCGTTTTATCATTTGTCAAGCATCCCGCCTCACGTTCCTCCATCCAAAGGGATATACTCTTGGATTGCTACCTTCTTATATTTCTCTTTCCCTCTCTATACCCTGTGAGTCTTAAGTGTTCCAGGTGAACCCTCGTCATTATACATGCAAGAAATTTCATGTCTCATTCTGATTCTAAGTATAAGTGTTCTAAGATTTCATTGTTGTTTGGAAAATTCAATATCTTTCTGTAGACCTATATTTCTAAACATAGTTCGACATTCCAACCACCTGAAGAAGGCCGAAGCCTACAATGGCCGAAACATTGTAATAAATATAGCAACAATTTTTTCGGTTTCCTCCACATCTATTAAGAGATTGTCTATTATACATTGCCATCACAAAAGTTCAACATCTAATGTTACAGTTATCTTAACGTTTTTTTTTTCTGGCGTAACTTATTACTTTGTCTGTTTCTTTTTTTCCGTTACTTTTTCCATTGCTGTTATATATATATATATATATATATATATAAACTGACATATACTTTATCTATTTTTGACATTTTACTTTCTTATTTACAAGTTTGTTTTTCTATTTTCTTCTGTCTATATTTCTGACATGAGATGAAATGATGTACATTATTTACATCTGTTGTACGCTCCGGCCTTCTTCAGTTGGTTGCAATGTCGAACGGAACCCTTTATTTCGCTCACTGGGGTAGACTGTTCTAGTTCCATGTTTGATGGATGTCAGTTATCAGTTATCTCTTGCTAATTACTCTCTGAAAGTTCTCCACTGCCTTAACCGTGTATTGAACTCACACTCTTATGGTCCTCTCACTGGATCTAACCAACGACTTTATCCACTGTGCCATATATCAATCTGTGTATGAATTTCCGGGTATTATAAACCTAATGTCTTCAGCATCCATTTTTACCAGTGCTCATATTGCAATTTTGCTGTTACCATTTTATGTTTTTACCAGAGCTCATATTCTATTTTTTTGTTTTTAATCCTTCTTTCATTCGTGTCGTCCTTTTTGCTTATGTATTTATTTGCTTATTTCCATATCTTTATTTGTTTTTCTTTTTATTTCTTCGTCTTGTATAATCATCTTTATTTCAAGAAATCCTAGTGCTGTAATCCGAAGCAGCATGAAAATTGGAATCGTTGATCCGAGTTAAAATTCCGACAGTGTCCTTCGCATTTTCTCTCAAATTATGTCATCGACATAAATATGAATTCCTCTCTTCTCCAAGCTATTGGTCAAATAATATGAAAGCTTGCTCGGCCTCTCTTCGGTGAAAAGGCAGTGTAAAAGTAAAATCATTAATCAAAAATGTATCAAATGGTACGCAAACTACTCCACTCTGTTTCCTTGAGATTTCATTCGAATTTTTCGAACATCGCGCTAGCGTGAAATAAAAGAAGAATAGCGATAAAAAAAGAAGCTCCTTTCCAATATTCCTCTGCAGCCATTGTTTAACGCCCGAGTCATCTCCAGTTGTCATCTCCAGTTACCAGCGCGTATGAACAGAGTAACGAGAAGATTAGTCAGACCTTCACCAGGTTTCATTAAAAGTAACGACGCATTCTTCGAGGAGGAATAGCTGTGTCTGTAAAACTGATATTTATACAAGTTGTTTTGAATCAAACAAAGGGCTACTAAATAGGTCGTTTTAACCAGAACAAACAACGTACTTCACAATATCTTCATTGATAAATATGGAAAATTAATTAGAAAGCGGACTGAAAATATGTCATGTCATTTTCTTCTCATAAAGTCATTCAATATTTCTCTTGAAATATATAAAAAAAATCACTCACGCCTTTTAAAACTTTCTTTATACTATCATTACTTTCAGATTCAGATATGAATGAAAGAAAAAAAAAGATAAAATCAGTGTATAATAGAATAAATATCTCAAGAGAAAATATGAAAAAAATAACGACTTTTAAAAGCAACTTGGGCTTAGGTTATTCTCCAGTCTTCTTAATTTTTGCTCTTTTTTAAAAATTTATTTCATCCCAACCAAAGTATTAAATCCACTACGACACACATGCTTACTGAATGTGGAAGAATTAGAAATAGAAACATTACTAGTGAGTGGGAAGTGAGAAGAGAAACCAAGATGTCAGTAGATAGCGATTTATATAGCATTTAAAATTTTGCAGATTAAAGTTGGTTGGAAAGCATAGAGACGAGAAAGAGTTCTACAAGCGACCATTGATACTGTTAGCATCTTGCTAGCTCAAATATAAGTTGATTAGATATCGACGCTAGTCTATTACTGCACTTAAATTCATGGAGTCTAGGTACCTTAGCGAAGAGATCATCCGAACATTTTCTATAAAATTATTTATAGGAAAAATACAGGGAGGCCAAATTACGACAGTGGAAAATTGACTGAAGCCGTGCTGCCAGATAATGACCAATAATATTGCTGATTTTGTTTTGTTTTTTTTTTTGTTTTTTTGGTGGGGGGATTTTATCAAAGAGCTCAAGCAGAGGAAATTGTCTATATGTGACAAGAATATTCTAAGCATGTGCGAACGGTTGACTTATAGATATTTGTGCTAGATTCTGGAGAGAAAGATTGTGGCACAATACAATGAACCAAACTTTTTAATAGCTGACCAGGCAATGGGTTCAATATATTCCAATTCATATCAGCTGAGAGCGTTAGCCGAAGAAGGTGGACTGAGTCACTTTCTCGCAGTTTAGCATCAGCCTTGCCGATTGAAGGCAGAAAGGGGTCTTTCAGATGATTATTGGGGAAAAGCTGAGTTTTAGAGGCAGAAAAATTAACAGGCCATATAATTTCCCCATTTAACAAGTGACGATGTCCTTTTGGACATCGACTGCTATTTTGACCATATGAGACTGATTAGCCTTTATTATCGAGACAGTAGTAAATAGTCATCGTAAATAGTTGTAAATGTCATCGGAAAGGTCATTAAGGAAAATGAAAGGCAAAAAGAGGACCAAGAGTGGAGCCCTTCGCTCCC
>OZ010591.1:86442159-86444659 GCA_963932145.1 Acanthosepion lycidas | reverse complement strand
AAGAGGAAGAAGAAGGCGAAGAAGGCGAAGAGGAAGAAGAAGGCGAAGAAGGCGAGGAAGGCGAAGAAGAAGAAGAAGGCGAAGAAGAAGAAGAAGAAGGCGAAGAAGAAGGCGAAGAAGAAGGCGAAGAAGAAGAAGAAGAAGGCGAAGAAGAAGAAGAAGTAGAAGGCGAAGAAGAAGAAGAAGAAGAAGAAGAAGAAATCCTTTTTAATTGAAAACAACTTTCTACTCCAAATTTGGAGACTTTCTTGAATCGCTCTTTTTCCTCGACTACTATGTCACTCTTGAACTCATGACATATATTATCTCTTTCTTAGCTATTTTATAAACTTTTTTCCCGCCAAATCAATCAATTCTTTCCTACCCGCAATTTTCCAACACTCCTTTCTACATTTTCCTATCTGTTTATACGCTGTTTTCACTTTCTTCCCGCCTTGCCTCCGTTATTCTCGATTTATCACATCCTTTCCGCTCCTAAATCCTTTCTTACTTTCATAATTTTTCACTAGCCTACTTCCTTCTCGTGGCATTCCTCACTTCCCCTCTCGTTTCTATGAAAAGTTTTCCTCAACAAATCCTTCAAATCTTTTTTTTCTTATTTTCACTTATCCGACTTGCTTATTTTTTTTTCTTCTTCTTCTTCCTCACACATCACCGCCAAGTTTACTTCGTTCCCGGCCTCCCTACGATTCACTTCCTCTCAACACACTTTTCTCTTCTCGATATTCTATTTATTTTATTGATTAATTCACGCAACGGAGAATAACAGTAAAACGGATCAGGCCTCTCCTGACTGCGAATAGCAGACGCTTTTAAAGCCTGAGTATCGGCTGAGTCCATTAAGCAAGGTGTGCTCTTAATGTTCAGAAGTCGCTTTTAATGTGCGGATATACCAAGTTGTTCTCTCACACATCTTCTGTTTCTTCTCTCGTGGTTGGCGCATCTTTGAAAATCGGTATCAAATAAGAAAGGGAAGACAAAAAAAAAAAAGAAACAAACAACTAACTATAACAATAAAAAAAGACGTTAGAAATAATTGTATATGATAAGCCAACACAGCTGCGTCGTTTGTCAATAGCGCCTTCTTATTATTTCAGAGCCGGAACGCATATACTAGTGTTAAACAAATGAAGTCACGATCCAGTGTTGAGAACGGTATTGCATTTTGTTAGCGATGCATTAAAACTGACATTTTACTTATTTTCTTACATTAGTTGTAATGTTTATTACTTCAAGCGTTATTTTAATATTCGTCGGTATTTTAGTAGAAATTTTTGTTTTGTTTTACATTTAACAGTATGTATTTCATCTACAAGCCTGTGCCCTCGAGAAAACTTAATAAATAAAATATGCTTTCCAGCATGATTTGAACGAGCGTCTTCGTTCGAAGAACCACAGTTTCATCGCTCGTGTTTTAGACTGATTGGCTACTTAGAGCCACACTGACTAAATTTGGTCTAAATTATATATTTTATTTTTTTATTTGCAAAAACCTGACGAATCATATGGTCGTTTCTCTTACGACGGGGAACGCAGGTTCGAATCCTACCAGACTGAATATTTACTTTTTTCTCGAATGCGCTGGATGGTAAAAGAAATAATCTTTATTTAAAAAAAACAAAATAAAACAGGGGTGACCTTCGCAAATACGGGTATCCACTAAAAATAACATTTGATGTATTAAAAGATATGTCGATTAGAAATAAAAAAATGTATTAATTATTTAGACATTATTTTATATCTAATATACTTCGGTCAATAAATGCAAAATGTCACATAAACTTTGTTTAAATCTATATCCACCAAACAAAGTTGTAAAACCACTAAAACGCAAGAGGTTACAGGTGTGAAAGAATTATTAACATAAACGTTAATAATGATCAAAAAGAGTAATCAGGAGAACAGTAGATAGCTATTGTCATTGCATTTATATTTTTGAAGATTAAAGTTGCCTGGAATGCATGGATCCGCGTGTAGTTCCACAATCGAGAAGTGTGAGAAAATAAACTGTTAATATTGAACTTACGACTATATCTAGCCAGCTGAATCTTAAATTGATGAGTTCTCGACGCCAGTTAATTATTGCGCTTTAAAGTCCTTCAAAGAAATTGCATATGTTGCATTTCGACAATATACACATTACTAAAATACGAAATTCAATCAATAATTTAGGGATAATTTGTATTTAATATATTAAATATATATATATATATATATATATATATATATATAAAATTAATAAATATCGAATAATATCAATCATTTAATTCTGATCACAAAGAAAATTATTTTTTTATTATTTTCAACGTTATTTTTTAGTGGATATCCATATTTGAGTAGACGGTACATTTTATATAAACAAAATTTTATTTATCTACCGAAGAGAACATTAGAATAATCCGATTAAAACAAAACCCTTCCGGCAAGGTTCAACACAAGGTTTAATCCGCCGGGATTTAGAATGTTCGGCAAAGAAGAGCTTCACAAACATGCAGGGTTC
>OZ010591.1:86434659-86439659 GCA_963932145.1 Acanthosepion lycidas | reverse complement strand
TCGCGTTACTTTAAAGGGCATATTTGGGAGGTTATGGTTTCATGTAAATCTAAATGTCTAAACAATCTACGAAGAATTTAATTCGAAGTTCGTTGGAGTTTTGGGTATTTTCTATGAAACAGTCGATTGGAAAAACTCATAGACAGTACATTGAAAGAGTAATCCATTTTATATTTTGTAATCTTTTTTTTCTAAACTTTTGTCTTATTGGTTGTTAAGTTGACATCTATTCGTTTGATTTTCGTTCATTAAATAAACTCGTGGTTGATTTTAGGTACCCAATTATCAACGGTTATTCCAATTTAAATAATTTATCATCAATAATGGGGTAGTATATTTCAATTTGAATTAAATTACCAGTTTAAACTTTACCTCTGTGCTATTTAAAACTCACCTCCAATTGGAGAATATTAGAGGAGAGATTTGGATAAAATGTCACTAGGAGAAATTTAGGTCCTTCTTTTACAATCTTTTATATATCAATACTCATATACACTTCTACACATGTCCTAAACCCCTATCTATATCCACATACCTATGTCTCACTATATACCTATGAGTTCTTATATACACCTGCACACACATCCACAGCAAAAACTATATGTATATTCCCATATTTACACATATACTCCTGCAGAGAAACACATACCCACATATCTACATACATATCTCCACATAAACTTATACTTACGTCTATACATATACACACATAAAATCACCTTCTTATCAATATACATCCATGTACATACACACATATATATTTACACGCATATATGTATACACATATACACATACACACACATATCTATGCATACACACACATATCTATGCATACATACATACAAACATACATATACCTACACACACATACATGCATATACATACATAATATTCAGCATATCTACATACACATATGCGTTAATCTGCACGTATACATATATACACGCGTACATGTCTCTATCCTCATGTCCACCCATACACCCACTTATGCCTGCATTCGAAGACTATATCAGTATTTAATTACATTATGGATATCCAAATCGTATAATTATCCATATCTTTTCACATATATTACCCTCTCTCTCTCATATCTATGGCAAAACATATAGGCACCCATCTAATTGTACACCCCCACACTCACATAAAAAAACAACAAAAAAACAAACCTGGTTTGCCTCTTTTTCCATATAAAAACATATACATGTACATATCAACATATATAACTTAGCATCAGTGTTCAAGTACATTACCATAGTTGTATACATATAGTCATGTGTTGGCGCTCATGCGTGCATAGTAATATTTCGAAAAACAAAGGGAACAAAAATCATTCAATATTGTTCTTCCTATATAATTATTTCTCAATGTATTTGCTTAGGTTTAGGTTGTTTTTGTGCCGGGATATAAAAACTAGTTCATTGTGTCTATTTAGTAATATGTCTGGATCTTTGTTTGATTATGAAGATTTTCTCCTTTATGCATAAGTTGCATCTGTCTCTGAAGTTTTTTTGAGTTCTGGCTCTTGATTTTTTTATCCACTTTATTTGTGGGGTTAGGCCACTCTCCAACAAATCCCAATAATGTTTTGATAATGCCGTTTGATTCTTTTTACACTTATTTTTGAAGGACTGGCGATGGTTGTATAGTCGGTGTTTCCAATTTCTTGCCGATATTCCTAAGTATATCATTTTCTCCTCAACCTATTCTTTGGGGAAAATTGTTGCTTCATATATTGTGTTCTCTGCCATGCATATTCCTTCAACTGGGCACTCTGATCCTGTCCTGCAGTTGCATGTTGATTTTTCCATTCGGGTTGTATCCTGATTTTGTCTTAGATTATCATGAAGGTCTCTCAAGATTTTACTATTGTGTGAGCTAATAATTCTTTCCATATTATCCATGCAAGAATAGCTAATCTTTAGATTTATATTGTTGAATATCTTTTTTAGAGATGCATTTTTGCTAAAGAGTTTTTTCTATCAGTTTTATGAAGTATTTACCTATATTAATATTGGAGAGGTTACAAAAAGGTGGGTTGAACCATATAATTTTCCTTTTCCTATTTTTGGGTTTAGTGGGTTTTTTATTTACTGACTTATCTATGTAATTTAGTGTCTGTTTGAAGTTACTTTTTAATAGGGCTTTATTGTATTCCGATTTATTCTGGTTAAAAATAGTTTTACTGGAGGAGAGTTTATTTATTCTTGCATTTACTGTATTTGGAATTTGTTTAATTATTGATTTCGGGTGATTGGAGTGGATACTTATATATATATGGGTGATTGGTTTTATTTTTGGAAGGGTTTATATGTGTTATTGTTCAGATTAAATGTAACGTCTAGGAAGTTTACTATTTTTAAGTTGGAAGAAATCTCGATTTTAAAGCCTAGAAATTTGAAGGCCATAATTATTTTCTTTTGTAGTTGTGATGTTAACGGACGATTGGTATCAGGTACAGCAACTAACCCGTCATCTCTGTATAGTCCTATATTTTGAGGGTCAAGGAATCTACTTAGGATATCTAAAAATGTATATACCTATTAGGTCAGCTATTTGAGCTGAATCAAATGATCCTATTTGGACATCGAAGTTGTCTCTGCCTTTTTTAATCCAAGTAGTGTTGTTAAGTTTTAGTATGGACTGTCTAGAGTCCATTATGATTTTTATTTCTTCGTCAGTAATGTCAGTGTGGATTTTGGCAAAACTTAAACTATTTTCTAATAATTATTTAGAGATTTATGGGTAGCAATCGATAATATCAAGTTGTATGAAAGTAGTTTTATTTTTATGCTTTATTTTTTGGAACCAGTTAATCGTGTCCGATGAATCTTTCTAAAGGTTTAACGGGTATTTTGTCAATATAGATGTGTTTACTCTTTTTAGGATGTTTTTAGAAATTATTCCTAACTCTGGTTTGGAGGGATTTATTAGTCTGGACTGTAGATTATTCTGAAAGTTAGGTTTATGGTCTTTAAAAAGTAGGTAGACGTCTTTTAGATGAGTTGTACCCATTCTATCAGCAGTATTATATTTAAATGCTAATTTCGCAGTTTCTTTGTGTATGGAGGATATGTGTTTAGAATTGTTGTATTTCTTATGAGAACCAGAAATTTTATTCTGAATTAGATGGTTGCATTCCAAGGGATTAATTTTAGATTTGTCAGCTCTGATCCATAGTTTTTTTTTTAATTTTTGATATTTGTAACGTCTTTTATAAGTTTGGATTTGAATGGGTTGCATTTCTACTGGAAGGATATTTTCTTGATTAACTCAATTAAATATTGTTCAAAAGGTTCTAATAATTTATTGTTTGGTGGAGTGTTTTGAGATTTAAAGTAAAATGCGTCATTAAGCTTAGTGGGTTTGTTATGGGAATTAAGGTGGAAGTGAATCTTCCACCTCATTCTTTTGATGACGTCAATGATTTTTTCCGTCAAAGACACGGTGAAGGATTAATTGGTAGGGTAAGGAATGTTCTTGACTGAGTAGTCCGGTGTAAATTTATCCATTTTAGGTTGGAAGTTTGGATCTTTATGGTAATCCGATGGGAGGTAATCCAACCGAGAGCACAACTTGTTTGATAAGGAATTAATATTTAGTTTATTCAAAACTAGGTAATCCGCATGGGTAGACCCAAGGAGGATGATATCCAGAGAGCTCGATGTAAAATTCAGAGCAGATATGTTGGAATAAAAACAGACCACTTTAAGGTTCCATGTAATAAGTTATTTCACCACAACCCCTTTAACAGGGCTCTGGATCATCAGATTTTACTTCCAAAGTTTGAAATGAAAAATGAAAAGAAATTCAAACGTTTGTGAAGGACCTGATCAAGAATATGTAAAATTAATGAAGTGAGGAAGTAAGGTGGGAGAGAAGATAAGATATGAGTGGGTTAGGTGTACCATTTCCATTCCTTATTCTTAACACCATTGTGTGTCGGCTAGACGTTGCTTAAGCCTAACGCGGCTTGTCTCTAGATATAGATAGGTAAGGGGTGAAGACCGGCATTAAAGGAAGAAGCTACAGCAAACCTAATAAATTACATTCCACGGGGACAGGTTTCATTCAAATTCTTAGACGCTGTTAATTCGCGTTACTTTCAAGGGCATATTTGGGAGGTTAAGGTTTCATGTAAATCTAAATGTCTAAACAATCTACGAAGAATTTAATTCGAAGTTCATTGGAGTTTTGGGTATTTTCTATGAAACAGTCGATTGGAAAAACTCATAGACAGTACATTGAAAGAGTAATCCATTTTAAATTTAGTATTTTTTTTCTAAACGTTTGTCTTATTGGTTGTTAAGTTGGCATCTATTCGTTTGATTTTTGTCCATTAATAAACTCGTGGTTGTTTTTAGGTACCCAAATTATCAACGGTTATTCCAATTTAAGTAATTTTATCATCAATAATGGGGTAGTATATTTCAATTTGAATTAAATTACCAATTGAAACTTTACCTCCGTGCTATCCAAAAGTCACTTTCAATTGGAGAATATTAGAGTAGAGTTTTGGACAAAATGTCACTAGGAGAAAATTAGGTTTTCTTTTACAATATTTTATATATCCATACTCATATACACTTCTACACATGTCCTAAATATATATATATATATATATATATATATATATATATATATATATATATATATGTGTGTGTGTGTGTGTGTGTGTGTAAGTATGCATGTACATCCAACTGGGAGACGTTATTTTTATTTAGTAACATGCAATGTTAAAACAATAATAATCAAATAAACACAAAAGGTATACATTATTTCTACATGTTAAAACTATAATACTCAAATATATATATATATATATATATATATATATATATATATATATATATATATATATATATGTCTTCAACAGGGATACATTATAACTACCTTGTGAAAACTAAGGTTAAATCAATAATAATAAATATGTTATATCTTCAAAATGAAGATATTATTTGTACATTGTGATACTTAATTTTGAAATGACATAACATACGACG